>CM059835.1:46024884-46624884 GCA_030444775.1 Atalantia buxifolia | reverse complement strand
GTGTTTGTAGTGTCACAAGCACATGGATGAAGTAACTAATCATCAAATGACTCTAACTTGGCAACAGAGGTTAGACCTTCTTCCAACCACCTAGAGTATAGATGCATATTGAAAACCAAAGCTACAAGTTCACAGGAAGGGTTGGAATCTCTAATTTTACTGTATATTGAAGTTATTCCTTGGAAGAACTGTAGGAATGATATTCTCACGTGATTCTTTTACCATGTTCCTTAAAAGGTAAACAAGAAAGATTCACCAAGAATCTTAAATGATAGGAATTTGAATGAAACTACCTACCTTCACCACCTTAGTTAATGCATTTCTTATGTATCAGAATCATTTTTTTAATTCTTTCTAATCCCGTACTGAAACTCATGCAATTTTAATATATTAGATACAATAAATCATTTTAATTTCTATTCTTCTCTATGTTAAAGAGTGCTAGATTGTAAAGCACAACTACTTGAATTCCAATATTTAGGGAGTCAAAGATCATTTCCATATTCAAAATGCAAAAGATTTAGAACAAATTTCCAGAACATAATTCTCATGTTTACATGTTAAGCC
The DNA here is from genome assembly GCA_030444775.1 of Atalantia buxifolia. NCBI lineage: Eukaryota > Viridiplantae > Streptophyta > Magnoliopsida > Sapindales > Rutaceae > Atalantia > Atalantia buxifolia. Next base: position 46,624,317 of record CM059835.1, on the reverse strand, counting down.
CTATTTTATTGAACATGGTTTGGAAGCTAGCTATAAATGTACTATAGCAACCTTTAAGGCCAAAATCAACCAAAAGAGATATTTTTTTGTCAAAGCTAAATGATCAGTATTAAGGTTAATTTTATACAAATTAATTGTATTAATGTGTCTGGTACAACTAATGATATCATATATTAAGAAAGGCAAGGTTAGACCAAGACAGTGGGACACCATGAAACACGCAATCCATTTCTTTAATTAGAAGTAATTAGTTTTCCAAATAAACAAAGGTGAAGGAAAACATGAATTAACATGTAGGTGAGAATCGAAGTACATCTTGGAGTTGGGATTCCCATAACAGTCTACAAGATTACTAAAATAATTTGCTTTTCTCATTTGGTATAATTCTGCTATATATATCAAAAGTTAGAGTGTTTTCCTGAAATAAAACTTCATTTATTAGCACCTTGTTAAATGTGATAATTTGCTTGCTCAGTTGCATGGATAAACTAAATTATCAATATAACTACACAAAAAGATATTTGGTGTTTCATGATTTATTTTCGTTCATCTGTTAAATTTTCTCATTTGTGTATTTAAGCTTAAATAATTAAAAATTGAAAGGTACACATAGTAAAAATTTAACAAAAAATAATATGTACTTGAGTACCTTAACTTTCTATAATTAATTAGTTGAGACTTGAGAGCGGTACACATGACAAAAATCCAACCCAAAACTATGTATACCGTGGAGTAACTTAACTATCTCTAACTACAAACGCAAATGTTTGCATGAAAAGAATAAATAGCGCTCTTTCCGTGCATACAGTCACTGACCTCAAAACTGCCCTACATGACCAGCTTATGTCATATATACAGTTCCATAGCTAATGCAATAGAGCAATTTAGTTCTATTATTAGTGTTTTTCTGTTTTTCCTTTCTTTTTATCACTGTTCAATTTGTGTATAATGAAGTGATTAACCCACCCATAATTTTTCCATCAACTACAGTTAACCCTAGTGAGTACGATTTGTTAATCTCTATCTCGTGTCTCTCTCCCTCCCCAAAGCATTAACTAACATTTATGGAACCCCTGAGACCAGATTGAGGTGAAACTGAGAGAGTACAAGAATCTGCAAGATCTCTTGAAAGATCAATTAACACCAAAAATCCAACAAAACAAAATCACCTGTTAAGATTTGATTCTAAAGACTAAGAAAGGGAACCAGAAAGATCAGATGAAAGATCAACTACAGTCACACTCATGTACTCATGGTATTTGCTTACCTGCTGGGGCTGTCACAGATATAAATCCAATGCTATACGGGCAAAATTATCCAGATTTTAAATTAAAACAGATCCGCAGCAGATACATGAAATATGAATACCAAACAGCAATATATAGAAATAAATAAAAGCTTATATTAGTATGTCTGCGAGAACATTATGAAGAAGATGAGGAACGCACCACCCACAACTAGAGAACTCATAGAGCTTGCCTCTGGGGGAGAAGATAATTAGTGCAACTTCGGCATCACAAAGAACCGATAACTCAAAGGCCTTTTTGAGCAGTCCATTTCTTCGCTTTGAGAAAGTAACTTGCCTGCTTGTTGCATTTTCTATTCTCTTCATCTGGGTTTTGCCCCTCACCATTTTCACTCTCCTACTCCTACACAAGAAAGACCCACAAATTCAATACAAAATAATAACCTACTGTCAGCTAGCTGAAAGATCGAGGCAAAATTGTAATTAAATTGAATGAAAATCTAATTGAAACTGATTTGAAAGACCAACCTAAAAGTTTCCAAAGATAGAATGAGAGAATATAACTGAAAATCGAAACAAATTAGGAAAGTGCTGAAAAAGAGATTTGATGGGTCTGTAAAAGCTCCAGTGGATGAACAAGAGAGACAATGATAATTATAGAAATTTCTCTTGCAATAAAATCTTGAGAAGCCCTAGATTTTTTCACTGAAAATACATTAAAAAATAAAATATATTTTTATTTATCATCATATCATGATACCATACTCCTTCCTTTGCTTTCTAGCTTCTCCAGCCAATAACCCTAGCTATAGACTCAGTATATTACGCTAAAAAAATATTATTATAGATTAAATAGAATAATATTGATATTTATAATGGAAAAACAACCGGAGGGTCAAGAGCGAAGAACCTAATCTCTTTCTTCTTTTGGTAACCTGAGGAAAGAAGCAGTCACCACCCTCAAAAAGAAAAATCAGAGAATAAATGCCAAAGCATGTGAATCCACTACTCGTGCGGATGCACGAAAGTTAGATGCTATCGCGTGATGTGATGACACCTGTTGAGATCGACCGACAACTCCCATGTCCGGTATCCACTCAAGAGGCAGAGAGGTGGGTGAGGTCATGGACAGCGAACATTCTTGTCGGTTGCCAGTTTCTCTCGGACAGTTTCCCACTTTTAAAAATTGGAAACCCTCGAGTTGTATGGAAATTCCGGGTACTCGCTGCACGCGATAAAAAAATAGATTTCGCAAACATTATTGTCCGTACAATGGGGTTAGAAAACGTCCATGTCTTTCCGTACAATGGGATCGGAGGTGGACCAATGAGGACGCGCCAGCGCATTATGTAAGTTGATCATGATCAGAACTTGTCACGTGGCTCTTCCTCGTTTGGTGCGTTCCGCCTATTGGTTCCATCAATTCATTTCTTTCCCTTGAGGGGTTTATGCTTTTCTTGCTTAGGTGGGTTCTTCAGATCACAAGTGGAGGCGCACTGTTGGTTGAGTTAAATATTCCTTTTTTTTTTTCTAATATATTTTTGTTTTCGCTGTGCGGAGCAATCAGCGATGAGTTTGTCTTGTTTGGGGACCACAATGAGGCCTATGGTGTTAAAGGAATGGCATGTCTCGTTAGGTCTTTTTAGGCTGCGATGACCAACGAGAGCGGATTTCAGGGGCATGCGACTTGTCTTCGTGTATCTTCATGTTTACGGGACCTAGTTACAATTTTTATTTTCTTTTTTATATTGTCAATTGTCACATTAAAAAAATATATATATGAGGGCCAATCACTTTTTTCACTAGCCATTTGTGATCCGAATTCATTTTTTTTTTAAGGGGATAAAATTTACCTTATCCTCAATAAATATTGACATTTGTTAATGTAACCTCTATTATACGACATGACCATGAGTTATTCACAATCGCCATACAAGTTGTTCTTCTTACCAATTGAGTACAACATTAGATTCAACATTTGTTACTCGGCAAGACCCATCCACAACGCATCCAAAGTCTTTTGTTTCTTTACATTAAAATAAAGTTGTGTACGATACTCAGTAAGGATTAGGGGAATGACTAGAGCTATAATTCTTTTCCCCACGAAGCATATAGAATACAATGTACAAATTTTTATGTGTCACTCTTTAGGCTTTAAGTTTTGAATACTTGTTTAATACGACGTATCTAATGGTTATAAATGATTATTTCATCTTGTAAGCTCTTATCAAATTTTTTGTTATTATTTTTTTATACAATTTTTAAAGATTAAATAAGTTATTTTTACTTCTATTAATAAATGTCTAAAATATGTTTCATTTATGTAACAATCTTCGTTCATTCTTTTTATAACATAACTTTAAAAAATATTTACGTATTAATGTAATTTGATGATTTTTAATAAAAACTCTCATTGATGACGAAATAATTAATTTTTTTAGATAAAAGCTCTACTCATAAAAACGCTACTAACAAAAACTCTACTTAAATAAGCCCTATTTTAAAAGTTATACCAAACGAAATCTAAATGGCCAAAAGCCATGACTCAACTAGAGTTGCACTATAATAAAACTAGGAAAAAACTAAAAAATATTATTTTTTTTACTTTATATCAAAAGTAAAAATATAAATTAATTTTTTTAAAAATGAGGTAGCCTTATAAAACTAATATTATTTATGAAAGTTAACTATTTTTTTTGTTAACTTTAAAAATATATATTAACGTGTATAGTCTAAGTGTATAGACCTTATACCTTTTATAGTTGTTGATAAGTTCCAAATTAAATTTTGTAATCGAGGATCCTTAGCAATGCGTTGAATTATAAAAGAAATAAGTAAAATACATATAAAGGCTTTTGTGAGTTACTTTGCATCGTTTGTAGCTGAGTAGGTGAGCAGTTATTTATATCAAGCTTGCAACTATAGCAAGTTCCAATGGGGATCAGCAACACTTAGTGCCAAAATGTTCTTTATCTATATATAAACCATGTCTCCAAGGATTAGAGAGAATGAAAGGAGAAACAGTTGATGTAAAAATGAATGCTTTTTCACTTACTATGTTCTTTGGCGATTAGATCCTCCTAACAACTTGGAAAACTCAACCAGACTACCATTTTGCTGTCTCGATAGCTCCTTTGATTTATTCATTAGTCTCCTGAATAATTGAAACACATAATGAAAATCATTATTATAGGGTGAAGTAACAGCTTGCAATGTATATTTTAAAGTTTAAAATATTATCTAAAAATGGGATACCTTGATTTTGTGAGCTGATATGTGAATATTTTGAAATACTTCTTTATAGGCAATGTTTTTTTTTTTTTATGAAGGTTCGGTCTTCTACCTCTTGATCGGTATTTAGTATGGTCAATCCTTCTCTTATGGTAACTCGAGACACGGCGACATATAATTGACCATGTGTGAATACTTGCTTAGGGAGATACAAGCCAACATGTTTAAGAGATTGTCCTTGACTTTTGTTGATTGTCATGGCAAAACATAGTGCCAAAGGAAGTTGTCGCCTGTTAAGCTTGAATGGCCATCTTCATTCATTAGGAGACATAATAATTCTTGGAATTGTGACATTTTGTCCAATATTTGTTCCAGAAATAATGTCGCCTCTAATGGACTATTTACCAAGACGAGTGACAATCAATCTTGTGCCGTTGCATAGGCCTTTTATTTGATTTAGATTTCTGAGAAGCATTACGGAAGCACCTTTTTTAAGTCGTATGTCATGATTAGGGATGCCATTGAATTTCATACTATTCAAAAATTCAGTTGGATATAGAACATCTTCATCATTTGCGTTTGCGCTTGCTTTGCATATACTGTCTGAGCTAAAATAGGTTCTCCCTTGACCAGGTATTATATTCATAATCATCTTGTTCAATTCATGCACCGTTTCATTTTTTAGTGTTAATATTGCTATTTCTTTCAAATATGTTGGATCATTGTAGTTATGCAGAATTGATGGGTAGCTAGCGTCAACTATCGATTTCATTGGATTTTCTGATGGTTTCTTACAGATATCAGAAGGTAGTTTAACTAAATCTCTATCAATGTCATCATATAATGAACCATCTCTAATCTACAACAACCATCTGTCAAAAGAAGCTATTTTAACAGTCTCAAAGCCACTCACACTTCCATTATAGAGCCTCATATTTTGTTTGAGCTCATAAATTTTAAAAAATAGCCATAAGTAGGATGAGTTAAGCGAAGCGTCAACAATGTCTGCTCTTGCGCTCTTTGGCACAACTGGCAATATTTGACGGAAATCGCCACCACATACTATTGTAAGTCCTCCAAAAGGTTTGATAAAACTATTTTCATACCTTGTTCTTAGAATATCTCTCAAGGTCTTATCCAAAGCTTTAAAGCAGAACTTATGTGCCATAGGCGCTTCATCCCAAATGATCAAAGAAGTTTTCATAAGAAGTTCAGCTAATAAGGTGCCTTGTCGGATTTCACAAATAGACCCTGCTGTTACATCCAAAGGAATATGAAATCGCGAATAAGCTGTCATACTATTAGGTAATAACAAAGCTGCTATACCTGAAATTGGAACAGGCAAGACTATTTTGGAATGTGATCTGAGCTTTGTAATAATTGTATTCCACAAAAATGTTTTACTAATACCACCGTGTCCATTGATAAAAAATAAATGCTCTTCTTCATTCTCAATAGAATGTATTATTGCTTCATAGGCTGATTTTTGGCAAGCATTTAGAGCAGCAAACGATTTCTCATGCAACTTCTTTAATTGATCACGATCATAATCAAGTTCTTCATTGACCAATCGGTTACTTGAATCTCTTATCAAAGAAGAATTAGGAAATGGCATTCCATCTATGTTTCTAAAACTTTTCCCATTTTCAACATGATAGTTTTAATCTCCAGCAATGTGTATGCTTCAACTTGTTGCTCGGTTAACTGAAAATCTTTCAATCTGAATTTTTTCCTTTGCAATGAAGTTATGTCTTCTGATAAAGTAGTATAATTAGATTTCCAAAGTTGGGATGCATAAGAAACCTGACAATGAATGAGTATCATGACAAAAGATGTATCAATTCATTTCCAGTCACCCATATTGCAGCTTCAGTCAAGCAGTCGATCCATTCTTTATCATCATCTAATAATCTCAAAGCATAGCACGCAGCTTTAAAAGTTGGATATGTCACTCCATTTACCGTTCTAATACTTTCGAATGAAGTGCTTCCTTTTACAAAATTGAGCAATATTCTATATAAAATCATTCTCCACTTGAAGGATGTGCAAAGTAAATTCTTCCGATTGCCAAGCCATTTTTTCTCCTAGTCCAAGTTTTGTCTTTTGAATTCCATATCCAACATGTAGGGAAATCAGAATAAGTTAGCTCTCATGCATCATCATAATTCTTGTTTGCCTCTAACCATTCTGTGAACTTTGTTTTTTTATTCCAGGTATGGTAAGCACATTTTCTAAGCACTTGGATTCTTCGAATATTACTGTGTGCTCTCCTGGTAAATAGAACGGCAATATTTCAACTGCTGGCTTTCTGTAATGTATGTCAAATTGGAAGATTCGCCAGCAAGCTTCGGTTGCTGATATATATCTGTAGTCCAAATATGTTTTGATCTCGTCCATTTCTTTTGTAGTGTCAATAGATTTCATTGTTGCAATTGTTCTATCAGACCCTTTATGGACATACTTGAAGAGATATTTAACTGATCTTGAATAATTACAAATCTCAACATTAATATGTGCATCAAATTTGACAATTAAATTCTTGTGATAAGGGACCAAAAATCGATTATTTAAGAAGACACATTTGTTTTCGACACGAATACCTGTATTTCTCCTTTTATAGACTGGAAAACCATCTGTATCCATTGTTGTTTGATCATGGAATTTTTTTGGAAAATGTTTTGTGCACTTGTCTTGCATTATACATGGAGAGTGAGAATTGTGTTTCCCACACGGTCCATGAATCATAAATTTGTTAACTGCATTATAACCATCAGGATCAACATTTAAGTTAGGGATTTCTGCACTTATTATTTTATCAATATGGTCTACAGAAGGATTTTTCATTGTTGGATGCAAAAAAAGCAGTATGTGTGCATGGGGCAAGCCTCTTTTTTGAAACTCAATTGTATATAAACCTGCCATAAAATGGAGTAAAATTTAAAAGTTAGAAATATTGATTTCAATTGTGAAATTATTGTTCTTCCCTGTACTTTTCAATAATAAATGAGTTGAATTTGTTATGGATACGAATTTGAAGTGAACTTACATGCGATTATTTTTCCAAATGGTTGATCTTTTTTCAGATCTTGCATTAGTTGGAATAATTTTATCTCGAAAACTCTGCATATGATATCGATCGATTGTCATCATCCTTTTATCCAATTAATCGGAGCATGTTATTTATTTCTGGCCACTTTAGGTTGCAAGTAAAAATAAGAAATAAATCAGGATATCCTGCCCATTTACAAATTGCTATAGCATCTTGATAATTTTGTATTCTATATCGTGGTCCCCCAGTGTGTGATGAAGGTAGAATAATCGATTTTCCCACTTTCGAACAATCAAAATCACCTTGATGAACAACATCCATCAAACTAGAGGAAATGTCTGATCTAAGTTTTTGTTGATTATTCTGGATCCAACGAAATCTTTCTTCTTCAATTACCATGTAACAATCAACTATATATTGTTGCAATAGTCTACCAGCTTGAAGTAGAGTGTGTCACTCATTCAATCTTTGTTGCAACCTAAAGCAATATTATTGCTTCATTGTCAGTTTTTGCCTCTTAAAAGGGCTATCAATTATATCTTTTAAAGATATGTCAGGTCTATATCCATCTTCACCATAAGGATATATTAATGGGTATGTCATGGGCATGAAACTTGGATGCAAATCTGTGATTCTCTGAAGTCCCTTTGTGCGATGCTCTATAATAACATCGTGTTGAAAGTTCACTTCACTAAAATCACCAACTATTAAGCCTGCAACTTCCGAAACTGTTGGCATATTGTCTCGACGGCCATCTCTTGTCCTACTATTAAAGAGTCGTAAACGGAATGTAGATTCTGGTTGTGCTTTATATATATCCCTCGCCATTCTAAAAGATTTGACCAAATTATTATATTAGTCTAATATTTTAGATAGTTGACGAACAATTTCATAATCAATTTCTGTCTTCATTCCATATTTTAGTAGAGTGTTGATTCTGTTGTCTATCTCATTTTTAGTATCATAGATATAGAGCTGAGCAAACTGTGGTTTTTTTCTAACTTTTGGCAACAAAGAACCAATGTGATGATAATTCTGACCGCTCATCCTAAAAACATAAAGACTTTTTGATCGATTGATTGATGCATCAAGTCGACCTCCCATAGATGTGAAAGCAAACATGGAGTTATAAGCCTTGATATTTTTTCGAAATTTTAAACCATTTTGTCCAGAATCTGCCCCGAGAATATACTTGAGTAAAGAAGGTGTTTCTTTTATTAATGGAATCTGTACACGTCTTTCCATACAACAAAATGTGAATTTAGGATGTGAGACCCTTTTGGTTTTTTGGTTCCATTCCTCGTACCATAAAATGGCACCACAATATTGACATGTGTATGTACGGGGTCCAAAATTTCAAGGTGTTGTGTAATGAAATGTCAAATTCAACAAATAATAATATTGTAACAAAGTATTTTATTTCGTCTAAGTGAATATGGTAAGAAAAAAATATTACTAAATATATTAATATTTTCAGTGTACATGTAGTTTCATGTAAATATGTACCTTTATTTGAGGTTACACCATCCAATGGAAAGCTTGTGGACTTATCTGTATTTTCATCAAAAGAGAGGCACACTCTTTTTAGTTGTCCATGTTCAACTGCATATTTTTAAAGTTCCAAAAGCAATGAATAAGTTATTAGTTTCAAGTATTACAAGCATGACGAATAACTAATAAAGCTCGATAAATGTAAATATATACGTACCTGTGTGAAGAAGACGCTTTCTTCTATTTATTTGACTCTTTGGATTTATATATGATAATGTTTTATTATTATCATATCCAACTTTACCACTTTTCCTCTATTTATTTGACTCTTTAAATAATTTAAATTATATAGGGATAATTTTATTAATTTGTATAGTAGGAATAAAAATCATATTTTCAAGAATCACATACCGTTTGACTGAAGCAATTTATTGTCACTTCTAATGTTGTCCAACTTCATAAATTTTGTGTAAAAATTCACAATTTGTAGCATCAAAATGATTCTCCTTTTTAAATCATGTTTGAATCTATTATGAATAATCATAATTTTCCGCTTAAATCTTGCATGCTTGAATATAGCCTTCTGCACGACAGCATATCCATTGTTTATTGTGTCACACTGGAAATTTGATGCATATTTCCTAAGCTTTAATTTCAAAATCCTTTCGTGTCGAGCTAAAGATGAAAGTGGATGCTGCAAGAGACAAACTTCTGGCGGAATATTCCTTGAGTCATTGAAATTATTAATAGTTGCAGAAATCAATTTCATTTACTTTGTTGAACAATAAAGTAGGGATGGCAATGGGGTAGATATGGGTTGGATCTACCATGCTCCATATCCAGATCCATAATAAAAATCAAGATCCGTATCTGCTCCAGATCCGTCATGAATCCATATTTTTCGCTCCATATCCAATCCAAAAAAGAAATAAATATTTATATCTGCTCCAAATCCGAAAAAAAAATTAAAATCCAAATCTGTTCTAGATCCGTCATGAATTCTAAAACTCAGCAATAAAAAAGTAATAATTTTTTAGAATGAAAATTGAAGGCTAAAATGTATTGATAACAAATAAATTATATAATTTTTCTCAAAAATATAATAAATATTGTAGCTTATACTTTTACACCAAAACAACAAATAAGAAAGATAATAAAATATCCTTCAAAGTAATTGCAGGAGTAAGATTAATCTAATATTCTATTGTCTCTTTCATCATTGTAATATCCACGACACATCCACCCTCATTTCTACAATATTAGATAATGACATATAAATTAAATATGATTATATTCAGTGCTTTATTATTTTTATTATGACCATATTTGACTAAATATATGAATAACTATATTCCTTAAAAATTATTTGACCAATATAGTAAAATAAATTACCAGGTTATATTACTTGACTTGCAATTTAAATATTGCATGTACATACTTTTGAGCTGGCTCACCTTTAAATTTACAAAGCTAACCTTTAAGTTTTAAGAGTTTAAATGCATGGTAAATGCCACTAATATGCTATGACTAAAATTTATTATCATTATAATTCCATAATTGTTAAGAAACTTTTAAAATAAAATAAAATAAAAAGATGGGTGGATATGGATATGGATATGGATATGGATTTAGATATTAAGATAGATCTAGACCTGCTCCAGATACGTCTTAGATCCGTATATCGATATCCAAATTCGATCTAAATTCATTTTAAATCGATCCAAATCCGATCCGATTGGATTTGGATCATGTGGATCTTAGGTCAGATCCAATCCATTGCCATCCTTATAATAAAGTGAATTCAATATCACAAAATATTCTAAAATTAACAAAAACTTTTTATTACAAATCATAACAAGAGAAACCGAAAATATAAAATGTTTTTTCAAAAGAGATTAAAAAAATCTATTTCAATTATTGAAATAAGAATTGCAATAATTTTTTCGAACAAACACATACCATATGTTAGAAAGAACAAAAAAAATCACTAAAAACAAAACAAAAAAATAGGATTTAATTTAACCAATTCAATTTAATTTTAAACTCATGCAAGTGTCACATTGGCATTAATTTCTGTTGCACTTATAGCCACGAAAAGAGGCTTTCAGATTACTTCTTTATTAGTTATTATTCTTCGAATTTTATAGGTACATTGTGAGCTTTTACAGTTGTGATATTATCAAATCAATCCATGCAAAATATTTATAAATGTAATGTTTTTGTTATCTTCAAACCGATAAATAATTATGAATTGTTTCCATAATTGTGTATTTAAAAACAATGTTAACACATTTTTTCAGAACAAACTTCTAAATTTGATTGATTTTAGGCCTAATTACGATACCCTAAATTAATATAAAAAGTCAATAAAAATCCACTTTAACAGTTCTAATGTAAATTTAAAGGCAATTAATTTAGAGTAAATGTGAACTAAAACAAAACTTGAACAAAATCTAAATTTATGTATAATATTAAGGGAGCCACATTGCATTTGAAAATGTCAATTAGTGGGATCTAAATAAAATAATCATCTTGGAATTTTTTAATGGTTGTAGGAGTTAATATTACAATACACAAACTGTCATATTTCTTGTACAAGTTTGGATCAAACATCTCCCCCAACTTTTTCTATAAAGTAATCTTTGATGTCACCGAACTATCCATAAAAATTGCTGTAAGTGAATAATGTAAAGAGAAAAACTCATTATAAGGATATCGTATTATTATTAAATTCAAAAGTTTCGAATTACATTATTATACAATTGGTTACTTTTTTTTATTCCAAATCACCAATATTATTATTCCCTATTTCAATATGAATATTACCAATATGAAGAGGTGGGGTGTGAGGAAAAGAAAAAAAATGTTTTTCTTAAGAATTAGAACAAATAATTAGGCAATAATTCAAGGAATAAAGGTTTTCATGCTACATTCCATTTGGATTTAGAGTGATTTTCATTAATTTTTTCTTTTACATTAATTATGATAACTGCTAACTACTATTGTTTATTCTATTGCGTCTGTGAGAAGATGCTTAGGCTGCCTAAAATATATTTTCTAATTAATTTTTCTTGTGAATACATTGAATAATCACTAAGGGCTATATCCTTTTTTATTTTACTATAATGGTTTTTCTTCAACAAATATTGGATGTATTCAGTGAAAATGAAAATTAAAAATTAGGTAATAACTAATAAGATTAGTGAAGTCAAACTGTCGATCAATTCTTATGATAAAACAATAACTAAAAAATATATAGTCATAGTTTTCTTGATTATATTCGACTTATTAATCTGTTAAAATTTTTATATATCTTTTTTTCCAACGTCCCCTGTTAAAACTTTTATATATCTTTTTTTTTCAACATCCCCATTTGGTGAACTGTAAAAATGATACGTTTTTTTCTCCCTTTGTCTTTATCTTTTTTCACTCACAGAGAGTTAATAGTTATTAATTAATTAATATTTTTGTTTGCATAAGAATTAATAATATTACATACATGTATTGTGAAATAATTGTTTGTTCATAATTAATTTTTACATTTTTGTTAGGAGTCAATAGTCAAATTAATGAGATTGAATCAAGACATTTCAAAGTTTGTTATTTTGTACTTCTAAGATTTCCTAGAAATGCTTGTAAATGGAAGACATTAATTTTTCTGTTTACTTTATCGAATTTCATAAAATTCAATTCAAACCAAAAATTTGAAGGTTAGAAAAGCAGTTAGATAGTTTCATAAAATTATTATTTTATCATTTAAAAGATATGTACCACATCAATTAGGACTAAATATTAGAATCATTAGCATTGTTCCAATCACAGAGGCAAAATGTATCACTCTAATAGTCAAGTAGATTGTACAATGCAATCAAGAACGACTTAAGCATTTAGTTAAACCTTTTCTATCTATTTATTTCCATAAAACACCAAATATCCGGATAGACACTGGATCCTCCGAGTCAAATATGGCTAGTTCATGTCCAGAAAAAACCCTGTCTCTTTTAATTGTACCTCCTACATGCAAATTATATATCAATTAAATAAAACTACACCAGAGATTAATTGGTCAATAAATATAAACACGAGCTAAAACATATGTCTACTAATAATTCTTAAACAGGTTTAAGCTTTCAAAGCATGCATTGAAAAATTAAAGTGACAGTCTTCAATACCTCCACATGTAAATCGCATAAATTAGACAGCCAAAGATTATTCAAAGATTTTTCTTTCTTACCTTATGTTTTTTCACAAATAAGTCGATAGTAGCAAATGTAAAAACAAGTGAGCTGTAATATGTTAAAACAAAGTAATCCAGTGTTAGTGAAAATAAGAACAACATATTATATTAAAATTATATTAGGCAGAGAATATATCTAACACTTTCTAAACACTAATATATAATAGCTTCTACAAAATTATGAAACATTTGTAGTAAAATACCAAAAATAAAATTATATATAGCCCAATTAGAATCAATAATCAAACATCAAACTTGCCATACTCTAAAGAAATTAAAGCATGATAGCCTGTGTTTGACATATTCAACTAAATGTTTGATGAGAATCTGTGATTGTTAACAGCCAACAATGGTTTCTTTAGCAGCTCAACTCAACTCAGCAAAACCACAACCAATTACATTTACCAACTCAACTCCTCACTTCCCCAATTTCCAACATTCTCTTTACATTTACAAATGGTAGATGATCCTATAAATCCCATTCAAGAATGAATAATTTTTTTTTCAGTTTCTAGTAGGTGAAGTTTCTTCCACGTTTACAAAAATTTCGACAGAATCTCCCTATAGTTCTCCAAGTACACGACCTAGATTTATGCATTCATCTAGTATGTACCTAGAGAACATGAGGAGCAGCTATTGAAATTTCCTTTTACGTGAAATAAAACTTCACCTACTTGGAACTAAAAAAAATTATACATTCCCAAACTGTCCAAGTCGGGACAATTCAAGAATTATTAACAAACATTCGATCCTCTTGTCATTCTAAGATTACACTGATAAAACATATGTCTACTAATAATTCTTAAACGGGTCTAAGCTTTCAAAGCATGCATTGAAAAAAACGTAAATCAATATATATATAGTTGAGTTTATTAATATTACCTGGATTTAGCGGAGAAAATATGAAGAAGAAAAAATAGTTTAGGTAAAAATCAGAGGGTTTTAATTTTCATTATTGATCAATTGAAACAGTAGAGTAGTGGACCTTCTCAGCTAGTTCCATGGATGTTAATAAATCTAAAATTTGTTAGCACTTAACATTTGCTGAAGAAACCATCTTAAGTTTCAATTCTTTAAATTAATGTAGATTAATTATTCACTAAGGCTTATCATATTTAAAAAACAAATATAAAAGGTTGTATAATTAAATATGGAATTATTACATTAAAATTAGGTCCTAGTAGTGGCATTGGTGAGGGAAGATGAAGGAACCTTCATTCCTATATTAATTAGTTGATGTATTTTAAGCCACTAAAGTTTAATTGTTGGCATAATAAAATAAATGAATTTTTCAAGACTGATAGCCTGAGTCTAAACGTTTTTTAATTAATTGAAAATGATATAATGATTAATTAATTGTTGATAATAAAACCAATTTAATACGACGTCTCCCCATTTCTTTCTTTATTTCTTTTAAACCTCAATCATTGTCAAAACCGTTAATGGGCTGCAATTAAACACTTAATAAATCTTAAATTTGTTGTTAGCAATTAACATTTGCTAAAGGAAACGTTTCAATTCTTTAAATTAATGTTAATTAGATTTAAGACTAAAAATTAATTATTCACTAAGGCTTATCTATATATAAAAAAGTAGATACAAAAGGTTGTATAATTAAATATGAGATTATGACATTAAAATTAGGTCTTGATAGTTGTATTGTTGAGGGAAGATGAAAAAACCTTCATTCCTATATTAATTAAATTATATGTTATGACGTGAAGAAATAAACAGTCCATTTTTGTATTTTATATTTTGTGAAGATTTGAAACAATGTGCTTTCTTTTCGGAGTGTAATAATTGGATCCATTGTTTTTTCCTTTTAATGTTTTATAAATATATATTGTCTATTTGCATCAAATAAGTTCCAATCTCTTTTAAAATCACTAAGAAAACACCTTTCAATTATTAAACTATAAATATGTGTAATTCAAAATTCATTTTTATTGAATCTAGACTAAGTGTTAATCTTTTTTATATTTATTTTTTGATATGTGTATATTTATAATAATATATGATTAAAATCTAGTTGTATCTATATTGTTATTTAAAAACTATTAATCAAACAATAAACCTTTATAAAATTCAACACAAAAATTAGATCAGCATTGAATCTTTATTCAATCTCGGTTATGAACTTATTTGATATAAATTGATAAACAATATCCTTATGTGATAAAATAAGAAATATAGGGACATCGATATTATTATTACCCAGATTTCCTTTTGGCTCTTTTTCAATGCTATTTTTAAATTTTATACGTTATCATCTTTTCCTTCAATTTTTTATTCTTAAATACCGCAGCAACAGAGCAAAACGCAAAGAACATGTTGGATGTTAATATATCAGAAACAGAGCAAAATGCAAAGTTTTTAGATGCCCAATTCATTAGTTTCATCATTTAAGTCCTCGCGCGAGGACTTGAGTCACTTAATTTGACCAAGTTGATGGCTGGTTAAAACGGTTACAAAGAGCAAGAGAGGGCAACAAATGAACGAAAAAACGATTTTTGGTTTTGCATTACAAACTTTAACTTTATAAAGCCGATCAACAACAGACATCGGGAGATTGATTTGTGACGGAAGATATAGAATTTACGGAGGATTTTTTTCTCTGAAGAGTTAAAAAAACAATTGAAATTTCAATTTTTTTAATATATATAAATATAATATGGATAGTTTCATTTGTTTAGTAGGCTAATCATATTAAAATACTGTTAGTAAAAATAATTTAAAAACATTCGTAATTAAAATAATTTAAAAAATATAAATTTCCTCTTTCCCCTCATTTTCAAGCAAAAATAAAAATAACTTGAAATTTTTAAAAATAACGAAGTAATTTAAAAATAATCAATTTAGAATAATTCAAAATGTACCCAAGAGATTATTCACAATATCAATCAAAAAATTAGAAACATTATGTGTTAAGTGGTATAAGCATATATATAACTATTATTTTTGACTTATTGATCTCAATCTTGAGCTTTCAAATTAGATTTTTGGGGTTTCATTTTTAGATTTTGGTGACTAAAAGTCTGAAACTTAAAGTAAAAAAATTGTTGATTACAAAAATTAAATTTATATTTTATCACAAGTGAAGTGTAGAGATTAATCCAATTATTTGCGCCTAGCGTTTCTTTGTGTTGTTGTCACTCTTGTTGATGATGATAAGCCTTTTTTGGCATTATCACTGCCAATTTATTATTTACATTCATCTGTAGAACGGAGCAAGATGTCAAGAAAGAAATATAACACAAGAAAAATAAGTTCTCTCAATCGTTCAAAACAAATACATAGATAGACATAAAAATAAGACATATCATACCACACTTAAATATTACCACTCTAAAAAGAAAAAGGTCAAAAGACAAACATACATGCAGAAAGATGACCAACAACAACACTAAACATGTTTTGTGTATTGAATACTCCAACCATCACTAACTTCATCATCATCAATAATTTGGTTTTTTCTCTTTTTATTTTTAACAGCATTAATAACCTGAAAATCTCCCACCGACTCTTCTAAATTATTGGATAAGACATCACGAGGATCCTGTAATTTTTCAATCAAGAAAATTATAATTATGAGTAAATTAAACATGTTAATTTTAATCATAAAAGAAACAACTGAGAAATAAGAGTAAATAAAATTACTATTTCTTGGGAATGTCCTTCTTTTCTTTCATATATTTCCACATTTTCATGATCTGTATTATTTTTTTCCTACAAGAAAACAACAATTAAATAGTTTCTTAACATTACATACATTGTCTACAAATTGAACCTAGCATAGGTAGATAATACCTTTTTGTCCTTCTTCAATTCTTGTTTTAGTTCCAATTTCTCATAAGGGGTGAAAAGCTTTGACACAATAAAATTCTCAAGTTCCTCTTTCAAATTGTAATCATTCAATTTCAGTTTGTAAACGAAATCTTTTCCACAAAGGCTTTGAATTTCTACAGGGGCATCCCTACTATATAAAGGTAGTCTATTAAACAATTTGTAGGCTAATGTATCAAGTAACTTCTCAGCTACATGATTGAATAAGACAAAAGTTGTCTCTGTAGTTTTATCCATGACTTTTATATGTATTTTGTACCTACATTAGAATAATAAATTAACGTGAAAAACTAACAACATAATAAGCAATTTAAAAAAAATTAATTATTTTTTTCTTACATCACAAGAGGATAGTCATATTCCTTTTTGCAAGTGCCACACATATAAATACCATTTGTAGGTATGACCTTTTTTATGCATGTTTTGCGCGAAACTTAGTACCATCCAAAGAAGTTGTCTATTTCTCTAATCTTGCCCCGCACAGTAACAATATATTCCTACAATTAAACAATAAGCATTTATAAAAATAATAAGGACATTCCAACATTTAGGAACAAATAACACAAATGGATGATAGGGAAAAAAGAAAAATAGAAAAACCACATTCACTTGAGAACTCCAATCAGCCTCTAACAATTCTTTAATGCTCATCCTGTTGAGGAATATCTCTTCCTCAAAAGTAATCTTATTCACATTCGAACTTTCAATAACATGCACAACGTTGGAGATGGTAGAAAATCTTTCAATTAATAATGCTACATAATCTATTTAAAGATTTATATTTTGCTTGCACTTGTGGTAGAGAAACTAACCTCACCTGTTTAGAGTAAATGTAAACTAAAATGAAACTTGAACAAAATCCAAATTTGTGTATAATATTAAGATAGCGACATTGCATTTGAAAATGTTAATTAGTGGGATCTAAATAAAATAATCACCTTAGAATTTTTTTAATGATTGTAGAAGTTACTATCATAATACAAGGACCTTTGTCTTTCTTGTACAAGCTCGTATCAAATATCTCCCCTAACTTTCCCTATAAAGTAATCTTTGTTGTTACCGAGCCATCCATAAAAATTAACAAAAGTTAATAATGTAAAGAGAAACAATAACTAAAAAAAACATAAATAACTAAAAAATATATAGTCATAGTTTTCTTAATTATATTGAACTTACTAATCTGTTAGAACTTTTATATCTCTTTTCTTCCAACCAGATCCAATGATCTCAATATCACCTACACCACATAAACTGCCGACAACATCTGTAATATTATGGAAAAATAACATAAACATATTAAAACATAAGGATTAATAATTTCTAATATACACTTAAAGATTAACAAACATTAATAATTAAAAAAATACCTGAGAGGATTGTGTTATCATTCATACATAAATCAATCAAATTCGGAGATACGAATTGGAATCCATTAATCAGAATCTTAACCGTTCCTTCTTATAACCTCTTAAGAGAAGTTATAACTAAAAAAATAATCTTATACTGATTTGAAAGTGGTCTATACTCGCCTGTAATTGAAACAACTTTTAAATTCTTGACACTGTACAAAGAACCCTCACTCAACATGTGCTTAAACCTTGTCACTAAATTTTTCCTGATTGTTGCATGCATTAGATTTTCCTATAAAAAAAAAAACACATGCTACATTAAGTTTAAAACAATTGAGAAAAAAATTACAGAAAACAATGAGAGAATGAATTTTTTATAAACCTTTTTCATCAATAAAAATCATGTTCACACTAATCAATTCTCCATTCTTCTTAGTATTAGTAGACTCCCACATCCTACAAAGCCTAACCCTTATCATCCAACTATTTTTATCATTGTTCAACTTATGAAAAAAAGAGTACTTCATAAAGCATACAATACCAAAATTCAAATAAATCAAATGATAAAAATACAAGAATTTTTCTAAAAAGGATGTTGGTTAAATAAAAAAAAAACCAAACATAAAGATGGGCTCTTCTTTTATAGTTACATAATCACTCCATGAAATTAATGAAAAATTATGGATCATAATTCCTTGTGAGATAGTGGGAGTTATAAGGAAGCTAAAAGTTGCTAATGGGAGATAGTGGAGAGACTAAGAGATATATGTTATGAACATCCACATTTATTTTAATAAATTTATAACACTCCCCCTTGGATGTTTATTATAAAGAATATGCCTCATTAAAACATTTACATAATTGTTATTGTGTAATAACAATCAAATTAATTATAAGAAGATGAAAAATTATGGATCATAATTCCTTGTGAGATAGTGAGAGTTATAGGGAAGCTAAATGTTGCTAATGAGAGATAGTGAGGAGATTAACAGATATATGTTATGAATATCTATATTTATTTTAATAAATTTATAACACTCCCCCTTGGATGTTCATTACAAAGAATATGCCTCATTAAAACTTTTACATAATTGATATTGTGTAATAACAATCAAATTAATTATGAGAAGATGAAAAACTAAATTTGAAAGAAAATGTCTCTATTTATTAGATAATAAAAAATATACAAAGATGAAAAATGGTGATGCCACATCACCTCTTATAGTTCCAGCTTTATATATATACTAAGAAATCGAACCGCGCTTAACGCGGCTTTAAAAAAAATTTAGTATTATCCTTTTTTTCTTATTCTACTTTTAATGATTTATTCTATTCGATTAAGAAGCAATACTTCTAAAAAAAATTAAAAAAATAAAGCAAAGCTAAAACCAAAAAGACTTTTTTTAATTATTTAAAATTGCATTAGCTCAATTAACACCACGGAAATAGAAGTGCCATAGATGCACCTTGTCTAAGCCAAAACCTTGGAAACTTGAGGCTGATATATCATTGTGAGGCCACCTGAAGAAGGAGTAGAAGATGCATCACAGTAGCCTCTTAATATGTTCCCTTCTTTGGCAGTGAATCCGATAGAGGTGAGCATTGCAGGCTAGCAATTACGAGTGATGATATCAATAACGCGGCAACAGTCAGGGCCAATATCAGCCTGACTATTAAGGAAGAATATAACAATCTCATTTGAACATAATTTCAGCTCCCATTAACGCGTTCCAGCACTCTGTTAGGCCTCCACTAGTTTCAAGTCTTGTTGCAAGATAATAGCCTGGTTTCATATTGTTGTTGAGGCGATCATTCCTGCTGGTTGCATTTGTAATATTTGCCATTATCAGTTAAGTGAGGGCCAAAATGAAAAACACATGTTTTAGAGCCATTACTATTTTTTGTTCTTTTATGTTTACGTGGGATATCATTTTTTTTTTGTTGCTATTTATAAATTAAGGTTTGGCAGAGGAGAAGAGCAATTAAAAATGTTTATAAATTATTGCTTAATTTATGATTAAGAAGGTTTTAATTAGAGAAGATAGTGAGTCTTTTGATGAACTGTTACATATTGATTGTGTAATAACAGTCAAATTAATTATGAGAAGATGAAAAGAGACAGAGGAGAAGAGTGATTAAAAATGTTTATAAATTATTGCTTAATTTATTATCAAGAAGGTTTCAATTAGAAAAAATAGTGAGTCTTTTGATGAACTGTTACATATTGATTGTGCAATAATAATCAAATTAATTATGAGAAGATGAAAAGCCAAATCTGAAAGAAAATTTCTCTATTTATTAGATAATAGAGAATATACAAAGATGAGAAATGATGATACTACATCACCTTTTACAGCCCCAGCTATATATTTATATATATAGATATGTAGATTAAAATCGAAGATTATAAATATTTCAAAGAAACATTAGTAATTCGAACGGACGGATAGAAAATAAAAATAAAAACTTGTGTACAAACACTGAAACGCATTAGTTGATGAGAAACATGGAGATGCAAGCTAATATTTTATAAAACCAAACATATTGAGAGAGAGTGTGTGTGTGTGCGCGCGCTAGAAGTGAGTCTTGGTGTATATGGATTATCAAAAACGTTTTTCAAGATCTAAAGTTCCCAATAATAGGTGAAGTCAATATTAGAATGTCTGGTAAGTGGTTAGGTAAGTAAGATATCAAAATCAACGTTTCATTGGAGAAGGCTGTCATAGGTAATTAAACATACATAAACTCTCCTTCCTTTTTTTTAAATTACTACTATTATTATTATTATTATTATGATGATGATGATGATGATGATGATGATGATGATGAAGGGGACCCAAACATATAATAAACACCCAACTGCCCTGCTTTTCAAAACAAAAACTTGACTACCTTTCTTTTTCTTTTTTTGTCTATTCTAGATCGGTGGACTGATGAGATCATATTTTGGATGCTGATGTAAATTTCAAGATGGTGCACCAGCCTACTAGGAGTCTGCTATTTGACAGGTCCAATGAATTCCACAATAAGACCCACAAATTTTTTATTTAAAAAAAAATTATATTTTTTCATTTGTGGATCTCACTAGGAGACCCACCATCAAACTCATCAAACGACAAATTTTTAATGGGTGCTCGCACCACCTCAGCTGGCCTGCTACTCGTAAGTTTTTCCCCGGCTCTAATTGAAAGTCACCGGCTAGCTTTCAGAAAGCAACTTAACCACATGATTCATTCACATTTTTGTCTTCAACTTGCGATAGCGGCGAACACTCTGGGCCAGCAGATTGATTAATGGTCAGTGGACCAGATCCAAACACCAAACATGTTGGTTGTGGTCCATTATTTCCATTTTCAACTTTCCGATAGCCGTCATCTTTCGTATTACTCTATGTTAATGGTGGGTCAAGCATCAAGCAGTTGGAGCTATTATTGGGCCGGTCTATCCCATTTTCTATGGGCCGATACCTGAACATAACATCACCTGTATCTAACTACATCCTTTTTATAAAAAAGCACACAGCCCTTCCAATACATGAATGCATGTTGTTCATTGAGTGAAAACGGGAGGTCCATTTAGGTTTTCACTCAACCAAATCCATTAAGAGCGGGACTATTGGCACTCATCTATTTATCTCTTAAAACCCCTCTTGTATAATTACAATTATATCCTAAATTAAAATTACGAGAGTAGACAAATAATAGAAGAGTCTAATTGAATGCAGAAATGATTTCATAACTCTTTAAATTAACTTGTAAGTTTTTCACACCGAAAGAATGTAAGTGAAAAAGATAAAGAATCTTATAAGAATTTTAAAAAAAAAAAATCTTTACAACATTTGGTGCAATTTTTGAGTCCCAAGAGTTTTAAACATACAAAAGAGTCGATTATGTGATTTCCACCATTTATGAGGATGACAAATCAATATTATAAATGATTTATTAGAAGTCTTGTGAATCTCATTACCAAAAAATCCTTAGCACTATCCCTTCCTATTTACATATTCAAACCGAACATTAGATCAATTACAGTAATCATATGACAATTGAGAGAACAAGTCTAAATATTGATATAAATTCTCCTTCTTAATTATGTTCAATGTGAAGATTGAGAGAAAATTATATGGGACATTGAATTATACGTAAATTACAATAAAAAAAACATTAATTTTTTGTTAGAAGCAGTCAGTTGATTGACATAAATACAAAAATTCAAAGAAATATTGTTTGAGAGATGTAAACAATAAGAGAGGGATACAAATAATTTTGTTTATAATTTCACACATGAATTGTTCATAACTTCACATATAATTTGACTGAACACAAAAAAAATCATAATAATAAAAAAGAAGAGAAGTTGAGAAAGAGACGAGGAAACTCATGAATGAGGTTTACGATTTAGGGCTAGTTTTGGAAATTATGTGGGTGTTAATAGCAAAAATACAATGATTCCAAAATTTTAATGGTGTTTATTTAGTAGAGGGGTCTTACGAGAAAATTGGAGGTGTGCCGATAGCACCACTCATCCATTAAATAGTTGAACGCAAACAATTTGCAAGACCGACCTAACAAAATTGGCTTACATGATCCGTGGATGACAATTTCACAAAAGAATTAAATTCGACGTCATTAATATTGAAATTTTTTTTGTTGAAGTGAAGGCTTCAAGGTTCAAAATCAAATGGGCATAATAATTCCGCTTATCACTTAGCATAATGGCTGACTTCTATAACTATAATTGTTTGGCCACCCCTCCTTTTAAAGTGCTTAACTACTTTTGGCTTATAAATTGATTAATTTAAACTGCTTAACTTAATCCTTCAATTTCTATAACGAAGTTGATTTATTTAAAACTTGACCTTGTTTCGATAATTAAAAAACTCTCGTGCTCCTAACTCCTAGTTCCTACTTCCAGATAAAGTTTTAAGTATGATTTTGAAAAATAAAGAGACCCAAACAACATTACTAAAATAATGAAAGCAAACTCATTGTCTTATTAATTTGTCATCGAATTTGGTCCAAGTTTAACCAAAAGTTTTACCAGGCAAAAATTTTCAACCAATTTATACGAAAGAGCCAACTTAAAATTCTCTTTATTTAAGTAATAAACGAGATGATAGATTAGATATGAAAAACAAAATTAAATTTTATTACTATTGTTGATACGTGTGATTGGCACCTATCTACGATGAAAATATTATTGCTCAAAATGTTATTTTTCACCACGTAAGTTAAAAAAAAAAATTTGAAGATGAGTCATTTTTTAAAATTAAACCTTAAAGGGAAATTATTATTTGTATACCCTTAGTTTACTTCGTTATCAAAAATATTACAATACTTTGAGGGTGTATCAATCGTCCACCAAAAGTTAACAAAATGTATCAGCCGGCCACCAAACTATTAGTTGCCGTTTAAATATGATGACGTCGGATGGGTAATCCTAGTTTTTTATACGATCTGATGATAATTTAAGAAAGATATCTGAATATAATAAAAATAAAATTTAAGGGTATACAAGTGATAATTTTTTTTTACTTTAATTTAAGTTTCAAGAGAAAAATTATCAATTCATTGTAATTCCGTTAACTTTCAAACGGCAACTAACGGTTTGGTGGTCGGTTGATATATTTTGTCAACTTTGGATGGACGATTGATACACCCTCAAAATATTATAATATTTTTGATAACAGAGTAAATATAGAATATATGAATGATAATTTCTCATCCTTAAAATGAGTTCATTTTAACAAAATTCCCAATTAATAAACGACAATATTTGATTTATAATAAAAAAATTAAAAGATTAATTTCTTTTTTCCGTTGAAAATATTCAAACGCTTTGATGTGGCCGGCCTAATTAAAAAAATGAGAACTAAATAAAAATCCACGTCTCCAATCTTCTTCACTCTGCCTGAAGTCCTAAACTTTTGTTGCCGTTTCACCCTATAAAAATTTATATAAATCTCCCCCGTCTCTCAAGAATCTGGAGTCTGTTTAAAAAGCCGTTTCCCGTGTGATCACATCCAAAATTACCAGTTTTATTCTTTATTTTTTATTTCTTTTTTCTCTCGTATAAAATCAAAGAGACAATGGATGAATCCAGCGAGGAACAGCAACAGCAACAACAAACAGTGATGAAAGAGTGCATGCACAAAACGAAGGCTATACAGTTCTTAGGTCGAACGACACCAATTATTCTACAAAACGACAATGGACCTTGTCCTCTCCTCGCCATCTGTAATTTATCTTCTCTCTTTGTCGCTCGCTAGGGTTTCTTCTTCACTAAGTTTAAATTAAATAGACGTGAACTTTTGAGTTTTGACCGAACTGTTCGATACTTCTATTTTCTAGGTTTTTATTCTTTGAATTATTTTTTCTTTTTCTTTTTTTTTTTCAATTTGCTGCGATCTTGCAATTGAGATAAAGTCCACTTGTGAGGCAGTGTAATGTTGCCTTTGGATTAATTGTGAATTAATTGATAATTGAATGATGATTTCTAGGGTTGTGTCTTTTGTTGCTGAGAATGGACAAGAAGTTGAAATTGAAGCGTTGGATGATAGGTTCTTGAAAGTAGCAAATTTATTTCAATTCTGTGGTGTATTTGTAGTTTTCCGTCTATTTCGAAATTGAATGATGCTATTGGTTTTAGTCTGTTTATTGTTTGGGTTCTTGATTTTGTCTTTGGTTGCTAATTGTTCCTATACCAGTTAATATTCTTAATTATTGTTAATTGCGGAGAAATTGACAGAGACATTACTTTTGGATTGTGAGTAAACTTCAGTAAAGTCTTCAATACTGGTTTTGGTTCCAATAAATTATCTTGTATGGACGTTTCGACATATTTCTGATATGTTATGGCTACATCTAAAAAGTGGCAAATTGTAATCTAGTGTACTGTTGTCTCTTTTGTTTTTTATATCAATTTTTTGGTTATTTACCAGTTTTGTTATTTGCAAGAGCTGTTTAGTGAGAGGAAAAAGAAGGTGAAATTTGGCTGGACTGAAGTGGTTTTCTTATCAATTATAGGAAAAAGTTTATTATAACAAAGTCAAGTTAGGTTATGTTAGGCACAAACAAGTTGAATTAAGGCTCTTTCTTTTCTTACCTTTTCTGACTTATGGAATTGTTCGGTACATTATACTTACAGCATTTGGTTTATTTTGTCGAGAGATAGGAAAAGATTGCTTCTAATTTCATTCGAACTGTATCTGATTTGACATTGATGTTGAATGTTGTTCTGTCAAGGTTCTGTTTGTTTATGGGTATCCATAGTTTTTGGAATTTATATGTATCATTGCTGCCACCAGGTTCAGTTAAGATTTATGTTGGTTGCTACAAGCTGAAGTGGCTGTATTATGCATATTTCAGTGAAATGGTTAAAGCTATTTTTTGAATCTCATGCTGAGTATTGTCTTCAGCTTTCTATTTGCAATTTTTAGTACATTGGAGAGTTTACCATCTTAACTCCTCAATGAACTTTTTGATATGAGAATACATGATTTGCATTTCATTTTTCACGCATCTAACTAGAACTATTTAAACATTGGTATGCCTTTCATTTTGTAGTTGCAAGTCTTATTGATATAG
Source organism: Atalantia buxifolia (assembly GCA_030444775.1). Taxonomy (NCBI): domain Eukaryota; kingdom Viridiplantae; phylum Streptophyta; class Magnoliopsida; order Sapindales; family Rutaceae; genus Atalantia; species Atalantia buxifolia. Next base: position 46,598,285 of record CM059835.1, on the reverse strand, counting down.
TCCAGGATGTTTACTTGAAATTTCTTTATTCCCGTTGAATTACTGTTTTAACAGAGTGACTTGTTATTGTAATTCCTTTGAGTTGATTACCTCGTTATTCCTTTATTGTTCCATGGTTCTAAAATTTCCCTATCATTCTTCTCAATGGTTCAAGCTCCTTAATTTTTTTGTTGTCATTTTGCTTGCTTCAGAAATTTTCCTAAGGATAAGAGGCCCTGTTTTTTTGCCTTATTTTAATTGCGGTACTTTCGTTGACAATTATCCTATCTAGGACTCTTTTAGGCACCATGGTGGGGGTTTGTTCTCTTTATGTCTCTAGTATTAATAACGAGTCTTAAAAATTTTTTTTTTTTTAATATTGAAATAGGTAATGTTCTTCTGTTGAGGAACAATCTGAATTTGAGTCCAGATACAGGGGAAATATCACAAGAGAAATTGCTTTCGCTGGTGGCTGAACGGCTTATTGATTCTAACAGTAATGTCAATGTAATAATTGCTATTTTGATTGATTTGAAAGTCTTTTCTGGTTTTACTTGATATTGACGCACTCAAAAAATGCAGAATAAAGATGCTGGGTATGTTGAAAATCAGCAGCAGAATATTGCGGATGCTATTGATTTGCTTCCGCGCCTTGCAACTGGAATTGATGTAAATATAAAATTTAGGAGGTTAGACCTCTTTCTCTCTCTCATACTTACATTCATATATTGGAACCCCCCTTAGTGCTGAATGGAATACATCACATTTGCAGGATAGATGATTTTGAGTTTACACCAGAGTGTGCGATATTTGATCTACTTGACATCCCCCTCTATCATGGTTGGATAGTTGATCCCCAGGTATGCATTTTTCAGGCCATAAATAACGCTTTCAATTGATTGTTGTTGGACAAGTCTGATTTATGGTTTTGTATGCCATTATTGTATAATTGCTTGTGTTTGGTGATTTTGTACCCATTCAACATCGTTGCTCCATTGTTTTATGGTTTACTAAGATTGCCCTCCTTTTTTGCTGTTTTTAAGAAATTTATTCTTGTTTTGGGGTGGGGGGTTTGAGGGTTAATCTATGATATATTGGAGATTATTCCGAATATGATGTTCTATGAGACAAAGACAAATGCTATAGCAATAGCAAGCAGAGTAATATATAATACAAACCTTTGGTAGTTTTTTTAGCTGCTGCTGGCTGTACTATATTTAGCTCGGAAGCTTAGGATTTGCTTTAGTGCCCCAAATGAATTTTATTCTTTTCAAAGGTTTTGGCACCCATGACCATTTTGAATGTATAATCATGATTAATATGGAAGTATGCATTTGTCTATTAGTGGGAATGCTCACTGGAATCTGATGGTGTCACTTCTTTTCAGCAATTTCGCCAATATTTCATCATGAGTTTTGTCCTTGTCCGTGAATGTGGGCTGGTGGATGTGACCATCTCTTACAATTCTATTTCTGTTAAATATATTTTTGTTGGGAGCATTATTTATTGGATGTAGTTGATTATGATTCAGTGTTTTTTGGGTGCAGGAACAAAAATACTGAAATTTTTATGAAAATGTAACCACATGAGTTCTCTTGAAAAAAAAATCCATTGCCTCTTATATATATTTATGCAGTTATTTAGTAAAACAAAAGGTAACTCTCTCACAAGTTAACATATGAATCGAGACATGGGCAGACATCCAACATCTTAAGTTGTCAATATGAGAATAGTTCTACACATTATCTCGTTATGTTAGTCAGCTGTGAGCTATAGCAAGCTGCTAAGTTGTTTCTTGGTGCCTAACTTAATTAGTTATATGTCTGCTAGGTTTTTCTTTTCCTATTTTTCTTTTGGTACTGAATTCTTCATTGGCATGCACTTGGTGTGTCCTGAGTTGATGTGTTTGGCAAACTAATTAATCTTGTGTATGCATACCAGGATCATGATACGGCTAATGCAATTGGGTCCAAGTCCTACAATGCTATTATGGGGGAGCTTGTAGCCCTGGAAACTATGGGAGGTGACTGTAAAAGTAACTCTGAAGAAGATTGTGTTGATTTTGCTGCTGCAACAACTGCAACTTTAGGAGTTCCTTCTCCATGCCTTTCTAAAGCCAGATCTTTTGATGATTCTCCACGTTCTGTCTCTGATCAGCAAACATTAAGAAAGGGGGATCTTGAAGAAGAAGAAGAGCTATTGAGAGCCTTGAAATTGTCAGAGACTGAAGTACCTAGTTCATTGGACAATTCAGTTTTAGCTAATGTTAAGGGTGCCACTATGCCTGTCAGTTCTGATGAAAGTACATGTTCCAACATGGATGTTCCTGCAGATTCTGTACATACATTAAAGCGACACATTGTTGTAGAAAGTGAAAGTTTTCATCAGCCAGAATCTTCCATATCAGATAATGGCATCGTCTTGAGCAATGATGATAATAAGATAAAAATGGAAGCTTTTGGGAGTACTGCTGGGGAAAAAGCAAGTTCATCCTTGAAGGCAGATGGTAGTATGAAGCTTGATCAGCCATCTAAAATGGAATCTGTAGCACTTAATATTTCTAAAGATCTGGTTGAGAATAAAAGTGTTCAAAAATTGGTCCAGGTTGAGGAAACAATTCTTTTTTCTCCTGGAAAGGATACTGCTGTGGTGGAGACGCAAGTAGATATTTCTCAAGGTGGCAAAGAAGTTGAGCATGAACCCACTTCTACCAATGTTCATGAGCCAGTTGATAATCTAAGTAGGTGTAGCACAACTGAAGTTTCGTGTCTCTCTGTTCACAATGGAGATTCAGATTCATCTAGTGGCAGAATACAACTCAGTGATGTACCTGAGAACTTTACCTCAAGTGTTGATGGCAGTGAACCCATATATGAAGGAGAGGAATGCATTTTAGATTCAGGAACTGCAATGTATGAAGACCGAGAGCCTGTGTATGAAGGCGAGGTGATTCTTGCTGAGCAAGCTGACAAAAGCACTTTGGATGCCTGTAATGTTTGGTCTAAGGATGAAATCACTCAACAACAAGGTAAGTGCTGCCCTGTGGCAAAGATGTTCTAGCATGTCTCTTTGTTTTGCTAGTTTTCTATGTACTTGAATTAATTTGAAACACTTTTTCTGTTTCTTTCATTTCTCAGGGGAACTTATTAAGAGCTTTTTGAAGAACAATGCCAATCAACTGACTTTTTATGGGTATGTCAATTTTAGGTTTGGCTATACAAATCCCAGTCTCTTGGCAGGCTCTTTGTGTGACTACTATAATTATCTTTTGCAGGCTTTTCTGTTTACAAGATGGTCTTAAGGAAAGAGAACTTTGTGTTTTCTTCCGTAATAACCACTTCAGCACCATGTTTAAGGTAGTTAGGAGCTGCAATGTAGTACTTGTGTAATTTAATCATTGACAATGCTGTTTATGGACTGTCAGCTACTCTCATAGCCAGTGAGCAGTACAAAGAAAATGTCTATATTACATTTTCTTTCACCAGATCTCAATTTTTTTTTTGTGTGTAGTATGATGGCGAGCTTTATCTTTTAGCTACGGACCAAGGGTACATAAATCAGCCTGATTTGGTTTGGGAGAAACTGAATGAGGTAAAACTGTTCACTTAGTAATCCTATTCACTTGTTTGTTAATTGATTCATATCTGAGTAGAGTGAAATGTAATATCATATATGGGATAGGGTTAAAGTCATCTCATTCTGATCAGATTGTGGATAAAATTTCTATATGGGAAGAACTTCATTCCCTGAAAATAAGTTGTAGTGTCTTTAGGTTCTAATTACGTTATCCAAATTTAACTTTATATATGTTCGTCTCTACCTTCATTTACTTTTAGGTCAATGGGGATACATTGTTTATGACCAGCAACTTCAAGGAATTTAAAGTAGAAAGTCATGCGAATGACTCATGGGATGAACATGGTGCTATGGCCAGTACTGCTGTATGTTCTCTTTCTGATCCAAAATCTTCTGCTTGCCATTAAAGAACTTCAATGAAACTTACTTTATTTTGCATGCCACAGGACTATCTTGCCCATTATGATACTGCTACACATGGAGGGTCAGATATGAAGTAATTATCCTAACTTTCATTACTAATACATGTATTGATTTTTATTTTTTAAGATGGAAGAGGTGTACAATTAATGGCCTCTACATGTTAGTTGCTGTCTTTTGTTTGACAAGTTTGACTTCATTTGTGTACTTTGTTCTGCTTTTTTAACTGTTTTCCTGGTTGAGAGAAGCTTTCCATTCAAAATTTACTTTAATCTTGATTTTTCATCAAATTCTTAACTGCTCTACATCAGTAAGATAAACAAACTCCAAAGCAATGCAATTATAGTTGTTTGAAGTAATGATGGAAAGACCAATTTCATCCGCAACATTTTTCTAAACTTTCTGAAGAATTTTTATGAAACTTTTGGGAACTTATTCTAGCAACAATATTTTAATTTAGATTTATATTTAAATGGCATGTTTTTTGTTCTGGCAGTTCTGATCTACAACTGGCAATAGCTCTTCAACAACAAGAGTTTGAGCAACAGCCACAACGTCCTAATGTGCAGCAACAGCAGCCACCTGTTACTGGCAGTTCAAAATTGATAACTGGTCCTCAGGTAAATGCCTTATTGTGCCTTCCTGTCTGTTTGATGCATTCAAGTTATACCCAAAGATTCCAAAATGCCTCACTTTTCCAGAACAATTTTCTGCCCCAAGCCCTATTCCCCCGAAATTTGCAAATCATTAAGGCCATTTCATTTGGGAAATTATGATGTGAATTTGCATATTCGTTGAAGTGATTTAAAAGTAATGATGAGGTTTCCATTAAAAAAAAAAATCCATAGCTGATCAATAATATTGAAACAGTTTGTTGGAAGTTTTATCCATAGCCGATCAAAAATATAACTGTCTGACTTATATGAAGTTTTATCAAATAAAAATTTTGACCTTTGGCAGGTGGCAAGAGCCAGTGGTAGAGGTTCATCTTCCTCGTCTAAGTCTGATGGAAAATCAAAGGAGAAGTGTAGTGTAATGTGAATTTTTTGCTTTGTAGTGTAATGTGTAAATGATCTGCGTTCTTTTCCATCAGCCACACCCGCACCCCCACCACCCCAACAAATTGTATCGAGTGACATCAATAAAACCGTCCAATATTATTAATTACCATGACCATTTACTGTAAAAGGAAAGTATATAGTAAAACTTTTCTAGTATAAACTTTCGTGTAAGTGTACTCCAAGGTGGTTAACAGAAATTGCTTAGTTTTTAGTTTCCTCATTCACTTCCTCACGCAAGGAGTGCGCTATGATCAAAGTTAAATTCACTCATGGTAGCCTGTGTTAATGTAGATCTCTCTCTTCTATAGCTTTGTGGCCGTTAGATTTATTCGTCTCCACATAACAGTCTCCTTTTGCAAAAGCTTCTAGGAAACATCAATCGTCAATGTATGGAGAAGGAGAATTGCATGATGAGAGCCTGAAATTTTGATGGAAAAGTCACCTGTCTGTATTGAAAGTGTAGGTTCCGAGCACTCTATTTTAGTCTTCTACTTTTTTTTTTTTCCCCTCTCCTTTTTGCGTTCTCACTGCTCTGGTTGAAGGCCCTACCGAAATCACTGTACTCCGCTGCCCTATCTGTTCGTTTGTGGCGTTAAGAATGAAATATTATTTCCATTCCAAGAAAAAAAAAAGAATGAAATATTACTTAAAGGCAAAAACCGACCCACGACACGACATAACACAGCCAACCAACGTCGGAGATTTCACCACGCTGGAGCTGGCTAAGCGCCACCGACAGTATGTCCCTCTTGTAAATATATAAAACGACATATGATTGTTTAGTTTATTAATCCGGAGTTATCCATGATCAAAATCATGATTAGCAAAAGGATTGACTTTTTGTAAATTTGTGAGGCCATAGAGAAATTAAGGAAAGCAGAAAAAGATGACTCGAGAAAGGGGGATGTAAACGAAAGGGAGGGAAAAAAAAAAAGGGAGTGGTGTGGGGGAGGGTTAATGAAATGAAATCGAAAGGGACAGACAATATGCAGCAGGATAGACCAAAAACATTAGAATGTTAAAACAACTGTTTCTCTAGCAGTTCGTAATTTGATTATGTAGGTCAGAGACTTGAGATGGTAGCGGCGGGGACCACCCCAAGAAGGGGTGTCGTGATCTTAGGTTTTAGGTAATGCGACAAAAGGCTACAGCTGTGACGGTGACCCCACCTCTACTTCCCCAATCCCACCACCTCACCTCCAAACGACGATATTTTGCTTCCCCTGCACTTCCTTGGAAATTACGCGATTCTTGGTTCTTCTGCCCTCCGGCTCGCTTCGGCTGGGCTCCCCTCTCCGCTCGTTTGTTTTCCACGTGTCATCTTCTGATTAGCGACGTGAAAATCATTTCTTATTCCTTTTTTCTTTTTAATTGAAATTGCATTTTCCTTATTTGCTTTGACAGCGGCAATAGAAAGGAAAATGTTATTTTGACCCAGAAGGAAAAAAAAAAAAATAGAGGTACAAAATTTGACGAATAAAATTAAAATATTTTAATAAAAAGTAATTTGATTGATAACTATTCTGATATTTTAATCTTTTCATTCAAATAATGTGGTGTGCCGCATACGATTTATCCCACATTAAATAGATGATAAATTTTTAAAATTTTGATATAAACTTATTATATACTACTATTTCATGTCATCTTCTATATAACAAATGTGAGGATATTTTTTTTGAGATAAATTTTGGATAAACTTTACAACGTGCAGTATTGTTTCAAGAAATAATCAACCATGATTTCTAGATTCCACCTTCATCATTTATTGATGACAACATACATCATATTTGATACCTTAGACTTTTTTTTATTATATTATTTTGTCGCATACAATCTTGTTGTGAAAGCAATGAAGTAAGCTTCGAATTACGGAGTGGTTCAATTTTTTTTTTTTATCTACAAACTAAATAATTGCAGAGCGCAGCTCCTATAAATTAAACACATGCTAGCGTGCTTGATAATGACACTCATGCCAAAACTTGGGTAGTTGAGTTTGAGGATCTACTTATTTTTTTGGCTTCAAGTGCTTTAACCAATCTAAAATTGCACATAGGGATCTCCTCATCAACAATTAATTTTGAGTTTCAACTTTGAAATATACCCATGCGACCATGAAAGATAAGAACTAAAAAAGAACTGGCACAGTAGGGTTCGTGGTGCTTTTCTAAGTCTACATTGCCCTGTAAGTCGATGGTGACTTCTAATCTAAAATGTAAGTGAGGGCCCAAACGAAAGCTGCTTTTATCTGCAATCACTTGAGATAAAAAAAAGAAAAAAGAAAAAAAGAAACGAATATGTACTACAAATGAGCGGTTTACTTGAAAATATGCAAGAGCTATTGAGCCATAATAAGTTCAGTTGAAATCTGAAAAACTTCCCTTGCTTCAAAAGCAACAGTACTCCACTTAAATCAAAAGGAACCTCAGTCCCCCAATTTTTTGGTTTTTGAGTTCTAACTCATCTATTTTAAAAAATCACGAAGTTTGTTTTGTTGTGAAAGACCCACCTTCTAAAATTGTCTTCTAATTGGCCCACCACCTTGCAGGAAGCATACACCCACCATTATGATGACTACGATACTTTGTTCTTTTAAGGATTTTTATTTTTATTTATTTTTTGTTTTAAATTGCATTTTATTGACTCCAGTCATTCCAATTTTGATTCACCCTTCAGTGACACATAGAGAACCGTCATAAATAGGGTGTGTAACGGTTAAAAAGGATAATTCAATACAATTTCCAGAGTATTAAAATTTGCTGGGTGCTTTAGAATTGTTTCACGTTTTCAATTACTTTGCATGTGGTGAATAATGATGTTTGGCTATGAGCAAACCAAAGACACGACCGAAATGTTAGGAGCACTATCATTTTGGGTTTGTGTTTTAAAAATAAAAACTTGACTTTAAAGATTAAACAGAAAAAAAAAAGGTTAAAAAAACGCGAAGTCTAGAATGACAATAATTTATTCCTGGACTTTCTATCGTTTCTATCGTGCCTCTTGCCTTCTTATGGCCGAATATCATTATTATTTGCACGTGGTTAGCCAAAATTAGTCGTTGATCATTTTTACAAAAATTATTAGTGTTTGAGATTCTCAAAGATTTAGTCTTAAAACAATAATGTGAAAAGTATTTAGGTAATTTCCGCCTTCGTATTAGATAGTATAGTTTTCGAAATGAGAAAAAACAATTCTCATGACTTGTTTGATATTGAGATTGACGAACTGTAATTTAACTTAAAAAAAAAATACAATATTAAAGTGTATATAAAAAACGCTAGTTATTATTGTTTAAAAATTAAATTAATTTAATCAACTACTTTTACGATGAAAAACATATCATATCTTTATTATTTTTATTAAAAATATTATTTAAAATTTATATTTACTCCCACACTATTATTTTTTCATAATTATAATTTTTTTTTATTTTACCAGTAGCTGCAGCTACCTTAATACCTAAAAAATTAAGAATTTCTTAAGTTCGTAGAGATCTTTCTAGTAGTTAACAAAAAATGCGACTGATCGAACGGTTAATACAATCCCATCAGGAGTCATTTTCAAACTCCTGTGACGTTGACCGGTAGGTCTGCCACCTATGCCTGACTGCCACGTTATCGTAATGCCTGACTGCCACGTTATCGTAATCTCAAACAGCCGCTGGCGTTGGTGGTGAGTCCTTCATCAGGCGTCTCAACGAACGGCTGCTCTAATTCCTTTCTCGCTTTGATTACATATTTTCGTCTCTTAAATATCAAATTAAAGTTATTAAACGTATAAATTACATAAGCAAATATGCCAAACTGAGAAAAGCATTTTGTACACCGGCCAAGGAAGCTCAAATAATAATGACAGCTTAACCTCAGCCGAAGTTCTTTGATAAAAAGAAAATTTAATTCAAATAAATAAAGTTTGGTATGATAAAGTGAGTTCTTATTTTATTCGTTTATTTTTTTTTTGGATAAAAAAAAAGTGAGTTCTTATTTTATTCATTTATTGTTGTTTGGTCTGGTGGGCTAAAAACCAATTGGTTGGTTGAAAGAATTTCGAGTCATTTTTCATTTTTTTTTAACATACAAGATAAAATTGCCAATTTTCTAATTGCCCACCTGGCTTCCTGTTTTTGTCTTCAGTAACAAAAAGATCATACTTTTTGTGGCAATAAAGTTTGTGAATCACTTTATGACAATTTAATTGCTTAGAATTAGATATTTTCATTAAAAAAAAAAGAAAGAAAGGAGAAGCTAATTATGAATCTTTTATTCTTTATTTTTAAAAGTTATTAATTGTAAGGATTTATTTGGAATTAGTTCTCCACTTTGTAATCAAAAGAGTTTGCATGAGAATTCTTAAATTTACTTAAGTATCAATTCTCCTAATCACGCATGTTCATTGATCTCTTGTAATTATTTTTAATTTTGATTAATAAAGCTCTCGCACTTAAAAAAAAAAGTCTCGAAATTTATAATTTCTTTCGAAATAGAAATTTATAATTGTTCTCTATAATTTAAAAGAATTGTGTGAACATTGCAGAAGAGAATGACTGGTTATAGGAATTTGGGGGAAAAAGAAAAAAATTGAAAGCCTAAACATATGATTACAACATGCAATGATATGATAAGGATTGATGTGAATATAAGACACACCCAACATACGAAAAGATAATGTGATGATAATTTGTTTTTGAAAGCACATTAGAGGAGATTCTCATTTGCCTCACAGGGTGCTTGTGGCTGTGGACTCCTTGCCCTAATACAAAAATTAAGATTAGTTTATACGGTACTAATTAGGAGAGAAACTGTTGGTTGCCCAAATCACAACCAAAATAAATCCGTTGGTTGAATTAAAAATTCAGATTCACGAAGCACGCACCAAACAGTTCTCCAAAGATTATCATTAAAAGAAAAACAACACCTAATCGTCTAATTCATTAATTTCTGATAACTTGAAGAGAAATAAACAATATACAGCTTAACAAAAGAATAAAATAAAATAAAACCAAACCCACCCACCAAAAAAGCTTATAAATTAAATAAAACTAATAACAAAGCCAATCAAATTGTGATCAGGGTCACAGAATCAGCTTTATCTGCGATTTCATTTTCCTTTTCTTGATCATCAGTTCATCTCCTCATCTCTTTCAAAAAAAAAAACTTGAAATTAATTAAACTGCTCTCTTTAATATATATATATATATATATATATATATATTTTTTTTTTCACACACGCACACAGTCGTATATATAAATATGCTTTTGCTTTGTCTGTAATTTTTCTGAGCAACTGCAAACCCTGTTGATGATACAGAAAATTTTTGAGTCCCAGATCCCAATAGACATAACAATGATCCTCTCTCTTGCACCATTAACGAGAAAACCAAACACTGTCTAGTGTCTCCTTTTCTTTCTTTTCTTTTCTTTTTTTTCCTCTTTATCTTCATCATCATCATCATCATCAAAGCACAGGCCGCTTTCTTTGTGGTCCTGAAATCCATTTCTTTAAATTTCTTTGCAACCCCTTTTTGTTTTTTTTTTTTTTCATTTTGTGGTTTGATCACTCTATTCTATAATATTTTCATTCAGTATGCAAGAACCGAGCTTAGGGGTAATGGGTAGTAGCAGCGGCGGCGGCGGAGGTGGGGGCGGCGGCGGCGACGTGTCCGGCCATCACGACCAAACAGCAACTGTTCAACTCATCAAAGCAGAAATAGCAAGTCACCCGTTATACGAACAACTATTAGCAGCGCACGTGTCTTGTCTCCGTGTAGCTACCCCGATCGATCAGTTGCCTCTTATTGATGCACAGTTGGCTCAGTCCCACCATGTTCTCAGGTCTTATGCTTCTCTTCAACAAGCTAATAATAATAATCATCACTCTCTCTCTCCCCATGAAAGGCAAGAGCTCGACAACTTCTTGGTATGTTTTAATTTCATCATATATTTCTTTTCTTTTAAAAACCATTTACTAATTAACCTTTTTTTTTTTTTTTTTTGAGTTAATTATCATATGGTTTTGAGATGGGGCTAATTATATTTGATTTTGACGTGGGATGTTGTTTGTTTCAGGCACAGTATTTGATAGTATTGTGTACTTTCAAAGAGCAGCTTCAGCAACACGTCAGGGTCCATGCCGTTGAAGCTGTCATGGGGTGCCGTGAAATCGAGAATACTTTGCAAGCTCTCACCGGTTTGTCTCTTAGACTACTATCTCTATATACATACATATATAAATATATTTTTTTCTCTCATTTTGTTTATGGCTGATTGTGCTACGTTTCGTTGATATTATTCATTGGTGTTATTGCCTGCTTACTACTTGATTAATTAGCATACACAAAAATTATCTTTCTAATTATGGAAGATTAGGAAAACAAAAATTGGGTTGCCTGCTCTGAGCTAGTGTTTTGAGTTTTGACACGTTTGGTAGGCAAAGAGAGAAGACTTAGTACTTGGTTTTCTTGTTAAGTTTTGAGCATTTCGTAGAGGGTACAGGTCATGAGGTTGGAGGTTGGTGGTGAAAGTAGGACCTACTTATAATAAAAATCTTTAATTAGTAGTACATATACATTGTATATGTTTTTTATTAGTTCGTTTGGTGAAGAAGGGTTACCACCATCACCACCCATCGCCGCCACGGCCGCCCCCACCATCAACGGCGGAAAAATTGTCTGTGGAAGTACCTATACACCCACACACACACACATACACACACACACACGTACATACATACATATGCATACATATATTAATCTTTCTTGCTTTAATTTGTGAAGATAATAGATACATGATGCAAATCCATTATCATTGTTTGGTGGTTGTGGCTTTCTTTCATCTTATAATTGAGTTAGATATGGAGCGTTGGAGGGATTTTTCTTTCAACCAATATATCATACAGTCCTTATCACATATAAACGAGTTATTGTACTATAAGATTAATTGCGTGTTGCTTAATTTTGTGATCAGTATCGCAGTAAGAGAAACGGGGGAAAAAAAAAACAAAAACAAATGGGTCATCTTGTATCCTGATCCTGTCCTCCCTAGCTAGCTGGTTCTAGAATCTAGGGTTTGGGAATTTCAACATCATAGGACAAATTTGGTAGGGGTTAATATTATTATTTAATATATATATATATATATAGGTCTCTGATTACCATGCCTACATTGAATTAGACCCTGGCCGAGACAACTGGCTCGATAACACTGAGCTTAAAGTCCTCTTCGTAGCTCTGTGCTATGATTATAGACATAGAGGCTGTGAATGTTACTTCGACATATTTACTAGTTTGGAATCCGGAAGTAATTAATTATTTTACTTCTGGAAGCTATATTTACCTTTGTCTATACCATTAGACGTGCATGTATACTAAGATCCCGATGAATTAATAATATTAAGAAAATTTATTAGTTAGGTAAATATTAATCAATTAATTGAGGTTTCAATTTATCGAGATTTTATTGTGGTATATATATAGTTGGGCTCAGGTATAGATGTTTGTACGAAATTAAAATTTGGACGGAGCTAAAAGATAAATAATAAATAGGAGTTCCAATATAATAAAAAAAAAACAATGCTTGAAATCTGTATTTGTCTTATCTTTTAATTTTATCCGTATATTAATTTCATGTGAACATCTTTATGTGAGCACATACATACATACATACATATATATATATATATATATATATATATATATATAGAAATTAAGTATCAATTATTATCTAAGAATGAACTAATGATGTGATAATCATACTGGCAATTTTTCATGCAAGTATGCAGTGTAAAATTTCAGTAAAGTGTGTGTTTTCATACGTTTAGAGGGGATTAGGTTGCTCATTTCACTTTTTTACCCCGTTAATTTCTTAAAAATCTTATGACAACTAGTAGTTATAACTTGTTAGGCAAGACCCACCGTCTTGCTTCCAAAATTTTCAACACGCCCACCCCTAGCTTTATAAAAATAACATATAGAAATTTGGTTTAATAAGCCCATGGGGCGAGTATCTATAAATTATTCTTTATGTGGTTTTAACTGTTTTCTAGACTTGGTTTCACCGAACCTTATCATCATACAATTAACTGTAAATAACAGAAAATCAAATGAGTGAATTCTTAGGGTCTTTTTGATCTAAATACAGTAATTGTGTATTTATCATCCACTAGACTAGGCGATGATAATGTAATAGGCATTAGATGGAGCGGAGGAAATTGTTGCTCGTTCATGAATGTGAAAAAGATGATTAAGACGGCTTTTAATCACTGTATTTGAACCAGGATCATCACCCAACTACACACAAAATATCTTTATTAGATAAATGGGTCAACTCCCAACTACCAACAACTAATTTCATGCTTTTTGGACACTTGGGTCTAAAAAATTGGGCATTGAGATTAAGTCAATATTTGCTTTATCATATGCATCTATGGGAAAATTTGACCAATTCAATTCAATTAGTTGTTTTATTTTTTAGGCAGATTTTTCATGTGTATCTATGTGATTGTCCAACAGCTTTCAATCTAGCACTCAGCCCTAAATACCTAAACATTGATGAAGTGACAAATCAAACTCAGCTAGGCTCAGCTTGAGGTACCCCTACTTTCTAGTTTCTTCCTTCTGTCGAGGAGCAAGGAGGAAATAAATGACTTAAACAAAGCCAGTTTTGATTGTATGATACGAGAAAACACTTCTCTCAATGCAATTTAAGCAAATATTAGAATTGATTTAGAACATGAAAGTATGTATTCATTATATTTAGGCTAGCCGAATATGAGCTTTCTTCCACGGCATAGATTATGCAACTTCACTGAAGAGTGAAGAACAAGAAGATTCAGGAGTTCAAGGGGGTTTCACTGAGATGGCATTCGAGTAGTAATCAAGATCGTGACTTGCTAACATACAATTAAAATTAGACAGGCGGACCGACAAGTTATGTTGTTTGATTTGATAGATGAGTCAATAATAGGGATTTGATTTGATGTCCTCAAAAACTCTTTCAAACATACATTATGGTTGTTTTGGTATGCTTCTGTGAAAGTCTGGGTGAAATTGGCAAAAACAAGCTATTGAAATCCACTCTGAATTTTATGATTAAGGTGCGCTTTCTTGAAAGAAACTAAAAAAAAAAAAAAAAAAAAAAAAATCCATGAGGAAGCACTTCAGATATTTTGTTAACTTTTTAATCTTTGGAAAATCCAATTAGAAAACCCTTCCCCCTCATTAGGAATGGATTTAACCAGGGAACCCCATTGCCCATTGGGCTTTGAAGGGAGCCCCACTGCAACCGCTAGGCTTAATGGACTACTTTTCCGAAGCTTGGGCTAACTTGGCCCAGAAAACACACTGATCAATTTATCATTGAGATTTGAGACGGCTCAATAATGCTTTTTCCATGCACTTGTGTATGTTTTCAGGAGTATCATTGGGGGAAGGGACGGGTGCAACAATGTCTGACGATGAGGATGACCTCCATATGGATTTTTCGCTTGATCAATCTGCTTCTGACAGTCATGATTTGATGGGTTTTGGTCCATTACTTCCTACTGAAACTGAAAGGTCTCTTATGGAAAGAGTTAGACAGGAGTTGAAGATTGAACTGAAGCAGGTGATGACTATTTATATATATACATATATGCATAAATATAACTATTGCCACTCAATGAATGTTGTAATTCCTTGCAGGGTTTTAAATCAAGAATTGAAGATGTAAGAGAGGAAATATTGAGAAAAAGAAGGGCTGGAAAATTGCCCGGTGACACAACTTCAGTGCTCAAGAATTGGTGGCAGCAGCACTCCAAATGGCCATACCCAACTGTAAGTTAAACTCACTGAAAATCATGCACCATCTCATATAATAAAAACTTTATAGTTTTTGACATTTTGGGTTAAAGCACTGCACCATCAGAAACTAAATTTCCTCGTGAGTTAAACCAACTGGCAATCATACCATATGTACGAATTTTTATAACTTCCATGACTATCCTCAACTTAATGGAATAATTATTGCCGAATAAACATGTGACAATAATGTGGTACTTGCAGGAAGATGACAAGGCAAAGCTAGTGGAGGAGACAGGCTTGCAACTAAAGCAAATCAACAACTGGTTCATCAACCAGAGGAAGCGCAACTGGCACAGCAACTCCCAGTCTGTGACGTCTTTAAAGTCAAAGCGCAAAAGGTAGAGAGATCACCAAATATATCTTGACGATGAACTAATGATGTATGAGCAATGAAGAAGTAACTCACTTTTGTGTCAATACACATATAGCTCTATCTAGCTAGCTTGCTTTTGTGGCTCTGGGGTACATATCGTTCTGGTGCTAACTTTTGCGAAGACTCCGAAGAAACTTGGAAAGCCTTGGTAGCTACTATAGAATTAATGTAATAGATGAGATGGGATTTACATAGCTTACTTATAAGTTTGTAGATTCATTACGTTTCCACGTAATTTCTAGCTTATAACAGGTTGAAGAGACTCGAGGTTTTAAGTTGCTTCGTTCTAATTCCAATGCTTGTAAAATGTACATGATTGATACTTTGCTGGAGTTGATGATTGTAAGCTTTGAATAGCCTAAACAAGATTTCTAATTTCTATTTTTAAAGGGTAAATTCTCCGAGTCTCCGACTCTAGATGAGAATCTAATAATGGCTCCATCATAACTCATGTTGAAGTGACACGTCATGAATCACGTGGACATGGTCTGATAAGCAGGCAAAATAATTTTTTATCATCAACTGCAGGGATCCGCGAAAGTTACATTTAATGTAACTTACGGCTGGCTATAAAATTTCATCCAGCCCTCTATATTCTATATTATTTATAATTTATTTATAAATATTATAAAATTTTTTAAATTATAAAATTTCGTTCAATTCCTTATACTTAATTTTATTTTATTAAAACCCTAAAGTACAAGTTCGCCCCCATAATTTTAAATTTCTAAAATAACCTCCATTTAATTAAAAATATAATAATTATTAAATGAATTATAGTAATAATTATTATTTTATTATAATTATAAATATAATTATATTTTTAAATATATTATTATTGTTAATATTAATAACAAGAATAAAAAGTATTATAATTAATTAATCTATTAACAATAATTAATAATAATTTTTTGTTAAATTTTCAATAATAATAATAGTTAACAATAATTATTATTAATTAATTTTTCTTTTTTTCATTTTGGAGTTTTTATTATTAATAATAATTAATGATAATTATTAACATTAATTTTTATTTTTTATTATTATAATTAATAATAATAAAAGTATTATTAATAATTATTATTGTAACTTTTCTTTTCTTTTTTTATTTTGGAATTTTTGGAATTTTGAGGACGTTTAAGGGGAAAAAAGAGACTGGGGAAGGGTGGTGTTAGTATTTGCAAGTTGCAAAGGAAAAGAAAAAGAAAAAGGTTGAATTGTAAATTACAAGTGACAAAAGCCGAAATTAGGTTGTAACAAAATTTTATAATTAAAAAAATGAAAAAGGAAAAAAAGGAATAGAATTGGATAATTGACTGTCAATTTGATCTGTTTCATGAGGGTTTGAGTTGGGTATTATTTATTATTATTATTAACATATTGCTTATTAGCTTATTGCTTGTTGTCGTGTTGTTACTTTCCCAATAATATTTGTTTATGTTGATAAATAGCTAGAATAAATTAATTTTAAGACATGAGGAATCTGAATAGTTAGAATAAAAATGAGAAATTAAAATGAGTTAAATTGTAATAAATTGCTATAAGATTCTTAATTAATTTTTATCATAATTATTATTTTGTATTTTAATTATTGTTATTATTATTATTTAAAAATTAATTATTAATAATAATTATCATTAATTATTATTATTATTAACAATTTAACCAAAAATTATTATGAATTATTGTTAATAGATTAATTAATTATAACACTTTTTATTCTTGTTATTAATAATAACAATAATAATCTATTTAAAAATATAATTATATTTATGATTATAATAAAATAATAATTCATTTAATAATTATTATATTTTTAATTGAATGGAGGTTATTTTAGAAATTTAAAATTATAGGGGGGTGAATTCATACTTTAGGGTTTGGATAAAATAAAATTGAGTGTAAGGAGTTAAAAGAAATTTTACAATTTAAAAAGTTTTATAATATTTATAAGTAAATTATAAATAATATAGAATATAGGGGGCTTGATGAAAGGTTACAGCCATGTAACTTAGGCAGACCCCAACTATGGAACTTAATTAGTTTTCTATTCTCGGAACCACACAAGAATGGGGTGATAGGCCACTTTCCTTTTTACACATTCACACCAAACAATTGAGAGTAAATTCAGCTTATTCCAAGTTTGGATATCATATAACAGAATGTTGATGATAGGTTGATAAATGCATAATTATAGATTCATGAAATTAGTACAATTTTTTTTTTAAGCCATTTCCATCCAGAACTAATTGACAAGTGATAAGAGCATTCCAATGATTTAAAATACCGTCCGGAATTAATTAACTAGAGTTGCAAGTAATTTGATGTGGCCATTAGACCTTACTTAAGGTGCGTTTGGAATTGAGATTAGGTAGTTATAACCTAAAAATTACAGCACTAAAATATTTGTTAAATACTAATTGTTGTAACTTAAAAACTGTATTGATATTATTTTTCACTTATATGATAAAAAATTTATTAGATATTTAATAATTTTATCAAAATTATTATTTAAAATTTATATTAACTACATATTATTAATTTTTATTTTGTAATTATAATTTTTTTTATAATAACTATAAATTAAAACTATAACATCTCAATCCAAACATAATCTTAGTATAGAAATTAAAGGCCTTTTTTTCAATTTTTTTTTTTAAATTTAAGCTAGCTGATGGTGATGGGTATCCCTTCCCTCAAAACACAAGAAAAAGTTCTTCACTTTTGTGTTTTACAAATAGACAAAATTTTATTGGAAAAGAAAAATTTATGACCTATTATAAATCGTCCATTCCCACATTCCCACTAACACTTTTCTAATGAACCTACTGGCATCCACTTGATATATCAAATCAAATGACCGGTGATTTTAGTGCTGTTAACTTAATTTATTTGGGTAAGCTTATGTTACAGTTGGTGTAAGTAACAGTAACGACGTGACCAATTGACCCACGTAAGAGCAACATGTTGAAACTTGAAACCGGTTGGAACCAGTTGCAAAATGTTTTAAAGGTAAAAGTCAAGGACCCATTCCTTAGAATAGCCGGTTGAATAATAGCGGCATATCTATGAAAATTTCAAAAACAAAATTAAAATTTAATGTGGCTGTCAAACTTCTGAAATCCATTTTCTCTTGTTCCGTTTATTGGAGGAAGCAACATCTCTCTTCTCTAACATAATCAACGAAATATTCATAATTTTATATTGGAATTTATTGATTAAAGGCTGAAAAAAATAAGAGATCATTTCTAGGTCTATATGTTACTATTTATTATTAAAATGAGGAGAAGATGCAATTTGAGAAACTATGAAGATTTTTTTAAAATTGTCAATTTATTTCTTTAGCCTTAGACCATACGCTTCACTTCAACTTTCGAGCACAACCTTAAACCATACGCTTCACTCCGGCTATCGTTAGGGTTGATTATGGGAGTTTTTTAAATAAAGGCATTAAAATAATAAGGAACCAACCATAGCAAGGAATCATGTGTGTGGAATTATTTAATCTAGACAACTTGCGAAGATGAGGTTTTAAATTTTACCATATTCGGTGACATTCGGGTGGCTCTAGCTTCGATTTTAGTGAGCAGCAATTTGTTAGGTTTCCAAATTTAAGTGAACCTGCAAAATTGAAAGCGGAAGCTTATAATATCGTTTGGTGCTACTGTTATTTTCCCCTCTTTCAAACCCTAATTACTCTCATTTTTTCCTCTTCTATTTTGCATACCCAAAATATGCGCCCATCACTTTTCTTCTCCCTTTATCAATTTCATTACCCATTACCCCGTTAACTGCAATTTTCCAAAACCGTTTCGGGAGGTTGACCATATTTTCTTTATAATAATCGTTTTGACCATTGCACATGTACCTCATTCTGTGTTAAATTTCTTCACGTCCGGTGGATTTGAAAAATTACAAATCCAACTGTCCATAACGTCGGAATATTTGTTGTAATGACGTGCTCAATAGTCCGTACAATGTACTCATGGGCATATGCCAGTTGACAGCTGAGAGTGCAAACTTTTTGTTAGCGTTGATTATTTATTGGTGATTTTGGTGAGAACTTTCCAAATTCCAATTCTTGCAGACAAATTATTGGCTTCTTAGATTACATGGATAGGTGGGACTCGAGTCATATGACCAAAAAAATATAACAATTAATTAACTGGCCTTACAAAAAGATGAAAAGAGAGATGCTCTACTGCTTTGGCAGTTGGCACTAGGGGTGGGCAAAATCGGGTTCGGGTCAATCCGATTGGGTTTCGAGTTGTTCGAGTTAGGCAAAATCAATCCGAATAAGGCCGAATTGTTGACCCGACCCGAATTATATTCGAATCGAATCGGGTTGAGTCAACAATTTGGGTAGGATCGAGTTCGGATTTAAAACTGGTTGGATTGAGTTCGAATCATTTCGGGTCAGTTCGGGTCGATAGAAATCGGGTCAAATCGAGTTGGATCAATTCAGGTCAAATTCAGTTAATGCAATTTTGAGCTCTTTTTTTTTCCCTATTTTTTGTAGTTTTTAGGATGGTTTTAATACATTTTTCTTAATTGTAGACCTTTTTACTAATTTTCAATCGAAAAAAAGAAAAGAAAATGCTATGAAATCAAATGAATAAAGTTAAAATGCTAAAATATGTTTTTTTTTTAGACTCGATCGGGTATTTGGATCAAGTCGGGTTTGACCCGACCCGATCACAACCTGATCGGGTTGGCAATTTCTCACCCGATCGGGTTTCCATGGCAACTCGTACCGAATCGACCCGAATCTGAATTTTTTCAGGTCGGGTCGGATATTTTGCCTACCCCTAGTTGGCACGAAACATCAGTTACGTATAAATTAAGCAGCCCTTAATTTTTATGAGAAAGCCAAATATCGATTGAAGAAGAGCCATAACCAAACTTCACTTAACAACTGCTTCATTGGGCAAGGCATATTGTAAGAAAATATTTTAAGGAGTACAAGTGAATAGGCAAATTCTTAAACAAATACTTATTTTGAGAGTCATTTGACCAGAAGATAGGAGATTAGGGATTATTATTATTATTATTATTATTATTATTATTATTATTATTATATATATATATATATAATACTAATTTATTTATCAACCATACACTATTATAAAACACTTTTTTAATAAAGACATCAAGACTTTTTTTTTAACCATAATACCTTTTGGCTTAATTAATCCAAAAAATTGACTCCAATATTTTATAATAAATAGAAATATAATGATAAAATAAATGTAACAATATTTTAATCATTTACAATCTATTGACACACTTTATTATATAAAACTAAGTCTTATAATGAATAGAAACATAAACATTAAAATAAATCTATAAAAATTTAAATGATTTTGAATATCATATAAAATAATATTAATATTAGTAAAATATGAGATATGTTGAGTTAATTGTAAAATCTATTAACCTACAGATTTATTTCAAATATTTTAATTAATACAAATTTTTTATTAAAATAAATATAAATACTTTAAATTTTTTTAAATTGTTTTATATATTAAAAAAATTGTTTAACATTATTAGTTTGCTAGACATATTAAATTATTTACATTACATTTGTATTTATTAAATATTTTAAAATCAATTATTTTAGCTATTATATTCCAAGGATGTTTGAGAAAAAAAAAGGTCATGGTATCTTGTTGAAAACTTGGAGGGTTGTATGACCATTTTCCCAAACCTTGAGAGTGTAGTCATATAGGTGCCCTTTTTCTAAATAAATAAATAAAAGAATTGTGAATGAGGATATCCACCCGCTTATTTTTATAAACTTCCCCACCTACATAAGATAATTACATTAACAACTTCTGATTATTTCATAAAATTATAGATTAACAATGCATTTGAATAATTAATTAATTAAATCGGTTCTATAAATTTTTTTCTTTTCTGACTTAGGTCTTTTAAAAGTCTTTGACCATTTAAAGTTGCTTAATATAGGTTTAATATGACTATTTTATCCTTAAAATATAAAATAACCAAATTATCCCAAGAAACATGTATTATTGTAACTGATAGTTTAAGTATCTAGTTTTATATTTTATAAACTAATAAATTTTGAGTAAAATTTAATATTTTTCAATTCTCCACATGTCATAAATAAATTTTGTTAAATTAATTGAATATTCATAATCATGCTAGTAAAATAGTATTTATGCATCATTTAGAAACAATAAATGTTGTATAAAAAATTATTAAAGTTAATGTAAATTTTCAAATATTTTATGAGGATAAAACAATCACAAATTATGTTAAAGCAAATATTTTAGTTCTAATGCTAGCAAATATAAACGTCTTGCATATCACCTTAAAAGCTTGTTCTAGTTGATGATTAAACAACTGAAGATTTTTCCAAATGCGCTTGGAATCCATAGTGGGCGGCCTTTTTGTTTGCACTGAGAGGTGATAATATATTCAAGAATATCTCTTTCGTTTTATAACCATGATTATTCTCCACTCGATCTTTAACCGAACATTGATGAATATGATAATAATTGTGTCAACATTTAGCGCATAAATCAGCTCAATGATCCTTGTTGCTTTAGGAATCTTGTTAGCAAGCCTGTCAACAATCACTTGGTTATTACTCACCACACACTACTCTTGATGAGACATCTCTATTTATGATGATTAGTACATGAATTCTTGTCTTAAATAAGAGACTCATTAAAATCAGTAGTTCTCAAATTAAAAGATATAATAATAATAATAATAGAAAACTTGATTAAGCTCCATTCATAAATTATTTTGTTCACATGTATCTTTTAGTCAATCATATTGTGAATAAATATACACAGATAAAAAGAATTCAACAAATAAATAAGAGAGTATATATATACTAAAACACCTGGAATTTTCATTGGACTAAATAGACCAATTATAACGCAAAATATTCTAACAAATTTAAAAGAAATTAACTATGACTAAGTTCACAATCAAAACTAATTCCAGGTTAAACCTAGCTAGCTTTCATGCAAAATTTTTTTTTTTGGTCTTAACCACGAGGTATCCTGGGTAGGGCTTAATTGTGGGAGGCACCTTTAAATCCATACCACAACCCAGACTAGAAGTCCCTGCTCGAACCGAGAGGCACGGGTTCTCCTAACAAAGCATTTACTTTCCTGCGACTAACTGAGAAAGAAACCTGGCAAATCAAACCACTTAAGCAAGATTTATTACCAATGGAGCCAGCACTTTGTTGCTAACTTTCATGCAAACTTTAAATAGCAGTATGAGACTCAAATCTTACTGCTACTTTCCAACCACCAATTTAATGGAATCTCACTTGTGTTATCTTTGGCTCTTAATCTCTTCATTCACATACTTTTGCCTCTTAAACAAACTTCTAGCACACTCACTCTTTCGCGTACATCACCATCCTGGAATTCGAACAAACGTAACCAAACATCTTTTCTTCTCAAATTTCACTTCAAATTCTGAAATCAAGCTCCTGGGAAATGCATCAATCTCACAAGATAAGGGTTTCATTCAAATCCCTGATCCATCACCAGCAGTTGATCATGCCTACCAAGCCGGCCGAGCCATCTACTCTTCTCCCATCCGACTCTTAGACCCTCTCACGGCCACCCCAGCTTCCTTCCAAACCACTTTCTCCTTCCAATTCACCACCACAAATAATTCATTCTCAGGCAGCGGCGGCAACGGCCTGGCCTTTGTAATTGTCCCTGATGAGTTCACGGTAGGCAGAGCGGGGCCGTGGCTAGGCATTGTTAACGACGCATGTGAACATTACAAGGTCTTCGCCGTTGAATTTGACAACAGCAATGACCCAAATTTTGGTGACCCGAATGATGACCATGTTGGTATCAATCTTGGTAGTGCCGTTTCTTTCAAGACCGCCGATTCGTCAGAATCCAACGCTTCACTTCATCATGATGACGTAGTTCACCGAGCTTGGATAAGGTATGATGGCCACCGAAATTGGATTGAAATTTATCTTGGAGTAGATGGAGATACTGCGCCATCACAGCCATTGTTATCATCTTCCCTTAATCTTTCTCCTCTTTTAAGAGAATATATGTTTGTTGGTTTCTCTGCTTCTACTGGAGATTCATCGCAAATACACAGTATATTATCGTGGGAATTTTTCTCTACGAGTCAAGCAATGCTTAATGAACCTCCGAGTCACATCTGCCGCAAAAATATTGCTCACCAAGTGTCCAAATATTCGATGACAAATCAAAGAAACAGACCAAGCAGTTTCTTGATTTTTTTGTGTTTATTTGGGCTGTTCGTGGTTACTTTTCTGAATCTTTACTGCAACAGTAATCGCAGTAGTGGCAGTGGAAGCACCCTGGCTTTTGTCTTTCCTGATGGGAAACGGAGGCCAGTCCCACCAGGCAAACCTCGCCGGTTTGAGATTCTTGAACTTTACAGGGCCACTAAACAATTTAGCAAAATGGAAGTGTTGGCTAGTGACACAAGATGGGTTCTTTACAGAGGAACTCTGCCTAATGGATGTTATGTGGCAGTGAAAAGATTCTCATCAAATGAGTTTCTACACTTGTCGAGATTGGATTGGACTGGAGTTCTCAAACGAATCTCTTCAATAACTACTAATGTACTGTGCCACCCAAATTTGGCTCCAATTCGAGGGTGGTGTTGTGACAATCGCGAGACGATTATTGTGTATGACTATTATCAAAACGGAAGCCTTGATAGGTGGCTATTTGGTGTGGGTGTGCTTCCGTGGAGTCGGAGGTTCCAGCTGATAAAAGACGTCGCAGAGTCATTGAGCTTCCTGCATTCTAAAGAACTCACTCATGGAAACCTCAAGAGCAGCAGTGTTTTTCTCGATGTTAACTGCAAGGCCGTTTTGGGTGATTATGGTTTCTTTATGGGCTCCGTTTTAAACAAGAAAGCGGATGTGTTTGGGTTTGGAATGCTGGTGTTAGAGATAGTATCCGGCAAAAGGACAGAATTAGAAGAAGAGATAACGGATGTGTTAGGGTTTGCATGGGCCATGCATGAGAAAGGAGAGATGGTCAATGTGATCGATGAAAGGATGAAATCAAATATGAACTTCGAGCAAGCGATAAGGGTTTTGGAGATTGGGTTAGTTTGCACTTTGTGTGAGGGCAATATTGGCATTGGTAGGCCATCAATGGAAGAAGTGGGTCACTTCTTGAACATGAAGAAGCAGATTCCTAAGTTGCCACCCCGTCGGTCGGCCGAGTTGCCGCCGGAAAACTACGACGGCTTCTCGGTGTAGGCAGGGAGAAACTAACTTATTTTGTGTTAAAAATTCTACGCTGTCAGTCAGCCTGTTTGGTTATGGACTATTACTAAGCATTATGAAATTATGAAGTATGAATTACGTCACATGAGTAATTTCTTTATATATACACACACGTGTGTGTATTTTTAAAATGAAAAATGAATTTAAGATTTTACAATATTATAAATTTTTTTTGAAAAATGATAGGGAGGGAGGGGGACGAGAGAATGACGAGAGCTCATTCCTCTCGCCCCTTTAAAAGAAGAAAACAATAAAAAATTTAAATGAAATAAAAAAAGAATGAATAAAAAAAGAAATGTGAGAGGGAGGCAGCAGCGATATTGTTACAACAAATAGCACAACATTAAGCACCGAACGGTGCGTTTTGGGCATCATATAAAAGGCTGCTATTGGACACAAGAACAAGTAGACAACACGCGCATTCTTCCATAATTCCCACCAAATCCACAGCTCACTCAACACATGCACATTCTCCCCCTGATTTCCACCAAATCTAATTTTTGTGTGTAGAGGATCTTTTTATATATATACAGTTCATGAATTTTTGATTTTGAGATGATTATACAAGAAAATATGAGTAGTAACAGGCTTTATGAGTTAGATTTAGCTAGCATTGAGGCAACATTACAGCCTCTCTGGATGCAAACGGTTAGCCGTTAGTGTGTAAACTGCTAGCCGATATCGAGCAAATGAGAGGCAGAGACTCACAGTGAGAGAGAGCCAAATCGACAGTGAAAAGGGAGTAAGACAAAGCTAAATCGACGGTGAAAAGGGAGCAAGGTCAGATGCGCGACAGAGAGCCAAATCGACGGTGAAAAGGCAGCAAGGTTGGACGCACGAGATAGAGGCAAATCGATGGTGAAAATGGAGCAACGTGAGAGGGCTATGCGTGAGACTTGTGTGAGGAAGAGTAAGGTCAGACGTGCACGTGAGACGTGTGAAATTTATATTCAACTTAAAACGCACCGTTTTGTGCTAACTTTTGTACTAAATGTTGCAAGAGTCTCATTTTCCAGAGGGAAATCCAAACTTAGCTACCTTATCTCCTGACTTTCGTCTCCTCTCTCACGCAAAGTCACCAGCAACAAACGCTCACGGTAGCAGTTGCTCTTCCACCGGTCACGGCAGCATCTACTCCCAGCCAGCCTTTCCTCTTCCACTCTTGTTTCTCTATCACGCAAATCACCATTTCGTCTCTCCTCTCACGCTTCCTCTCCTCTCTCACGCAATTCACCAGCAGGAAACGCTCACAGCAGCAAGCGCTCACGGCAGCAAGCGCTCCCAGCCAGCCTTTCCTCTTCCACTCTTGTCTCTCTATCACGCAAATCACCATCATCTCCTCACGGCGACGCATCATCACCGTTTACGGCAAAGAACTCCTCACGGCAAAGCACGCTTCCTCATCCACTCGTCTCTTCTCACGAAAAATCACCATATCATTCACGGCAAGCAGCACTGTTCTTTTTCAACTTGTTCTTTTTCAATTTGTTCTTTTTCAATTTGTTCTTTTTTCAAGTTGGGGCCTTTTTTGAACTCCTCACGGCAAACATAAATAAATGGAATTTAATGTAAATTTTCTCATGCTCAAGGATACTTTATGTTTGGTTATGTATTTCTGCATGCAATGTGATGGATACGATTAGTTTGTATCAGACTAATTACGTTAGTTTGTTGTGCTGCACTATTTTGCCATTATTCATTTGTAGAAATCACTGGGCCTTTGATTGCAACAAATATCAGACATTCTCCATTTCTTAAGTATAGGAATTTTAGGTTCGAGTATAGGAATTTTAAGTTTGATTGTTGTATCTGAAATTAACCAGCAGTAGAATTGGAAAAGTTGTGGAAAAGTTATGGCACTATTTTGCCGTTATTCACACATTTGTTTCTGTTGCATGCAGCAATTAACCAGCAGTAGAATTGGGAAAGTTGTGTAGAATTGCTGTGAAATTTGGTTTAGATTGCATGCTCAGTAATAACATTTTTTTTGAAATATAAGCTTTATTAAGTTTGAAATTAGATTCAAATGCCTTAATAAAATTAATAACAATAAATTAGGTTTTTTATTTTTTATTTTACAATTGGATATCTACACATATATCACGCTATTTTTGAAATGGCTACTGAATTCCACAATTGTGCCAAACTGATATCTTTGATAAAATCGAAACCAAACCAACCATGAAAGTTTGTGCAAGCAAGCCGTGGATTCAAGCCAAAACAATGCTCTAAAATCAACATGAGAAAATATTTGTAAACACTAAACATTAACACAAATCTAAGTGAAATGATAGTAAAAATAATCGAAACAAATTCATGTCAAACATTAAATTTTCGTCTCAAGCCAAATCTAACGAAAATGATAGTGAAAATAATCAAAACAAATACAAGTCAAACATCAATTGCGGCGATTGTTGTCTTCATTACATTGTTGATATAACAATTGTTGAAAATTCTCACTTTCAGATCCTTCATACGTCATCAAAGGAGAAGAATAATATAACTGCAAACCATACGATAGGACTTGTTGCTATAATACATAAGAAATTAAAATATCATTATACATTTTAAAAATTTACATGGAAACAATAAGTATGCATTATGAAATTTAAAAATATAAGTATACTTACTGTATGCCAGCTTTAAGGAAATAGCTGGTAAATATTATTTCTTCCAACTTGAACTGGGTATACAGGTACCTAAAAAAAAAATTATGTAAAAGTGACACATTAAAATTCTGTAATTAAAATTTGAATTTGTTTCTTACATTATAATAGCCTAAACTCTCGTTTTAGCTTCAGCATATTAGTAGATCTATTATTTGCTTTGCCGCTACGGCCACATGCAAATGTCGCATATTTTACAGTCTCGTCGCTCCCTTTCTTACTAGTTAGCTTCTTCACGGGAAACCCTTCTTGTTTACCATACGCCTTATAAAACTCAAACATTTCCTCATGACTGTCGAACAACATACCAAGAGTTGGCTCACATTTTTCCGGTTGAACATCTTCAATTGCACGCTCATTTTCAAAATTTTCCATTTCTACAAAATAATTAATATTTGTATTCAGTTTCTAAAAATTTAAATTTAAAACAATTCTAAACCAAATAGAATTCAAATAAAACTAAATTCATTATCATTTATCAATAACCACCCTCACAGAATTTAAATTAATTCATTCGTATTATTCTTTTAATGTCACAACATAAACCGCAACAACTCCATAATCACACATCTAAATTCAAAATTACAAGAAGCCATAATTGAAACCAAGTTTCTCAAATTCCCATCAATTGTACATCACACTAAGCCAAAATTCAGCAATTTTCACACAATTAAACTACTTTTTAAATTCTACACAAAAACTAGATCTTTCACAGAAATGTCAAAACATAAATTCGGACATCAATCAATTATTTTTCAATTAGTTTCGAACCTGCAAAAGAAATGTAAAAAAAAAAAAAAATTCCAGAAGCTTATTACACAAAATCACAGAAGCTTAACATATCTTGCATTGTTTAAATTCCATTTATTTATTGTTTTGTCCAGAAAATGCAAGAAAAGTAAAAGAAAAATAACAAGTTGAAAAAAGGCACCATTTTCCTTCCTTAATGTTTGCCGAGGCAGCCGAGAGAGGGGGAAAGAACAGTGCTGCTGCCGTGAGGAGATGATGGTGACTTGGGTGATTTGCGTGAGCAGTTCTTTGCCGTGAACGGTTGCTAGTGATTTTCGTGAACAGTTGCTGCCGTGAGGAGATGATGGTGACTTGGGTGATTTGCGTTTCAGATCGTGAGGAGTTGCTGCCGTGAGGAGATGATGGTAACTTGGGTGATTTGCGTTTCAGATCGTGAACAGTTGCTGCCGTGAGGCGACTTGGGTGATTTGCGTGAGACAGGGACAAGAGTGGAAGAGGAAAGGCGGAAAGGCTGGCTGGGAGTAGATAAAGCCATGAGCGGTTGCTGCCGTGAGCAGTTGCTGCAGTGAGCAGTTGCTGGTGATTTGCGTGAGGTGAGATAAAAGTGGAAGACGAAAACGTGAGAGAGGAGATAAGGTTTGGATTTCGTTCAGGTGCCATTTTTCTTTATTCAATTCTTTATTTCAATTTGCACGTGCCATTTTCTTCATTCAAAATTTTTATTGTTTTCTTTTTTAACGGGGCGAGAGGAATGAGATGACTGCTGCCGTTTCTCTCGCCATTATCTCCTCCCTCTCGGTACCTAGCAGCACTCAATTTTGTACGATATTACAAACTGTTGAAATATACTTTACAACGTGGTAAAAATCTTTTACAACATTTTAAAATTTCAAACCTACATAGAAATTACGATCACTTACACTAGTTAAAGAGTACTTTATCTATACATAATATATAAAAATATTAATAAAAAGGAGTAAACAATTAACCAGTGAATTTATTGGCACCCCTTGAAAAATCTAATCAAACACTATTTTTGCATTAATAAATCTATACTTAATTGCAAATTACAAACGGAATTACAGTTAAATAATTAAATCTCAGCTACCATCATCTTCAATGCCATGTCGCCATATGTACCTTCAAACTGTAAAGCCGATGAAGAGCAAAGAACGCTCTTCTTCTTATTATCTTTCCATATTATGCTTTTGTTTCTTTTCTAGGTTTAATTTCCACGTGGACAAGAGATGATAATTTTAATAATTTTTTTATTTTTTAATAAAGATAATTTTGAAGATAATAAGAGTTAAGTAAAAAGTAGAAGGCGGGGAAATAAATTGAGGTCAAATAATTCTGTAAATAATAATAATAACAACAACAATAATATAATTATTGTTGTTGTTGTTGTTTTGTTTAATTTTTTTAACGAGATTTTATTTTTTTTATTTTTAAACAAGATGAGTTGGCAGTGCCATTATAACCACCCAAAGTCAATTGGGACGTTACATTGGCTGACAGCCTCGGGCCAATGGGCCAATTCTAATAAGGGCCCAACATGTCTCATCCATAACCCAATCACATTGAGTGTGCTGTGATAGAACTAATTAAAGTGTTTATTTAAAACCAAAAAAAAAAATTCGAAGACCGTTGGCTGTAATTGGATTTCATAGCATGTATTTTCTGTTAATTCTCTAAAGAATGTTTATTTTGATCCTTTGAGCTTATTGGATTTATTTCTTACATCGGTGTAATTGATGAAGCTTATGGATCTGGCGTCACTGGAAATATCGAGAAAAAAAAGTTATTTTAAAAGAATGCATAGTCTTCTTTTAATTCATTTTAATTATTTTTGTTGTTGCGGATTTCTTATCAAGTAGAGAATTAATTTAGATATGGGCGATATAATAACAAAACATAGAGAATGGCCTACGTTCATGGGCAGAGAAAATAAATATTTTATTAAGATCGCGATTACTATTTAACTCTCCCTCTCTTCGTTTTTGCTTTTTTTTTTTGTGCTCCTATACTATGAGAGACCTCTGCTTTTATAGCCTTCTACAGAAAAAGTCTTTTTCTAATTTAAACTCTCTCTAATTCTCCTCTATCCCGACAAATTTTAATTATAAAATATCTCTATCTTTTTATAAATTGTATTCGTGTCAAACTGTATTCAATTTACTTATGAACTAAGCAATGTCCTTCCATTGCTGACTATTATCTTGCTGGGCTTGATTCAACAATAGGCCTTTTATTTAGACTTTCTTTTTCTATGCGATCTATAATCTAAAACTTGGTCAAGGGCCCTCATGGATTTAGATCCATGAATTTTTGCTCTCTTCCACCCTTGGGAACCATGATTTTTGCTTTGGGGACTACAATTTTATTCTTGGAAGAACATGATTTCTACTCCCTGGGGAGCATGACTCCTGCTCCCCATTTTTGGGAGCATAATTCCTGCTCTTTGAGGAGCATAACTCTTGCTCCCCATTCTTGAGGACATAATTCCTACTCTTTTGGGAGCATGACTCCTACTCCCAAATCTTGGGAAAGTATGGTTCCTGCTCCCCATCTTTAGGGAATTCCTACTTCCATGGGAGCATGACTTCTACTCCCTATTCCTAGGGGAGTAAGGTTCTCGTTTCTTGAAAGAGCAGAGCATGGTTCTGCTCCATAAGGAACCACAATTTTTGTTCTGAGGACTATGGTTCTATTCTTAGGGGAGCATTTTCTACTCCCTGGGGAGCATGACTTCTGCTCCTCATTCTTAGGAGCATAATTCCTATTCTTTGGAGAGCATGCCTCTTGCTCCTTATTCTTAGGGGGGATAATCATGCTCCTTGGGGAGCATTATTTTTGTTCTCTATTCTTAAGAGCTCATGCTTCTTGGGGAGCATGACTTCTACTCCCTATTCCTGCAGGTGCAAGTTTCCTGCTCCTTGAGGGAGCATGGTTCTGCTCCTTAAGGAGCATGACTCTTGCTCTTCGTTCTTGGGAGCTTGCTTCCAGCTCTTTATTCTTGAGGAGTATTACTTTTCACGACACACCTTTCTTGATTTTTTATATTTCCCATAATAGCTGCTGCCCAACTCTTAGTTTCTTGTTCCACCAGAAGTGTAAGAGTTCAAAGTGTTTCTCTCTACTCATTTCTATATAAACCATCCTTTACACCATTTGGCCACCCTATAGAGCTTTAATCCTTTGGTTTTCATTTTCCTTAATGAGTGTCTTTTTTCTTCTCTCTTTTTTGGAGATTTCAATGCTTCTGATTATGAAAATAACTCTAACTCTTTTTTATCATGAGTACTTTAAAGATGATGATGATTACTGTCATATATCATTTAACCAATTATCCCTTGTTGTAAATTTTACTCCTGCGTCATTTGTTCCTGATAACCAAACTAACCTCTAACCCAACATTGACTAGTTCATCGATGAGGTAGGGATTATAATTTCTGGAAAATCAATTTCATCTCATAGAGTCAAATATAAAATCCCATGTTCAATTAGCCTCCTCCTAAGGCCATTGCCTTTCATTCTAATTTCTTTCATTATGGCGTTAGGTTACCATTGCACCCCTTCTTAAGATATATGCTTATTTATGTGAACTGTGCCTCAACACAACTTTCCCTCAATGTTTAGTGTACCATGATTGACGTGTATATCTTATGAAAATTAATGAATTTCTCAGATCCCATATTTAGTCAGTTTCAGCAAATTTACCAACTAATGAGTTTTTCAGGTGATAAAATCTCCCCTCTTAAGGGTTGATATTATGTTCGTACTTGGGCTAGGTCTTCCTCTTTAATCATTCAGGGTAAATCTCATGATGGTTCTTATAAAGATTCTTGACTTTTTATCCTTGGGGATTGCGAGCTAAGAAATTATCTTGATATGTATCATGGGTATCGGGTTCAAACCTACGCAGCTTCATAAGAAATTTTTACAGGATGTGTTTTTCTTTATCAGTGTAATTACTCTTTTTCTTTTTTTTATGGTGTCCTGGGGCTGCATCCATATTGCTCCTGTTGAGTAAAATTAGATCGATGAAGTTTTTAAAAATCCTATAAACTTACACTCCTAGAAATATCTTTCTCAAACAGGCTTTCTAATCGCTTTTGGTTTTATCCATTCTTCTTCTACCAATATTCCATCATCGAGTAAGTTTATACTTAAGTATAATAATTTTTATGCTACAGAAAGGCTGTAATATTTTATTTTTCTTTTCGTTTTCCGTCTTTTTTTAGTTATGGCTCATGAAGACGATGCTGCACGGAAAAAAAAAAGATAGACAAATACTCAACTTCAAAGATTAGTAGGAGATTTAAAGATAAGTCAGTCATTCAGTCTGTGGGATAATTTCTCAATCATGGCCTTAAATTTCCTGGGAGAATGATCCCACAGACTGAAAGACTGGCTTATCCCTAAGTCTCCTACTAATCTTTGAAGCTGGGTATTTATTTATCTTTTTTTTTTCCCGTAAAGCGTCATCTCTAGGAGCCCTAACTAAAAAAAGACGAAAAAAGAAAAGAAAAATAAAAAATTACAACCTTTCTGTAACATAAAAATTACTATGCTTAAGTGGAAACTTACTCGATGATGGAATATTAGTAGAAGCAGAAGGGATAAAACCAAAAGCAATTAGAAAGCCTGTTTAAGAAAGACATTTCCAGGTCAGCAAGTTTATAGGATCTTTAAAAACTTCATCGATCTGATTTTACTCAGCAGGATCAAAATGGATGCAGCCCCATGACACTGTAAAAAAGAAAAAGAAAAAAAGTAAGTACACTGATAAAGAAACACATTATGTAAAATTAATTTATAAAGCTCCCCGAAGTATAAAAGTGGGTTTGAACCCAATACCCAGGATACATATCAGGAAAATTTCCTAGCTTCCAATTCCCAAGGGCAAAAGGCCGAGAATCTTTTTAAGAAACATCATGAGATTTGCCCTGAATGATTGAAAGGGGGGACCTAGCCAAAGCACATACATCATATCAATCCTTAAGGGGGGAGTCTTTATCACCTAAAAAACACATTGGTTGGTAAATTCGCTGAAACTAACTAAATGTGATATATAAAAAATCCCTTAATTTTCATAAGATGTACATGTCAATCATGACACACCAAACGTTAGAGGAAAGTTATGCTGGGGCACAGTTTAGACATATCAGTATTTATCTTTAAAAAATGGTACAATGGTAACCTAATGCCATAACGAAAGAAATTATTATGAAAGGCAATAGCCCTAGGAAAAGGCTGGCTTGCGAGCTCACCAATTTGAGGTTTTCTAAGTTCAACTGAACATGGGATTTCATATTTGACTCTATAAGATGAAATTGATTTTTTCAGAAACTGTAATCCTACCTCATCTAGAAATTGATTTTTTAGAAATTGTAATCTTACCTCATCGATGAACCAGTCAGTATTGGGTTGGAGGTTAGTTTAGTTATCAGGAACAAATGACATAGGAATAAAATTTACAACAAATAGTGGTTAGTCAGATGATATATGACAATAATCATCATTATCTTCAAAGTACTCATGATAAAAAAGAGTTCAAGTTATTTTCAAATTCAAAAGACATTGAAATCTCTAAAATCAGGTAGAAGAGAAAAGACACTCACCAAGGAAAATGAAAACCAAAGGATTGAAGCTCCACAAGGTAGGCAAATCAAAGGATGGTTTGTATAGAAATAAGTAGAGAAATAAACAATTTGAGCTCTTATGCTTCTGGTGGAATAAGAAACTAAAAGTTAGGGAGCAGCTGTTGTAGGAAATATAAAAAATCAATAAAGGTATGCCGCAAAAAGTAATGCTCCTCAAGAATAAAGATCTTATAGCAAGCTCCCAAGAACGAGGAGTAGAAACCTTGCTCCCCTAAGAATAAAGAGCAGAAGTCATGCTCCTCAAGAAGCAGGAGCTCCCCAAGGAGTAGAAATTATGCTCCTAAGAATGGGGAGCAAGAGTCATACTCCCTAGAGAGTAGGAATTATGCCCCTAAGAATGAGAAACATGAATCATGCTCCCCCAAGAGTAGAACCATGGTCTTTAGAGCAAAAATATAGTTCCTCAGGGAGTAGAACCATTCTCTCTCAAGGAGTAAGAACCTCAGGAATAGGGAGCAGAAGTCATGCTCCTCATGAAGCAGAAACTCCCCACGAATAGGAAGAAGGAGTCATGGAGTAGGAATCATGCTTCCTAAAAATGGGGAGTAGAAGTCATGCTCTCCAAGGAGTAGGAATTATGCCTCCAACAATGGGGAGCAAGAGTCATGCTCCCCAAGGAGCAGGAGTTACGCTCCCAAGAATGGGGAGTATGAGTCATGCTCGCCATGGAGCATAAACCATGCTCCCCGAAGAATAAAACTATGGTCCCCAGAGCAAAAATCATGGTTCCCAGGAGTGGAGGATAGCAAAAAGTCATGGATCCTAATCCATGGGGAGTCCTTGATCTAGTTTCAGATTATGGATCACACAAAAAAAGTAAGTTTAAATAGAGGGCCTATTGTTGAATCAAGCCTAGTAACATAAGAGTCAGCAATGGAAGAGCATTGCTTGGTCTAGAAGTAAATTAAATAAAGTTTGACACGGATACAACCTATAAAAAGATAGAAATATTTTGTAATTAAAATTCGAGGGGATATAGGAGAATTAAGAAGAGTTTAAATTAGAAAATGGCTTTATCTGTAGAAGGCTATAAAAGCAACAATCTCTCATAGTATAGGAGCACAAAAAAAAAAAAAAGCAAAGAGAGGGAGAGTTAAATTGTAATCGCGATCTTAATAAAATATTTATTTTTTCTGCCTGTAGACGTAGGCCAAAGGCCGAAATACGTTAATTCTCTGTCTTTTTATTATATCGCCCCTATCTAAATTAATTATCTAGTTGAACAGAAATCTGTGTCAACAATTTTTAATTATGATAATTCTATAAATAAATGGAAATAATTAAAAAAAAGGGCTAGTTAGATAAATTGAGTTGGATTATTGGCATTCCTTTATTATTCTCATAAAATCTCTTTTGAATTACAATTAAATTTAAGGTGTATTTGATATATTGTATTCTATTACATTGTATTAATTGTATTGTACTATGGTGTGCAATAGGGTGCATTATATTAATTTGTAATGAATTACTATGTTTAGTGTAGCATGCACTGTATTATACATAATAATATTTTATATTAATGTTTTAAAATAATATTAATATTTTTGAATTGAAAATAATATAATATTTTATAATTACTTGTATTAAATTAATAATATAATTTTTTAATTAGAATAATGATTTTACTACTGGTGACCACCAACTATTGGTCTACTACTGACCGCCTACTGCCATATTCCTTTTAATGAAATTTTTATACCATTAAAATCTTTATCGCTAGATCTATGCAACGGTATAACGACCACCCAAAAATAAGCTTCTGCTCATTGTAAATGTACAATCAAACTTATGTAATTTAAGATTTTGACTATAGATTTACAACAAACAATATCTACTTTGTCAATAATAATTGTACCGTTATAGATATGATGATAACGATTTCGATGGTATCAATTTTTAGTTCAAAAATACATTGGCCATTGGAGGCCAGTGGTGATAAAAGGCAGTCGTTGGTGATGGCATCTATAGTCCTTCGTCAACAATGACACTATTCTTATATGTTTACATTTACTAATAATATATTATAATTTTTTTATTTATTAATTTTTATAATAAAAAAATAAAAAATAAAATCTAATGCAAACCTACACTACTGGGTTTGCCTAATACCTAAGGGCGCATCTGCCTATTGTATTTCATTACACTGTATTAGTTGTACTGCATTATTGTGTATTGCATTAGGATGTATTGCACTAAGTTATTGTGCAATATAATGTTCGATGTAATATTGACAGTATTATATATAATTAGTTTATATTAGTATTAAAATTAAATTAGTAGTATTCAAATTTATTAATATTTTAGTTTTAAATCATTAATTTTTAAAATTAATTGTTAAATTGTTAATTTATATATCAATTTTCATAACATAAAAATATTTGAATAATATACTACTATCAAATCATAAATTAATATAATATAATATTATTTTAATATTATTTCTATAAATTAGTTAATATAATATAAATGAAATATATAATTTAATATTATATTGTATCGTAATATAATATAATTATAAATAAAATAAAAAATATAAGTAAATATCATATAATACAATAATTTTCCAATTTAATTATAAATTAATTTTTATTTATTAATGTTGAATATATATTTTTTTTATTGAAATTTATTTCTAAATTTAGTATATAGTTAAAGTGAAATAGTTAAAATGATTTTATGTAATAAAAGTAAAATAATGTATTATCATTTACTTATTAAATATTTAGGTTTATTAATGTTTTTCTTTTATATTATTATTTAAATTTCATTTAACTAAAAATATAAATTAATATTTAATAAATAAAAATTTATTACAAATTATTGAACAATAAAGAAAAATGAGTAAATTTAAAATATGAACAGTAAACCCAATCTCCCATGAGATTATTTTATGCTCCTTTTATTATATTAGCCACCTTTATAATGCGGTGCAACGCAACTAGAAATTGCAGCCAAATATGGATTTGCATAAGAATAGTATTTTAATATAATACAATGTAATGCATACTGACAAATGTACCCCAAAGTTGAATTATAGTGTATTACAATACACATTAATATTGCTTGTAAGTTTACTAAACAAGGGACATATTGCATTAGCTAATATAATGTTGTCTAATCCCATGTGCCAAACACACTCTTAAGAATATAAATAGAATTAACTCTCATTCATATATATTTTCTCTCTTACACACAAGTATGATTTTTCTTTTTCTTTTTTCCAATTTCAAATCCAATTCGTTTTTTCCCAAGTCTCAATTCTTTGTTTTTCCTTTTGAAATTGAAGGGAAAAAAAAAAAGAAAGGAAACATGAAGCTTTTGTTAAGAGAAGGAACAAAACACACACTGCGCAAGATGCGGTCATAGGAGTTCCAAAGAAAAAGAATGTGGCTAGCAAATTATTGAGTGTGTTACTTATTATCATTGACAAGTTCTAAATATTGGAAAATTATTTTTATTGAATTCATTTCAGAGGGTTGTTAATTAAAAAAAAAGCTTTTTTTTTTCTTATTGATTGTTTAAATTTTTGAAAAACTAGTGAATTTGAGTCTTTTAAAGAGAAAAAATTTGAAAGATTTTTAAACGAAGAGTATTTATTTAGAAAAGTGTATCTTTGATTTTAATTGAAATATAATTAGAAAATGAGTATGAAGAGAATTTTGGAGGAGTGTCAATAGTCCCATTGAAGAACATAAAATGTGGAGTTACAAAACTCTAAGTAATGTTTAGTTTACAATTAAAGATACAAAAATGAGTTGGACTATTGGCACTCCTTGTTACTCTTATATAGCTCCTACTCTATTACAATTATATTTTAGGACAAATCCAAATAGATTAACACCACTTATTTTATTCTCTCTCTTCAATCGAGTATGTATTTTTTTTAAGGATTATTATCATTTTACTACTTCAGGAATTGCCAAATATCAAATGACTACAAAAAATATTGTCTCCTATCATTTTACTACTATATCTTTATAAAAATATCATTTTACAACTTTTCCGTTATAATTGTTAGTTGACCATTAGTTGACCGTTAGTTGACTAACACAATACCAATTTTACCCTTCATGATTAAAAAAAATAATAAGATAAATTTGTAATTCATATATCATAATTCTAGCAAAAAAAAATTATGTTGGAATTTTATATCTATTTTAATAAATATATTACAAATTTATTTTATAAATAACCTTTAAATATATATTTTTAATCATGATGGGTGATATTGGTATTTTGTTAGTCAACTAACTGGTCAACTAACGGTTAACTAGCGGTCAACTAATGGTTAACTAGTGGTCAACTAACGGTCAACTAACAGTTATAACAGAAAAATAATAAAATGATATTTTTATAAAGATATAATAGTAAAATGATATGAGACAATATTTCTTGTAATCATTTGATATTTGATAATTTCTAAAGTAGTAAAATGATAATAACCCTTTTTTTAAATAAATCCTTCTCTCTTATTTTTTTTCTATGATATTTTCCCTTTTTGCATATTCGTCGTAATTCAAGAACTTTAAATAAAAATAAAATCCAACCTCAGGCTCACTTTTACATTTCAAAGTTTGACGGTAAATTAGCTACCACCAATAACATTATCTCCAATGATAGTAGAAAAACCTTCCAAGATAAATTTGATCTGGCGACATGAACACGGAAATTGATCCAGACTTGAATGTTGATGTTGTTAACATCACCTACAAACATGGAGTTCTAATCAAACAATAACCACTACCATCAACTATGTAAATTAAAATAGTTCAAAAAAATTTTAAGAGTGATAAAATCATTAAAAATTAAAAGATTCACAAATGAAAAGTACTTCTAAAATTGAGAAAAAAAAAGAGTTTTAAGAGAATTTTGGAGGAATGCATGGTCTAACTCTGTAAAAATTTGACTTCATATCGAACTATAAATGTGGTGGGTATAAGAGTAAATGGGCTCAATTCATACTTAAAAGTAAGCTCAATAAGAGTTAAAAGTTATTCAGAACTTATGTACGTAATCCACTATTAATATGCAGCCCCAATAATTGGACATTATTTCATAGAATCATGTGTCGATAATGATAGAATTAGCGACTTTCTCAAGATTTATATTCACCCACTTTTAAGTGGGTAAATTTAAACTTCAAATAAGCATAAAGAAACTTTTAAATTAATTAATTATTAAATTTTATCATTTCTTATTCATACAGTAGATTTGTATTAGTTTTATAAATATTTGTTAAGAGTACATTTTTTGTATCCTAAGTCTGTATCTATAGTACTCGTTGATGATATAGTCAAGGAGCAAATACAAATATTGAATGAGAAACTTTTGTACATCAAAACTCAAAAGACTCATGACAGTTGTGCTACATGTGTGCAATTAATTAATAAAACATTATCGTTTCTTAGTCTATGTGTTGTTTTGTATTTATACACTAACTTTTTTTTAAAAAAAATCATTATTATTTTATATCAAGTCTAATTACAATGGCCAACAACGCCTTAATTAAGTTAGTCGACACTTTTTCCTCTTCATTTTAAGATTGAGGGTTCGCTTAAAAGCTACAAATCTAAAGTATTTAAGTTTTTGGTAAACATTTATTATGGCCCATTTGGAAGTATTCTTGAGACTCTCATAAGTGATTTTGAAAAGTTAAAATTTAATTTTAGTATTTGATAAATTTTTTAAAAAATCACTTTTAAAAAGTCACTTCATTCTAAAGCATATTTTTTAAAATATGGGTAGAATAGCTTTTGAAAATTTAATTTTAAGAATTAGTTTTATACTTAATATAATTTCAATCCAAAAATTATATTTTTTAATTAAGAAAATAAATTTATTAATAATTATATCGAGATAACAAACTAAAAAATAAAATAAAATTATTTTAGTCATCAATTATTATATACACTCAATAAAAAAATTATATATACATGTTAATAAATGCGCAAATAAATTTTATTTAACATTATTACTATGTTAGTCATTTGTATTCTTACAGTAGTTTAATAATAAGATTTACCAAATGTATGTAACTGTTTTTAAAACTCACAGCACTTTTACGATCAAATTTTATTAAACTGTTAACTGATTATTTTCACAGTTGATTTTTTTTACAACACAACTATAACAATTATTTTAAAAGCCATAACCTTACAAAAAATGGTTCTTATTGTAGATTGTCTAC
Source organism: Atalantia buxifolia (assembly GCA_030444775.1). Lineage (NCBI taxonomy): Eukaryota > Viridiplantae > Streptophyta > Magnoliopsida > Sapindales > Rutaceae > Atalantia > Atalantia buxifolia. The sequence goes on along the minus strand of CM059835.1, from coordinate 46,558,483 downwards.
AATATTAATTTTATTTCATACTTATATGATGAATACTTATAATTTTATTAAAGAATATTAGATCCTCTTTTACTAGAATAAATGATTGACTTTGTTTTTCGATCGATCAATAATAGGCTAGACAATTATATAGATAAGTACTTATGAGTGCTAGTTATTAATCTTAAAAGCGTCACATATCATCAACTTTTATTTCATGATTATGACTTTTTTTTTAATCACTCTAGATTCACAGTATTTCAATATTTAAACAGATATTGGTCCCAAAAAGACTACGAGCCTTTTTATTGAGGGAGAAGACTCTCCATAATTAATGAATTCAAGGGGCTTACTTTAAGATTAGATAATTATTTGGACGGCTATTAAATCAACGGCCACTTGAGGCAGGAAACAAATTTTCAATGCAGTAGAAGCACGTCTATTCGTGGTACAGAATTCTCTCTAGAAAAAAATAAAAAAAAAATCGTTGTACAAAATTGAATTAAACGTTAACCTGCACGTGATTTGTTCAACTCATTAGAAACATCTATAGCTCAAATTGTTGTACAGAATTAAATCAACTAACCTCGTGATTCGTCATTACTAGTAGTTAATTAATTTTTAAGCTAGACCAAATTAAAGTTTAGACAACCACAAAAGTATTGGCTCCATTGGTAATAGAGTCTCTTTAAATGACTTGACTGGATTTGCTCCTCAGTTTAAGTCGCAGGAAAGTCGGTTTTGTTGGGAGAACCTGTACCTCTTGATTCGAGTGGAGACTTCTAATCTAAATTATGGTACGAGTTTAAAGATATCTCCCACAGTTGGAATCCACCCCAAAATACCTCGTAAAAAAAAATTAAAGTTTAGACAACTAAGGTTCTCAAAGTAGCCTGTAGTCTGGACGCAGGCCAATCGCTCCGAGTCCCAGTCATAGAGCCATACCATATAATATATACACAATTCAACAATTACAGGTCCTCCGAGTTCTGCATTTATACAGTAACTGAAGTCGAGTCTGGAAATTTACCCATTTTTGTAGTTCATATCCACTTCAAAAATCTTTCTTCAAAAATTATGTAGAGGTTTACTCCTATATTACAAGAAATCTTACTCCCACAACCACATGCACATACTTCAACTTATAGCAATCATTAAATAACACGATATCACTTCAGTTAGAGTATAAATTTGTATTCTAATTTTATATGTGTGTCATTATTTAATTCATGAACTATAAAATTACTCGTAATAGAACCCCACCATTTAACGAATTAATACCACATTACTTAGGAATACTACTTAAAAAATGTAAAATTAGTGCGTTTCTCCTAAAATAAATTGGAGATTCATTTATAAAATAGAATAATTTTGTATTATATTTACTCTTTATCCCTTGCATCCAAGCAAATAAGCAAATACATAATGATCATTTGTAATTTCTGAATGCGATTTGGATAAATTTACATTCAATAGTTTTTTTTATTTGTTTTTTCTAAATTGTGACATTATTTTAATTAATTAACCAAGTTAATCATGATGAACACAACCTATTTTAACAGTTAATATATTACAAAAACAAACGAGTGATTATGTGACAATCTAAAGCAAATCCCATACATGGTTTCACACTTTGATGTTTCTAGGAAAGACAATGACAGACCAATTCTACAAGGAAAAAGCACGTTTGGAACCTTCCAAGCAATTAAGCCAAACCAAAGCCATCTCTGTGGTCGTTTAATTATTGTCAACGAAGTCAATTCAACTCTTGTATTATATACAGATATTTATTTATTTACATGTTTATATAATATAAATATATAAAACAATAGCAGGCTTTCAACTTACCAGCCCAAGCAGTACCCACCATTCTGTCATTCAATTCAACTCTTTCTCCTCCATTTTAAGTCTCTCTATACAATACCAGTTCTCCCCCCCACCCTCAGGTTTTTATTTTGTTTTATTTTTATTTTTTTCTTTTTTATGCATTAATTGTTGAGAATATTATTCGTCTGGTTGGTTGTCTCTTTTGTTGTTTGGTGCGTGTTTCAATATAGTTTGATGGCAGCACATCCGGCTTATGCTGAAACGATGTCGTTTGGGGGCTCAAATCATGGTCAGGGCCAAGAAGCTGTTCCTTTTGAGACCAATCAAGGGTCTTTAAAAGTTCTGCTATTGCATGGGAATTTAGATATCTGGGTCAAGGAGGCCAAAAACCTCCCTAATATGGACATGTTTCACAAGAAGATAGGTGACGTGTTTGGTAAGTTAAATGTAAAGGTAAGCAGCAAAATTGAGAGTCACATGTCTGACAAGATAACCAGTGACCCTTACGTCACTGTTTCCATTTGTGGTGCTGTAATTGGGAGGACTTTTGTGATTAGTAATAGCGAAAGCCCAGTCTGGATGCAGCATTTCAATGTGCCTGTTGCTCACTGTGCTGCTGAAGTTCACTTTGTTGTTAAAGATAGTGATTTTGTTGGCTCCCAAATTATGGGTGCTGTGGGGATACCCGTTCAGAAATTGTGCTCAGGAGACAAAATTGAGGGAGCATTCCCCATTCTTAACTCGAGCCGGAAGCCCTGCAAGGCTGGAGCTGTGTTAAGTTTATCAATTCAGTACACCCCAGTTGAGAATATGAGTCTTTATTACAGGGGAGTGGGCTCGGGTCCTGATTATATTGGAGTCCCTGGTACTTATTTTCCTCTTAGGAGAGGAGGTAAAGTTACACTTTATCAAGACGCTCATGCTCATGATGGTTGCCTTGCGGATTTGAGGCTTGACGGTGGTGTGCGGTTTAACCATGAGAGCTGTTGGCAGGACGTCTATGATGCTATAAATCAGGCCCGTCGTTTGATTTACATTACAGGGTGGTCTGTCTATCACACAGTTAGACTAGTTCGGGATGGTAGTAACGCGCTCATGTTAGGAGACCTCCTCAAGATTAAGTCACAGGAAGGTGTTCGGGTCCTAATTCTTGCGTGGGATGATCCTACTTCTAGAAGCATTTTGGGATTTAAGACGGTAAGAAAGTGGCTGGACTAGTAATACTCTTCCCAATTGTTGATTTTGTTTGTCTGTTTTTTTGCTTAATTAAGACTCAAATTTATGCCCTTGTTTTGTGGTCATTTGCACAAAAATGAAGCATTGTTATTTAAGGACAGCAGTTGACTCCACATTGGATTCCAAACTACAGTGTGGGTGCAGGTTTGATCTTTGCCTCCGACTGTAAAGGGGCAAGCTGTAAAGGGGCAAGCTGTAAAGGGGCAAGAAATAGTGTATTTTAGTTATATCTATGACAACTGCCTTGTGGATAGTAGCAGACGCCGAAATTGCACATGAGCACTCAGTTTAGGCAATGTATAAGTCAATGTATAGTCTTTATTACGATGGGAAATCTTTATTTTACCACATCTCATTTAACAATGCTTTCTTGGTGTCATTGATGTTGCCTATGTTTGTATTAATTACCTGCAGTGTAGTGAGTGCATATGTACAAAATATGCAGTTTTATCATCAACTGAAAACCTGCATACTTCTTACCTATTCCATTTAGCATTCACCTTCACCGGTCACTTAATAAAATTATATGATTTGTAGGATGGTATCATGAGCACCAATGATGAGGAGACTCGCCGTTTCTTCAAGCATTCTTCGGTGCAAGTTCTACTTTGCCCCCGATCAGCTGGAAAAGGACATAGCTTTGTTAAAAAGCAGGTTGGGATATAATTAGGCACTGGAAATTTGCTTACATACTATACATATATGATTGATGGTATCAATGAAGTTGTCATATGCCACAATGATATTGACTAATCAAATTTATGCAGCATGATTGGATATAAATGTCAAAGTGCTAAGTTCCATCTCATTGGAGAGCTGAACTTGTTTGTATATGGTAATTGCTTCCCTTGATTATGTTCTGAAAACAGAGGAAAATTAAAGAAAAATGACTTAACTGGAAAAGAAGAAAGGAATTAGTGGAAAAGATTCTCTCATGTGACATATATGGTAGAGCTTAACGTTGTGGAGATAGGCAGTAGATGGATGCATAAAATGCTTTGCCATTGCGTTATTTTTTTCTCTCTGAAGTTAGCCATTTGGGTAGTGCATAGCCAATTGAGTTTTGAAATGCTTACTAGGAAATTTCACTATCTTAGGATCTTCTTTTCCAAATTCATTATTTTCCCTCGGTTGTGGAAATGAATGACTCTTTTTCTGCATAAATGTTGTAATACAACTGAATATAAAAGGTGCCATTATCAGTATGAGATCTAAATAATTGATTTTCTTCAATTTCTGGTTGGCATTAGTAGCCGTTCACCTGTGGTGATCTTGTATAAATATATGTCATATGCGTGATTGTCTCTGTATATAATGTTCAAGATCAATATTATCTTTGACAAATTGTTTCAACTGATTTTTTGACTTTCAGGAAGTAGGAACAATCTATACACATCACCAGAAAACTGTGGTTGTAGATGCTGATGCAGGACAATTTAAAAGGAAGATCATCGCATTTGTTGGAGGTCTTGATTTATGTAAGGGTCGGTATGATACTCCTGCACATCCCCTTTTTAAGACATTAGAGACAGTGCACAAGGATGACTACTATAACCCTTCACTCCTGGTAAACATTTAACAAATGTTCCTTTTCCATTTGAACTGAACGCTTATCCATACTCTAATCTTCTCTTTTACTAGCTGAGCATCAGGGCACTCAAGAAGATGAAAGATTTGATCCTTAGAAAAATGAATCGTTACTAAAATTTGCTGCAATTATGTTAAGGTTTTCCTTTTCCTTTTTGGTTTTGAAACTCAATCAGGAGCCTATTGCTGGTGGTCCAAGAGAACCATGGCATGACCTGCACTGTCGAATCGACGGTCCAGCTGCATATGACATCCTTACCAATTTTGAGGAGCGTTGGTTAAAGGCTTCTAAACCTCATGGTCTTCAAAAACTTAAAAGTTCAAATGATGATTCGTTACTCAAGCTTGAAAGAATTCCTGAAATTGTTGGGATGACAGAAGCTTCTTACCTCAGTGAGAATGATCCAGAAGCTTGGCATGCTCAGGTACATTAGATGTCATTTAGATATTTGTTTCATTTTCCAGTACTTTCCATTTTCAGTTTTTCCTTCAATAAAGATAACTTTTTTGACTAAGTTTCCTTACGCTTGAAGGTTTTCCGCTCAATTGATTCAAATTCTGTGAAAGGCTTTCCGGTTGAACCTAGAGATGCTGCAAGCATGGTAAGAATAAGTAAAATAATTTGGTGGCTATGAGCAATGATGATTGATCAACTGACAAATTGGTTACGCTGCATCAGAACCTAGTATGTGGAAAGAATGTCCTCATAGATATGAGTATACATTCAGCCTATGTCAAAGCAATCCGAGCTGCACAACACTTCATCTATATTGAAAACCAATACTTTCTTGGCTCGTCATTTAACTGGGATTCTCACAGAGACTTAGGTGAGAGCCTTTGTGATAACGAACAAATGAAGGATATAAAAATATCAATTCAAGTATCTAACTTGAAGCTTCAATATTCTTTTCTTTGCTCTGTGTTCTTGTTGGTGTACGGTACTAATATCAGGTGATGGTGCCTGGTGATGAGGGCATTTTTTTTTCTTTTATTTGCAGGTGCAAACAATTTAATACCGATGGAAATTGCACTGAAAATAGCCAACAAAATCAGAGCAAATGAGAGGTTTGCTGCATATATCCTAATCCCAATGTGGCCAGAAGGTGTTACTACAAGTCCTCAAATTCAGAGAATTCTGTATTGGCAGGTAGAACCCTCACTCCTTTGAAATATGGCACTAGAAGTTTGATCGTTAATTCATCTCTTCAGCTAGTCTTAGTTTTTATGTTTGCCGCAGCATAAAACAATGCAAATGATGTATGAAACAATTTACAAGGCTCTGGTGGAAGCTGGTCTCCAGAACAAATATGTGCCACAAGACTATTTGAATTTCTTCTGCCTTGGCAATCGTGAGGCGTTAGACGGGGTAGACAGCAGCAATGCTAAAGATTCCACGGCAACACACACTCCACAGGTGCCTCCCTTTCCAGTTAAGTCATGTTTTCACCTAATTTGTCAGCTAATAAAATGTTGTATCCTTGGCAACTCAGGCACTCGCAAAGAAGAATCGGCGCTTTCAGATATACATTCATTCTAAAGGCATGATAGTCGATGATGAGTATGTCATAATAGGATCTGCAAATATCAATCAACGCTCCCTGGAAGGCACCAGAGACACCGAAATAGCAATGGGGGCATATCAGCCTCGCCACACCTGGGCGAGCAAACTCTCCAATCCTCACGGGCAAGTGTATGGTTATAGAATGTCATTATGGGCAGAGCACATTGGAGCCATTGAGGAATGTTTTAACAGACCGGAGAGTCTAGGATGTGTAAGAAGAGTAAGGTCACTGAGTGAACAGAATTGGAAACAGTATGCAGCTGATGAGGTAACACAATTGAAGGGTCACCTGCTTAAATATCCAGTTGATATTGATCCAATGGGTAAGATTAACGCTCTTCCTGGATGTGCACAATTTCCAGATGTGGGTGGCAACATATTGGGTTCATTTATAGCCATTCAAGAAAATCTCACCATTTGAATGAATCTTGGTTGTGCTTGTGCATAGCTAAATTGCCTCGTTAATTTTGTGCCAAAATGTCATGTACTGTAGGATATATTCCGGAAAATTTCAGACCATGGATATCAATACATTGTTATTTAATAAACATTCGAAAAGGAAAATAATAATTTGATCAATGTCGATCCAAATTTTTACGTCGTTGCCATATTCATTGAACATGTGCATTTTCACAGTTTTGACTAGACAAAAAATTTGAAAAAAAAAAAAAAACAAAGTCAAGATCCATACCATATTTTTTGATAACTGTTTACATAAAATAAATATAGATCGGAAATCAATTTAATAAAATATTCCGGTCATGTTAAAAAAAAAAAAAAAAAAAATATATATATATATATATAAATAAATAAATAAATATATATATATTCTGGTGGGTATAGAGTAGAGCAGTAGGCCCCACCGGAATCTGGTCCGTTGGTGTGGTCAGTGCGTGCAGCGTTCGTCGCTCCGACGTTGTAATACAACAGCGGTCACATGAACCAGAGATGAAGGTTTTTATCGGGTGCATTGCGGGTACATCAACCACGATCTTTTCTACTCTGATTAGTTATTGAAGGCCATTTTCATCATATCCACGCGGACCATTTTATCGATCAAGGCCAATTTTATTATTCCATTCCATGTGAGCGGTGGGCCAATGATTTCAATTCTATTCAAATCTCAAAATGTGTTTGTGTTTAACAATTGGTTATATATAATTCCTAAGCTGGCATTTACTACTTTTTATGCTAAGAGCCTCGGTTTACATTACATATATACATTACATATATTTAAAAGTCACAATTCACATAATCAATATCATAATCATACTCTAAATCCTAATTCTCTTGTTGATATTTTAGCATCATTGTCAGGGAAATAATTATATGGAGATGATATTTCTTATCTTTTTTACCTGTTCAACAATCAAAGTTTGATGATATAAATAATTATCTGCTTTAATAGTTTAAAAGCAAATCAATCTTAATTTCTTAATATCAATTTTGGATATGAATCCAATTCATATATATAAATATGTTGAATTGGATGCTATTCTGTTGAATGGTATTTAAATATATCTTCAAATTAAATTGAAGATAGACATCTCTTCTACATTTGTGAGAATAAATTTCTTAATTTATATGTAACAATAAATTTAATCCATGTAAATATTAAAAAAAATGTTGAATTAGATGAAATAAGATCAATATTTATATATATGTATTTTTTTTTCCAAAAAAATCCAAAAATCCAAAGAGTACAGCATAGGCAATCGCAAATGCAGTCTCCTGGCTAGATCGTGAACGAGGAATGAGGCATGGGGTGACCTCACTGTTACAGCTAGAATCTTCGTACGTCCGCTTCCGAACATTTCTCTCTCCGCCAAGACATCGCTGTCCTGTCCTTTCGAAATCCCCCTGAAAAATTTAAAAATAAAAAACCTGAAAATATTTTTTTTACAAGAAAAAAAATAAAATAAAATGAATTTCTGATATGATATCAGTATCAGGTTACTTGTGTATATAAATTTCCATAAATAAAATACCACGCACACTCTCAGCTTCTTACATGAATTGAAAGCTGAAAGGCCCCAACACACACGTAGATTCAAATCAATAGTACAAAATTCTAACAGATCCAAATTCAAATCCCAATCCGATCCGGTCTCATCTATCTTTTCCGCTCGCTCACCATTCCCCAATGGGTTTCCCAGCCAACGGCTCCGATGCCGGCTCCAAGCCGCTCAAGTTTCTCATCTACGGCCGCACTGGCTGGATCGGGGGCTTGCTCGGCAAGCTCTGCCAAGCTCAGTCAATCGACTTCACGTACGGTTCCGGCCGCCTCGAGAACCGCGGCTCCCTCGAAGCCGACATCGCCGCCGTCAAGCCCACCCATGTCTTCAACGCGGCCGGGGTGACCGGCAGGCCCAACGTCGACTGGTGCGAATCGCATAAGGTCGAGACCATACGGACTAATGTCGTCGGCACCCTTACGCTAGCTGACGTCTGCAGAGACAAAGGTTTGGTTCTCATTAATTACGCCACCGGCTGCATCTTTGAGTACGATTCCGATCACCCCCTTGGATCCGGCATCGGCTTCAAGGAGGAGGATACTCCGAATTTTGTCGGATCTTTCTACTCCAAGACTAAGGCCATGGTATAACTCTCCCTCTCTCTCTCATTTGATTTGACTTGACTTGCTTTGTTTTCATATTCAAAATGGATCTATAAAGACTCAAATGGTTCATAAATTTATTTATTTGTGTACTCAATAATATAGATCTTTTTAATTTCGTTGCGTACAGTAGTGCACTGGATCTGATGATTTAGTTGATGGATCTACCTCATTTAGTCATTTCTGTAAATTTCTCTGCAAATTGTGATGTATTTGTTCTTGGGAAGTTAATTTTAACACTCCCATTTCGGCTTCCAGCACTTTGCTTATATTTACTATTGCAGGCAAACAAGCTCTGCTGATGTCACCTTAGGGAAAGCTGTAAACAAGCATTATTAGCTGGGTTCTTTTAGTAATGTGACTTAGTCACTAACAAAGATAGATCCTGGTTTTTATTTAGCTAGCTAGAAAATTTTAGTTCATGATCCACAAACAATATATAGCTTTATTGTATGCTTTATCCATGGAGACAAGTGTCAACTTGCATTATTTTTTTTTTGGCGTATTTTGTGATGTTATAATGGCAGCCTTGTCCCAGTTATACCTGTACAGTTGTTCTCACACCGTGGTTGTTTTTCTGATTCATGACAGGTGGAAGAGTTGCTCAAGAATTTTGAGAATGTCTGTACTTTGCGTGTCAGGATGCCGATCTCATCAGATTTATCCAATCCTCGCAACTTCATCACAAAGATCGCTCGATATGAAAAGGTAGTCAACATTCCAAACTCGATGACTATCTTGGATGAGCTCCTTCCAATTTCCATTGAGATGGCAAAGAGAAACCTCACTGGAATTTGGAACTTTACGAACCCCGGTGTGGTGAGCCACAATGAGATTCTGGAGATGTATCGGCAGTACATTGACCCCAACTTCACTTGGAAAAATTTTACCTTGGAAGAGCAGGCAAAGGTGATTGTTGCGCCAAGGAGCAACAACGAGCTTGATGCCAGTAAATTGAAGATGGAATTCCCTGAGCTCTTGTCCATTAAGGAGTCCCTCATCAAATATGTTTTTGAGCCAAACAAGAAGACCACTGGAGCGTGAAACTCTTTAGGTTTGAGGTTTTTTAGTTTCCCTATTTATTGAATTTTGTTTACGCAGGTTGATGTGATCTCAATGCAATGCTATTTTCCTCTTCCCGATACAACATGCATGCTTACTTCTGTTTGTATCTCAATGCTGTATTCACAACTCAATCTCAAATAAATTAGCCAAAAGTGATTTGTTAAGTAGAAGTATTTGTTTTTGCAAATTGATTGATGTACTGCTTGCATGGCTGAGGACAATGTTTGTTCTGTTCTTGGCTTTGTTATGTTGTAATCGGCAATTATTTGTTATTGCCATTTGTTTGGCCTATCAAGCTGATATATATACATATATCAGAGAAAGAGAATGGCAGCCTTTTATGTTTCATTTTATAGCAAGTTTCTATTATTCTGAATTATTAGCTATTGATTTTTTTCCCCCTTGGCCAAATGTTGAATATTTGCTTAATGCAATTTTGCCTTTTATCTTTTCTTTTGCTGCTTTAGGTTATCCTAGAAGGTCTCTTTAGTTGATTCTTGGGGAGAAACTTGCATGTATGACAAGAGAAGAGTCGCTTCTTGTTATTGCAGACAGCGCTTACTTTCATGCTTGTTTTATCATCGTGAATGGCTAAGGAAAGATGCTGCCTTATGGATCGCGCAGAAGAAGACATATTGTCCCCGTCTAGCCATGTGTGTGAATGTATTGTAATTATTCCTGCTAAAGAAAGTTTATTTGATGCCCCCGAAATGCGTCATAACTTCCAACAAAATAAACAAAAATAGAAAAGTATACAGCCTCTGTTTTACAAGGTGGGAATGGTGTGTGCAATGACCCTCCTTGTGTTTTATTAGTGATTCTGGGAAGAATCAATATTGTCCGTAGTCCAATTAAAATTTCTAAAACAATAACTATAATAATAATATTCATCCAAAATAAATCCAACTCTAAACAACTAAATAGCAACACATCCTAACAAATTTAATTTGTCAATTAACAAATCCTCTCCTCTAAATGAAAAGTCTACGTCTCTAAAATGAGCTTATAAAAAAAATAAAAAATGAGAGGTAAGTCATCAACTCAATAAGCAAACTTATGCATATAAAATACATAATAATAATAATTATAAAGAACCAATAACTAAGTATGATAAATCTAAGTGAAGTCATAATGATTTTGTCATTAGGTTTTGCAACCCAAAATTCTCGAGAACCTTGTGTCTTTGAAAAGAAATTCACAACACTTTGTTATTGGACATAGTACCATAAAATACATCTATTTAGTTAAGAGAGTCATGACTTATAAACCACTCTTGAGAACTCTCTGACTAGCATGTGGGATATTACAATGCTTGTATTGATGCTCTTGGATTAATTATAGATTAAATAACGACAAAATGGGTGAGGGGAGGTAAAAAAAAACCCAAGGACTAGTAACAGTTGGAATCTTTAATTCAGTAGAACAACTCACAGCACACACTCAGTTGTCTCTGCTTCTTGAAAAGAGAAATGCCAATGCAACGATAGTATTATTCAAGTTTTATTTTCTTGTTGTATAGACTTAAAAGTTGCATCCTATCACAAAGCAAAGAAACCTCAATGTAGGCATCTTGAATGGGATTTAATGATGTCCAAGGATTCCGTTCTTGGCGTACATGGAAGGACCCTTGAATTTCTGGTTCTTCTGGGTCTTTGAGTCGGAAGAGTGGACCGCACCAGGGAGAATGTTGTATATCACAACTGGGCTTCTTACTTGATGAACTCCATCTTCCCAAACGATTGCACCGGACATAATTGGCTGCTGTGCGATCTTTGGACCGGTGACCTTCACTGTAAACGACTTCTGCTCCCCAACTGCCGAGAATGACAGAGATTGTGGCTCGACGTCTACGCTAACAGAAGCAGGCATGTATGGTCTGACAGTGTAGGTTGAGTTTGGTGAGCCAACATTGGTAACTGTCCTGGTAAAGACCCCATAAATTGGCTGCCCATCTTCGATAGCTAGAGAGAATGAAGGGTAATTGAGATCCCAGGCTCTTCCGGGCTCTGTGCTGTTGCAGACACTGCTGTTATCACCGGTGATTTGTCTTATGATGGTGGTGTTGTAACCTTGCTTGCAGAGGAAGTTAACGTAATCTACCTCAGTCGCATCATAGACAAGCCCTGGGTCTATTGCTTGGGCCGGGTTGATGTGACCTGACCCATAAGCAAATTCAAGGTCTTCTTGCTTCCTCGAGTCCATGACATAAGCTGTTCATAGACAATGAGGCAACATTATCATTGGCAGAGTTATTTGAAGTCTATGGAAATGCTACTCATGCATGAGCAAATGAATTTGCTAACCCGTGGTCATGAGGGCGGATTTGATGGAAGAGGGCGACCAGTTGGGATGAGCAGCCTTGACATAGGCAGCAGCACCGCTAGCGTGCGGGCAAGACATGGATGTGCCAGAGATTATGTTGAAATTGACACTCCTGGTATCTTCCGGGTCGAGGGAAGGCGGTGCGACAGGAGACCAAGATGCAATAATGTCCACTCCGGGTGCAGTAATGTCCGGCTGTCCATTATCGATCTAAAGATTTCAGTACATGATCTGAAACAAATTAATAAATAACCAATGCTTTGAATTGAAGCCTTTCATTCTGTTAACACCTTGAGAATGTCTACAGTGACGGGGTTGGGTCCTCTTGAAGAAAAAGATACAACTTTAGGTGCCATGGCATCCTTCCAAGTCTCGCCAAACATAATAGTTGCAATTGGATATCTGGAAAAGTACACTTATTTTTGTTAAGAGAGCAAACAATATGAATTTTAGGCAAGTTATGATCCACGTTACTTGTTAGAGAGAATGACTGCGCGGGACTGCTTACTCTGTTGATCTGATGTAGTCCAAAATATCCTGGCCATTTTCTTTGCTGATTAGTGTCGCTGGTAATGGGTAACTGAATGCGAAGTCAGTAAATACTGAATCGGCCATTATGGTACCCAAACCATTAACCGCCAGAATGTCAGAACCATCCAAGAAACTTTCACATAAAACAATCTTTCCTTCCACTTTGTAAGAGTTCAAGGCATCAGCAGCGCAAAATCTTGCAATATCTGGGTTAGCCCCAGCAGAGTAGTTTGCTGCATCTCCTCCCCAGATCAACGGATATGAGGTCCCATTGAGATCAAAACTATTGATGGAAAGTCCCTTTAAATCATAGATAAAGTGCAAATGGCATTAAGATACATAAATTTGAGGGAAAAGCTATGTAGTGTACACAAGTAGGCAACACATTTCACTCACAGGGTAAGTTATTCCATTGCCAAGCACCGCTTGGGCAACAAATTTTCTATCAATGCTACTAGCAGCAACTGTCAGCGTCCAGGGGGCAAAATTGGAAACTGAATAAGGATCAGGCCCGGAATTTCCAGCAGAATTTGAGGTCAAAATACCATATTTCATGGCGTGGAAAGAACCAATGGCAATAGGGTCTTCAAAATATTGAAATGGAATATTACTCCCAAGGGACACCGATATAATATCGACTCCATCTGCTATTGCATCGTCAAATGCTGCCAGGATATCTGCTGTAGCGCATCCACCTGACCAGCAAACCTTGTACATGGCAATCCTTGCATTTGGCACTCCACCTCGGGCAGTTCCTTCGGCTAGTCCATAGTAGCTCGCATGAGGTACCTCCCGGCCAGCTGCAGTTGAGGAAGTATGTGTTCCATGTCCCTCCGAATCTCTTGGGGAATGGAAATCAGTGACTTCATAGATATTTTCACTGTTGTAGTAACGAGCTCCAATGATCTTGCTGTGATGTCAAATATATTTCATTAATCGCTGACTGATCAATGCAATTCTACGAGTTCTGTTCTCCCACTTAATTTACAGTGATCAAACTTATTCTACAAGTAACTGGGAGAGGAAGAGAACTTACTTGTTGCAGGTGAAGTTGGCACCTGTACATATTCCTTTCCATTTAGCCGGTGGTGGACTGAGTCCTTTGTCGTTAAAGCTCTCAGATTCGGGCCAAATTCCTAGGGAAGAAAGAAATTTAAAGCCTCAGTTTAGAGCATCATCTTGGCTAACCTGCATAAGAAATTGATGAGAGTTTTGAGTCTTTGACACAATGACCTGTGTCCAGAAGACCGATAATGACGCTTCCTTCTTGAGAAGCTGAAAGTTTGCCTTTGGAGAAACCCATAAAGTCCCATGACCTCGTAGTGTGAATCTTTAATTTATGATTTGGAATCACTGAAATTACACCTTCAATTTCTGCAGCCATTTTAATTGTATTCTTTTAGTATGGCACAGGTTGTATAACATTATATTTCCTAGCAAAAGTGCTTGGGTGACAATCTCACCCGAAATCCTTGCAACTTCTTCATCTGTTAGTTTAGCCGCAAATCCATTAAAACTCCTTCCGTAGCTGTAGACCAGAGACTCTTTGGCTGATAAAGTACTGCAATTGCAGGAATTTAAATGTTATTTAGCTATTTTGGAGGGAAAATGATATAGTGTCAACTGCATTTTTAAATAACGATGTCCAATTAAATAATAGTCACAGCTAAGTTACCGATCAATCCAATGATTCTACATAGTTCTTCATCATTGATGTGTCTGTTGAGGTTCACAGGTCACTATTAATTAACAGTATTTTTGCTTCTCTCTCAAGTTACTTGCTAGTTTTGGAAACTGCTAGCATGATCACGGCTAGCAGTGTTTAGTCTCTTACACCTAGTAGTGAATTGAATTTTTGTTACATTTTAATAGATGTAGAATCAATTACTAGTAGCTAGGCTTGTTAATAACCTTCCGAGAACATTTTGTAGCATGGAATGGTGTGTCGATGCAACGGGGAAGTCCCCTTGAGGCCGCTCTCCCATGTACACAATATGAACCTAAAAACACACACACATCTCTTTAGCTTCAACCAACATAAAGTATCCAAAGAAGTAAGAAATAATGCACATTCACAAGCAAACATGGAAGCCACAGTACCTTCCTCTCTTGGCCATGGCAGTTCAAGACAAATGCTGCAAGCAACAACGAGTAGAAAAGAGAATGCAACTTAGAGTCGGCCATTGAAGCCAAACCTGGTCTCGGCCAAATTGCGTGACTTGATGATTCCGCAACAACATTAATCCAAGGTATTTATAAGCACATTTGATGATTGTTATGTCCGCAAATTCTCTTGTGCACATGTAGTGCTCCTCTGTCACCATGCCGTCCTGTTGTTTGCCTCGCAGTTTTGATATCTTCGACAACTTACAAGCTTTTATTACAAATGTAGGGAATTGGCATGCATTTATGCTCATATGACTACAATTCCAAATGACATGCAATTGAGGCCACTCTTGTTTTAGCCGTCAGTTTAATTTTCTAACTCTTGCCATGATATCTAACATTAGAATGTGCATTGCCGGGTGTTTTTCAAGCAAGTCAACTTCTTTTTTTATTAGCTTATTATTATTATTATTATTATGATGATGACGAGGACGACGATGGTGGTGATGCTATTCTCTAATCTCTCATTCTCTCAGTCTCGTACAAAGTTCTTTGCTGGGCCCGTTAATCTCAATGAAATACGATAATTCAATTTTAGGGTAACTCAGCAGAAAGACTTTGATAACAAATGTTCTTAAGACAAATAATTATAAGTGTGTCTGCTTGCTGTTAAACGACGGGGAAGTAAACTAATTTTATATTTCACCAATTCGAATTGTGCTTACTCTTATAAACTAGCATTTTGTGTAACTGAATTTTTTTTTTCTTCACTTAAAATCTTTTTTTTTTTTCTGTGGTCTAAATCACAAGGTGCTCCTGAGTGGACTCAAACTGTGAAAGACCTTGCCTCGTCTCATAATCCGGATTAATCCCCAGACTTGCAGGTTGGCCTATAGGGGTAAAGACTTGGTCAAAGTGGTGATCAGATATCTGAGCAGGGCTTGAACTCCTGACCTCTCTTAAGGAGTGAGAGTGTCGAACCGCTCACACCAACCAACTTTGATTCACTTAAAATCTTTTTAAGATGCATTATCAAAGTTTTTTATTAGTACTATTAAGTAATTTTATATATTAGGTATTAGTTACCTCAATATTTTTATTCTCAATGACGCCATATTTATCAGATGAATGATAAATTTTTCTTTAAGTTTTAAAATGACTCACTCGCCCCATTTAAATAATGAATGTTAAATCACTTGTAACAATTACTTGAAATCTGCTGTATTACTACTACTTGCTGTCAATATATATTCTTAGACCTTAAAAAGATAAAATTCTTTTTTTTTTCTATTCTTCCAAATCACAATAGTTGTTTTGAAAACAAATTTGCAAACACTGCTAATTCTTTCCATCAACCAATCTCTTACATCGAACCGAATTATGGAATTAAAAAATTAATCAGATTCCACATAACATAAGGTCTAAATTATATAGGCATCTATGATGCAAATGCATCTTCTGAGTTCGGATGGATTTGTAACGCAAACAAAAGAAATAAGAAATATTGCGAATAATATCAAAATAAGGGGGCTTGGAGATATTTATTCACTATGAAAATGCTAGCGAATCACGTGTCACCACATTTACCATGCTAGAAGCTTTTGTCCAACCACATTTGGTTTCTTTCTGTTTTGATTTTTTTTTTTTTTTGCTTTTTTTAAATGTTGATTAATGGGCCTTTGGAATTCACTCCTTGTACGTCGGAAGCCATCTAATTAATTAAGTCTCACAATATTTACACTAAAAAAAAAGGCGTTATTGTTTACACTTTAAAAATTATTCTAAATATCTTATTATTATTATTATTATTATTATTAGTATTATTATTATATTAATTTTAAAATATTGAATTATATTTCGTACACTTTTTAAAATATAAAAAAAATCTTTATATTTAAATTAATTATTTTTATTTATTCTATACGCCTAATTTTTTTAATTAAAAGTTAATAATTTGATTGGATAATCAATTATTACGTTAATATAAAAGAAAATAAATATACTTGCCTTAACTACTGTGCAAAATTATTCAATTAAAAAAGAATGGTTGGCTTCAAATTCAATGTTTTCAAACCAGACAAAGTGAATCACCAGATCTCCAGTTGTTGGATGTCCTAAGCATCAAGTTCAGATTGAATAATTTCACTTGAAAAGTTGTTATTGACTATCAATACTAGTAGCTGCAAGCCTGCAAGCTTGGAAATAACAGCAAAATCGTGCCTTCATAACATACATGCATCACTTTGCCTCTTTGGTTTGATCTCTGTATGTAGCCGTACTATCTTTACCAGTTCTCATGTAAACTTATCTTCATCTTGTAACTTATCTCTAGATTATCATGTGAATATCTCACACTATTTATTGTAACGTTTACAAAGTTAATGAATTAGCATTTTAAGCTTTCTTACAAGCCGTCTGTTGTCTCAGAGCTTCAACTCTCAGGAGACTTAATTAATTGATCCCAATGGCTCGGGTACTATATCTCCTACACAGTTAGAAAACAACGTCTACAAGCCAAAAAATTCTTCTTTACTTCTACCACCTCACCTACAGCAGCTTCTTCCAAACATAACTTCTCTATATCCCACGAGCCCTCTACTGTTAAAGAAGCTCTAGCTGATCCTCAGTGGTTCTCTGCTATGCAATCTGAATATGACGCCCTAATAGCCAATGGAACTTAGGACCTTGTGCCGTCTTCCCCCAACTCAAAATCTCATTAGTTGTAAATGGTTGCTTCGCATCAAAAGTCATCCTAATGGCTCTATTGATCGGTTCAATGCAAGTGAAGCTGCAAAGGGGTTTTATCAAAGACCTGGCATTGACTTTCATGAAACGTTTAGCCTAATTAAGCTAATTACTGTTCGGGTTATTCTGTTTGGCGCTTTAATTTGGTTGGCGTGTAAGGAAAGTTGACATCAACAATGCCTTCTTAAATGACACATGAACGAGACGGTGTATAATGAAGCAACCCTTTGGTTTTATTAAATCTAATTATCCTTACTTTCTCTACGGGTTACTTTAGATCTCTTGATGGCCGAAAGCAGGCTCCATATATGGGCTTAGTTCACTGCACTTTATTAGTTTTTGCTTCAAAATGGCTTCTGCGAAAGCCACTCAAATGGGTATCTCTTCATCTACCATCATACCGGTTTGTCTATATTTTTTTTCTTACTTATATGGATGATATCACTGTTATTGGAAATCGATGAGATATTATTAATCAGTTCATTTTTGCTCTTACGACTAAGTATACACGCAATGACACAAACATGCAGCATGTGGAAGTTGATTTCTACTTTGTTCATGATAAAATAGCCAAGGGCTTGTTGACTGTTTCTCACATCCGATTTGAACGGCATCTGGCTTACTCCTTGACTAAGCCTCTCCATTTCACACTCTTTGTCCAAGCTCGATCCAAGATTGGCGTTAACGATAATCCGTCTCTTTTATGGATGCGTAACAGCAAAATCTTGTCTTCATAACATACAAGCATGGCTTTGCCTCCTTGGTTTTATCTCTCTATATATTTGTACCATCTTTATCACTGCTCACGTAAACTTACCTCCATTTGGTAACTTATCTCTAGATTGTCACATGAATATCTCACACTATATATTGCAATGTTTACAAGTTAATGAATTATGCTTTCAAGCTTTCATACAAGTCTTATAGGAAACACTCAACTATGTTCAAAGGAATTGATCAATGTCCTGGAGATACATCGAGTTTCCAATTCTTCCGGAGATTTTATTTTTTAATTTTTTTGTAAATCTCAGCAAAGCTTAAAGAGGAGAGCCAAGAGAGAAAACCTCTTGGACAAAACAATTAGACAAAAGCGAATAAAAGAATAACCAAATCATTAATAACAAAACAATAGCAGCTAAGGAACCTCACAAGTTTTCACCAATAAAAAATTATAAGGAGTAAACATTGTAAACCAAACAGATATTTTTAAGTATTTGTATGTTGAAAATTTGGGAGGAAAAATTTAGGGGGTTTAAACGTAATAGAATTGAACACTGATTGAGTGTGTCAAATGGGTTTTTAGAGTGATAATGCTATACTTGTTTATAATAAATTATTCTTAATAGTAATCTACATCATAAGTATCTTTGTAATAATTGTTTTTATAAAATATGAGTATTAAAAGTAGTTTTTAGAGTATAAATAACTTCATCCTTTTTTAAAAAAAGTTATATGAGACCAAGCCATTTATTCATTGTAGCTTCGCACGTATTAATACAAATGTTCTATTAAAATTTATTGATGTTGATTTATGCACAACAATAAATTTGCATTGAGCAAGGAACAACATTGAACATCTCATTTCAAAAGGAAAGGGACAATTACAATCTTGCAGGATCAACGTGATCCTGACCTAAGGTGAGAGGTTCATCCAATGGCATTAACCCTTTTGATGCTTAAGTCAACATTAAGATCAATAATCATCATCAAAATTTTAAAAAAAAAAGCTATAAATAAAGTATGCAGCTCAGTAAAAGAGAAAAGGGTAAGTTAAGACTTTCAATTCTTTATTTAGACTTAGGATTTTGTTCGGGATTACTTTTGAGCCTGTCAAAAGTAATTTTGAAAAATTAAAGTTAATTTTATTATTTAGTAAATTTAAAAAAAATTATTTTTAACAAAATCATTTCATCCTACAACAAATTTAAAAAAGTAAAGAAGTATCACCTTTGCAAAATATCTAATTATGGGAATTAGTTTTATACTTAATACAATTCTATATAAATCCTCACATATATTACAAAAATATCTAAAATTATCCTTACTAAATTAGGAAATAAAATCATTAAATTTAAAGAGATTATTATTATTTCCAATTATAGTTGAACTTTAATAAATTAATAGCATAAAAAAATCTATTAATTTAGTGAAAATTAATGCATTGATTAATTAGTAATTACTGATTTACCAATAGAATGATAATTTATAATTTATATAGATAACATCACATTTATAATAGGAATTTTTATGAAGTATAGCGGTAGTATGATTAGATAATTTAGTGATTTTGTCAGGCAATATGACATGATTATGATTTGATCTTGATTGAATGAATCACTTATTTAATAATCCTTTGGCTGGATTGTATGCTTAGATTACGATTACATAATAACTCATTGGAGAAGACTTTTTGGAGACAATATGTTAAGTCATTCTCTCTTTTGTTTCTCTTAATATAGCCCATAAAATACAAAATGAATTCTTATCCAAAAGGTGTAAAGAAAGCAATCATGACTAGTAATGGTAATTTTTCTTAGTGGGGATCACATTTTGTTTAGGATGAGATTGAGACATATTTTTGTTCAAACAATCATAACTAGTGATGGCAATTTTTCATGATGGGGATCCCATCCTGTTTAGGATGAGATTGAGACATATTTTTGTCCCATAAAAAAATGTAAGGACAGGAGTGGGATATTTTTTTTTATCCCACTTGCATAAACGGGATGGGACTAGGATTGGTAAATCTTGTCTCATCCCGTCTCATTGCCAACTATGAATGTGAATTTTTTCAATTGGGATAGATCTAGGATTCCATCTTTTTGGGAAGGGATTTGGACATATTGTTGTCCCCAAAAAAAAAAAATAGTGACAGGAGTGGATTATTTTTTTATTCTACTTGCATATGCAGGACGAGACTGAAATTAGTAAATCTCATCCCATCCAGTCCAGTCCCATTGTCAACCCTAATCATGACTGATAAAATGCACAAAGTATTATACCAGTATAATAAAGAAAATCGTGGATATATCATATGTATTAAAATTCAAGTTGGTCAATTATTAATTTATGTATTAATTGGTTCCTATAGAAAAATAAGAATTTTTGAAAATTTTATTAGCAAATAAATTTATTAAATTATCAATTTACCCCATTGGACCCAAGCCAGGATCGACAAAGATAATTATTTTATTGAGGTTATCAATTTTGAGTATTAATTTAACATGTATATGCTATACATTGAAATGATAAAATAAAATAATAAAATTAATAAATAAAAATATTTATTTTAATTGTAAAGTATGTTATATACGCAATAAAAATATTATTTATACATGTTTATAAATTTGTTATTAAATTTTAGTTAATTCTATGTTCATTTTAGTCATTTGCAGTTTAAAAGCAGTTTAACAGTAAAATTTACCAAACATAGATTACTTTTAAAATTGACAGTATTTTTAAAAATAAAATTTACTAAATATTTAATTAATTCTTTTAATAATTAATTATTCTTATAGCACAACCAACGATAATTAATTTAAAAACTACAACATTACCAAACTGACTCTTAAATATCCTTTTTTTTTCTTATCAATATTAACTCATAAAATAAAAATAACATACAGTTTCCTACTTTTTGGAATTAGAATCTAATTCATATTTGGTCTCTACAACTTTTAATATTAAAAGAGTTACCTAACCTTTTGTAACAACAACTTTATGATTTATGTGGTGGAGAATAAAATGTTGTTCAAGTCATACACATCGACAATTCCTTGAGTAGGTATCTACTCTCCTTGTCTGGGATCTAAGTCTTTTCATATTTATAACAAAATATCTTTTTGAAATTATTTTGTATTGAGATTTTCTTGTGAGCTTATGAATTGCACTTAAATTGCGTATTTATTTGTTGGGAGATTGTTAATTTTCTCCTTCTAAAATTAATGTACAATAAAATCACTATATAGTCATATTGTTGGGACTAGAGAAATTTATTCTTATAAAGAAATTATAACTCAATAAAGGTATAATATAAAAATTATTGTCTTTACTTAATTATCCCTAATGTAAGTGATATATAGGTAAATTATGTCATGTATTAATAAATTAATAAATGAGTCAAATTCAATGTATAGACATTAATAAATTAATTAATTTGTTGACCAATTATTAAGAGCCTATGCTGACCAATTAATACATACCCGCAAGTTGAAAGATATGGTTTTAAAGAACAAATCATTATCACAAGCAACTTTAGAAAAATATTTTGTTCCATCTTGATTATTTAATGTAACATGACATATATTTTTAAAATATGATTACTATGTGGAGGTAAGTTTATTGAGATAGAATCTACAAAAATACAACTTATTACAATATGAAGTTTATTTCTAATTATAATGGGTCTCAAGTTGGGACCATAATTTTTTATTACTATGAACTATGGAGAGATTATTCCTATATAGAGTATTCTTATTTGGAGGTTCTACTCTATATCATTTACCCCATATTATTTTCATAATATCAAATAACTCTTCTACTATTATAATTTTAGAGTATTACCCTTATTTTTAAATATACTTTTATTCATGTTGATCATTAATAAAATAAATCATATAAATTAAAATTAAAATAAAAAAATTGAAAAACTAAAAATAAGAAATATAGGTTTTACAATAAATAAAAAATAATATTAAGATGTTTTTCTTGTATTTTTTATTATTTTTAAACATTTTTATTACAATAACTATTGTTTTGTATTCCCAAAATAAAATATTGAGTAATAACCCATTCGTCCTTCTTTTCTCCTATATTTTTTGTGTCAAAATTTTTTTAATATTATAAAAGTAATAAGAAAATAAATGGTAAATATTGAATTATTGATTTTAAGAAGGAGAATATTGGCAATCAATTTTTATTATTTGGGTTTTTACGTCTCTCTGCATCCCACTTTTGCAGTTCATCATTTATTATTTAATCGAACTAACACTTGGAATGGCACGATGCATGGACCCCATCGTCCGCAAAATCTGAGAGGACCACGACTGGTGATAATAGCCGTCCACGGGATTGTCATGGGTCCACCTAAAACGGTTACCGGACAGATTCAGGCCCACCATTTTTTCAAATTAAAGCCTTTTCATCTTGAGACTCCAATAAACCAGTGTGCTGATCATGCACACCGCACACATGGCCCACACACATCAGCGGATTAGGAAGGATAGGCAACTGGGCCCCATTCAATTTGGTGCACGCTTCGACGTAGGTCCCCACTCACGGACCACGTCTGGGATGGCCCAGCAAAAGCTTCTACGCGCACGAACAGCGCGTACAACGCTCTCCACGACACGTGTCGAGAGGTAGCATGGAGCAATTGGGGATTTGGGAGTGTAGTGGGCTTGTAGACCCACAAATTGGATGTGGACCACAAGTGCGTCAACGAAATGCGCCTACCTCGGTTGGATAGGATTGGAGTCTTATACATACGTGCGGTCGTGGTACCCCACGTGTGTCACGGTCTATCCCGTTGGCTTTTACCCTGAAGCGTAGATGCGGACCAGCGAATACTCCATGTAGATTTTAGCTCCCAAACGTTGCCGTTTCCTTCACCATCTGTCTAGGTTCATTTTTGAGTGATGGTAAAAGGAGTAAACTTAACCATCAAATTCGATGACCTAACTTTATTTCAAGGAAGAATTTCTTACAGAAGATGCCAAACCATGATCCGCCACGTGTCACCTGATTATCCCAGCCCATGGATTAATTGAGATATGCTAAAAGCTTCAGATCAATAACCTATACTCTTGCTTACTTTCTATTATGAGTAAAAGCAAGGCTTGGTCCATGCAGTGAGTAAAAGATTTTACATAAGCATTAGTAATAAATATATATACGAGCACAAATTTACTGAAAATTTTTTTATGTCAACTCTATAATGACACAATTTGAATATTCATATCTCTGTAGGCCAGATCTTGATCTTGTAAATATTTGGAGAAAAAGAAAATTAATAACTAACACACACCAAACAACTTGAACTCGAACTCCTCTCACATGCAAGTGGGTCTATAATAGACTGATAAAATCTCGAAGAAATGATTAATGTAATTACACTGTTCACAGAGAAAGATAATTCTAATTCATTTCCATTTGAACTTTGAAGCACAAATTACAAATTTACAATCATAAACATTTTTCTTTATTTACTATTATTATCAATTTTTTTTTTAATAAAGAGAACAACTACACTTAAATGTTCAAGTTAATCACTCAAGAGGATAAAGCACTCAATTTTGCGAACACTAAACCCTCTGAAATTTTCAAGGCTTGTTAGGTTGCAAATGTAAATTCCCAGAACGGCCCAGCAACTGCAACTCCTGTTTATCATAAATCTCCAAACTAAAATCCCTTAGCATCTGGGGCTTCCCGCCACTACTCATACTTGGCGCCATGCTCGAGCTCGAATTCGTGGTGACCGTTGCTCCGACACTACTCGACAAACCATTTACACTGTTATTTTTGTTATTGCTCACAACCACCGGCTGTACCTGTACACTACTCGTATTCACATGGTCAAATGAACCCGCCGTTGCACTTGCACCCACAAACGACGATACGGGCCTCGCCGCCACGTTTAACACGGGTGAAAACGCCCATATTTGCGGCTGCGACGGCCCCGGTTGAACTTGCGGAACCATCCAGAACGTGTTGGCCGGCACCATCATGTTCATGTTCATGCCCCCCGCATTTCCAAGCGTCCAAACGGGGACTAATCCTTGTGGGGCCACCGGAGCTAAACCGCACGGTTGCGTGACCGTAACGGCTCTGCTATTGTTAACATCATCATTATCCGATGATGATCTCTTACGTTTCTTTTCTGGGGATATTTCTACGATGTTTGGACGATGGACGTTACTGGTGGTGGTTGTTGGGATTTTCAGGGTTCCGTTGACGGAGACGGCGATGGCGGGGACGGTGCCGGTGCCGGTGGCTTCGATGATGGCTTGCTCGGCGTGTTCGAGCAACCACCTGACGGTTTCGCCGTCTGATTTGTGGCCGAGTTCGCGGGTTAGTTGAAAGATCCTCGCGGCACACGTGGCTGGTATTCGAATCCTACGGCCTCGGCCTTCCACTTTCGTGTGGCGGTCTTTGGTGGATGACCGTTTGTTATTGTTATTGTTTGCTGTGACCGTTGTCATGGGTACTTGCATTGGCACTTGCATCTGCATGGCCACCGGGACTACTCCGATAGGCGGCGGCAGTCCGGGCTTTTGTTCCTGGTAAGAGTCTACGGGCTCTTCTTTTAACGGTATGGCTTGTAGCGGCGTCGTTTCATGGATGGTCTTGTTGCTCTCCTCTGCGTCTCCTGTGCTAACGTCAGAGGCCACTCCATCATCATCCGGCTCGGTTTCTCGAAACGACGTCATTTTTTGGGTTTAACGACAATCAGCAGTGAAAATTTTAAAAATAAAACAAAAACCCAGATAGCTACTTGAGCTTAGAAATGAAAATTAAATTCTGGGTCAGAAGAATTTTACTAAAGGGAGGATTGCCTGTAGACACAGAGAAAGATTGAGAGCAAAAACGAAGGAAAAAAAAAAAAAAAAAAAAAAGGAGCTAACAGTTGGTCTATGATGAAATTTTGGTTTGATATTGGAGAAACGATCAACGGTGGGTGTGAGATTTATGGGAGTGGTGACCGGGGTGCGTGTTGTGGTGTGGCCATGGAAATTGAGATGGTGGCATATGTTGGGGCCTACTTAAGGTGACCAATGCTGGCTCACCATCTGTCCACATCAGTGGGGACAGATGGTGCGAGTCTGCCAGTAGGTTTAGCAAGTGCTGTCAGAATAGTCTGGAAATGTTTTTGTAAATTTTTAAATGAGCTTTATTGGTTGATTCACAACATTTAGTGGTCATGGTCCCGGTCCTGGTTGTGTTACACAGGAGGTCCAAATCCAATGGTCCATAATACTCCACATCTGTTTTAAGGAGTGGGGAAAAAGATCGCTTTCTGGGTGTATTTTTTTGACTAAACAGTGGTTATTGGTTAAGCGCATTAGAATATGTTTTAAACAAAGAGAAACGGTGATGAATGAAGGGATTTGATTAAGTCTTTACGGCCATCTTTTTGCTCATAAACAATTTGTTTGTCTTTAAAACAAAAACACTACACTGCGTATTCAAGCACATGTGCATGAAAAAAAGAATCATTTTGATGCCGGCACAAGTTGGGTAAATGGGCAAATACGAACAGCAATTAACGCAAAAAGTGGAGCTGGCTGAAGTGATCCACTCCACTTTGTGGGTGAAAGCTCGGCCCATCTTATACGAAAAAGTACCAACACAACGATAAGAGCAACCTGGGACCCAGATTCTGGGTTTGTCTGTGGCCCCTTCTTGGTCCACCGCTTAAAACGATCGGCCTAATAAAACGGTAACCCAAACCGCCGCTCTTTAGTTGACGTTCAATTTCATGTGCCCACTCACATGGGCCACCATTTTATTATATCTTAAAAGGCTGCCAAGTTGGTATATTTAATCGTTAATGATACTGCTTGAGGGTTGAGAATGTTGCTCTCCTTCAGCTACAATCACTTCTCCAGAGCTGGAAAACAGATTCCCAGATATTTGAATACAGGCACCAAATGGATTCACAGATTTAAGAGAATACAAAAATCCAAGAACTTTCGGAGATGGGGAGAACTACTTTTGCTAAATCAAGGCATTTCGGAAACTTTTATTACAAAGAAAACAATTCACCGCTGATCGTATGCCTGCTGATGAACAACTACTATTTGCTTTTGCATCACAAACTCAAGGAAGCACGGATATTTTTTAAGTACCGGCAACACCAATCTGCTTAATTAAAAACAACATTGAACAAGATGAATCATATTCTGGCGATACAAATAATAATTTGATCACCCTTAGTGACCATTTGCAAGTGACCCATTCTCGCAGCTGGTAGCATCTGCAGGCTTCTTGGCATAGAATCTCCGGTACATGGAGTCAACTTCAGTGAGATAGTATGTTCCTGGAGCCAAAAGGCTACTGTCTTTGCTTGTTACAAAGTCTTTGGCTCCATATCTATGCTCCATTAGCTTCATTACTTCCACAAACTTCTCTGGGGGAAACTGCATGTAGAGCACATGTTTCTCATTAAAATGTTTTCAATGGTATAACAACACTTCCATTTACTAAAGGAAAGTAGAAACCCTGACTCCCATTTAGTTTGGAATCGGGGAAAAATAGTCTTAAACTTCAACATCCTAGATCACTCCAAGGAATAAAAATCATTTAGTTCTGGGTAATTTGAAAAAAATGTGTTTATAATCTCCAGGTGCAGACACTCTCAGCTAGTGTGCTAGAAAAATACTAATAAAAGGAAATGCTGAGGGCAGCTGTCTGTATATGCTGACTGAATGCAGTGACTAATCACAGATAAACGGGTTAGGATTATGTAAAAAAAATAATATCTGAAAAAGCACATTTGAGGAAAGTGGAGAATTACCTCGTGCCTTGACTTCAACTTCCCTGCAACATTCATAACAGATACGATGTTTGACAAGCTGAAGGGATGATGACCTTCACTGAGTTTCAATGAGAACATCGTTGCAGTCAAACCACTTCCATACGAGAACAAAACCACTCGCTTGCCATCCTGCGAGTTATTAATGGAATCATGTCTTTACATATTAACATAAGGAATGAGAATGAGAATGAGAACGAGAAATTAGACAATAGTAAAAGCAATTACCAATTCACTGTGTTTGTTGTGAATAAGGGAAGCCAATGCTGCATACAGAGATGCTGTGTACATGTTACCAACTTGCTTTGGTATTAAAGTGGATGGTTGGACCTTTGCGTCATAAAAGGGCTTTGCAAGTTGTTGGGAAACCTGTGGATGCATGGTATCAGCAAGAGCCCCAAACTTTAACCAAAACGCTTATAATTTTCACCACCATTTCCTCAAACACGCTTATAATTTTCTAACCAAAATATGCCGGCAATAATATAGAATGAAATTATCCGGCCACGTGGGGTACAATTTGAGGGGTGAAGCCCTCGAGGCTATTGAAATATAAGAGCTACAAACGTTACAAATACAGAAAGTCAACATCACTGAGGCCCTGAAGAAGCTGATGAATTGTCACTATTATGTCAATTGTGTCAGACATTACAAGCATCAATCTCAATCCTCCAACAGGAAAAGACAAAGAGTGTGAAAGAAATTCAGAATCATATTTCTCAAACAATTGCAATTAAGGATCAAAACAGACCTTCTCAAGATCCCGGCTTTGGTAGCTTTCATCACCAGACAAGGTTGAAAATGGTCCCAGCTTTTCTTTGGCAGCCTCGTCGATAGAACTTTAATAACATGCATATTTAATCAATCACCAAGTTCATGTATCAGATGATGATGATGATAATTAATTTTAAAAAAGTCTAATGTTTAGAAAGATGAAGAAAAGAAGGCAACCTGGCATTCCTCGTAAAGTCATTGAATAACAAGCGAGCAAAGCTTTTCTGTACAAGCTGCAGTAGTTCAACAGAGAAAAGGTTTGAGAAAGCAATTGCATTGTCTACTCTAGTAATTCATTGATAAACCAGAACAGAAATTTATTGATGGACCGTGAAACCAACCTTGTTATATGGAGAATGGAACACGAAATAGTCAGCATTAGAAAGAGAAAATTGTTTTCCCTCCAGTTTCTCGTACCTAAAAAAACCAAGGTGGTTAGGCATTAAAATAGCCCAACCACTTGCAAAATATAAGAGTAATAAAATGCTTTTAGGACTAAAATGGAGACGTACTTGTTGCATAAACATTTGTAACAACTATCAAGAGCCATGAGGTAGCATGTCTGAGAAAGTTTCCCATCAACAACCTACAAAGATATTTCCAAATGGATGATATCCATATAGTATTAAACATAAGTATATATGCCACCTCCAAGAAGAACAAAACATGGTTCACATTAAAGTACCATGGCATTTACGTTTATATAATTCAAATACTTCAACTAATTGCTCCACTGAAGACCGTCATATGCAAAAATAAGGTGCTCGCTACCAAAAGTCAGCTGAATGAAAGAGGATTTATGTAAAATGTAAATAAGAATACCACTATACCGTGACCAGCAATTTGGTCACAAGACAGTAAACAAACTGGACTAGAAAACTTTGAAACAATGCAATCAAAATATAACCAACCAAATCTGCCCCTCATGTTAACAAATTTAAAGATGATTTACCGGATATTCACTAGCAAGGTTTGGCTTGTAGAAATCATAGGCATGAGACATATGACTCCCCCTTAATTTGCTTTCAAAAGCAACAGGGGCATCAGGCCCCACTAACATGACAACAGCAGCTGCTCCTCCAGTGGGTCTTGCTGGTCCTTCTGCATAAACCTGTCAAAAAGACCTCCAGTTAAAATATATAGGACAATTTGCCCAGTATCTAAAGTATGCACCTATTGCATAATTCATGCTCAGATATTTCGCTGTTATATCTTGGAATATCAACAACAGTAACTTAAGGAATTTATCATACCGCACTGTCAGTACACACAACAAGCCCATAGCGTCCGTCCCATGAACTACTCTCCACCCAGTTCACACAATTAAACAACGCTGCAGTTCCTCCGTAGCAGGCATTGGTCGAGTCAACTCCTTCAATGTCAGTATTTCCAAATTTCTGCTTGTTTTTCACAAGAAAAGAGAAGAATGCAAGGCAGAAAAAATTTTCTGTCAACTAACTCATCAGTAATAAAAGCTAAAAAAATTACAGCAAGATACCCAGCTATGATCAAAGCTAGGAATGTTTATCTACATCAGAATGATTTTTTTTAAAAAAAATAAGAAACTCAATAATGTATTGATGATGAAGATTTTAAAACTGATAGTGGACCAGCTGGCTGCTAAGGGGGAACAAAAAAAAAAAATAAAGACTATTTGTGCTATACAAAAGTATACCCAATCACCCCCATACAAGGCTAGAATCAGCTATAACTGCCTATCTCAAAACCCCATCCCAGTTTAGATGAATGAAGAAAAAAGATGAATTTTGAAATTCCTTAGAAACTGCAAGACAGAAATATGCTTTGAAACCAAGTAACGCAAAAAACCAGGTTCGGCAGTAAACCACATAACCATTTAGCACAAAAATCGTCTTTTATGAGGGAGTTCTGGGTTTCATAAAAAATAAACAAATAAAACAAAGCAGATTACAAACAATTTGAGGAAGATGGTCCTCAACACCAGAGATATACAGCTCACACTCAAATGAGTTTTAAATATAGTTGGATAGACTCAGGTAATTAGGCTGTATTCTCCAATATTTCAAAAACAGATTGATGAGCTTCCAAATCAGGCATCGAGCTCCGACATAACCTTTACCATCCAATTCAAGAAAGCTAATAACTTCATATAGGAAGAGTGTATTGACATGGAAAACTACCTCAAAAATTTGCATCAAAAAAGTCTTAATGGATTTGCTCTTGTCTATCACAGTTTCACTTCCTACTTCGAGACGACCAATTTGTTTTGGATCAATCTTATACTTCTCTAGGAGGTTAGTAACAGCTGTCAAGCTGAAAAAATAAAAGTTAAAGACAGCAGTCAAGAACAATTTAAAAAACAAAGCCTTAACATAATTCAACGGAGTGCTTTTTTTTTTTTTTCCTCCTGAGCTAGTGCTACCAGTATCACGACTATCAAGTGTAGAATTTCAACCTCATTGAGATGACATCTTCCACCTCTGAACAAAATGCCATGCACTCCTGTCCAAGCCCGATTGTATATTTTCCTTTGCTTGCACCATCATGAGCCTCCAAAGCTTCCTTTTTACCCAAAATGAAATTTAAGAGGTTAATAATGATTCCATTATTATCCTAAAAGTCCCATCATACTTTCATTCCATCTCAGAAGAAGAAAACCAT
Organism: Atalantia buxifolia; assembly: GCA_030444775.1. Lineage (NCBI taxonomy): Eukaryota > Viridiplantae > Streptophyta > Magnoliopsida > Sapindales > Rutaceae > Atalantia > Atalantia buxifolia. Next base: position 46,527,961 of record CM059835.1, on the reverse strand, counting down.
TATCATGCCACACACTAAAAGAAAATCCCACCTCAAAACCATTCAATATGGGCTCCCAGGTAGGATCATCTTTATGATTAAAGCAACACATCATCTTCATAAAAATTAAAACTTTAAACTTTCTTTACGACTCAGTAATAGCTTCCTCGTCTTAATAGATCGAGCCACGGAGGCTTCTAGCAGCTTAATGATATCGAAAAAGGGGTGAAAAAAAAAAAGGAGAACTAGATTCTACGACTCACCAACCTATAGAGTTAAAATTCAAAATTTTAATCCACCAACTGCAAATCAAGTTACATACCTACAAAAATTAACACTTCAAATAGACAGTAAAAGATCAAAATCACAATTACATTCACAGCACACTTCTTTGGTATCTGGGAAAAATTTTCCCATCACCTATTTAACAATATTTATGTAAAGGAGAAGTTGGTGAGCTCAAATTTGCAAGAAGTCAAAGGAGTGTAGGATCGTTACCTGCTGGACGCAAGTAGGAGGGAAGTAGATGTCCATAGCGAGGATTCCAACATTCTTTGCCATTGTTTTTATTTGGTTTTCAAAAACAGAAAATGCCCAGATGAAACACAAATTAAATATATATATGTATCAAGAAAACAGCACAACAACAAAAATGTGTTTTGCGTTGCTTTGCTTTCTTTCTTGCTCTGCTGTAGGCTTGAGTTTGTAAAACGTAGCCCAGCTAGCCGTTCAGAGACAGAAAGAAAGACAGGCCTCGATATTCGGAGAGAAAATTGGCGATGCTCGCATCTGTAATTCTTCTTCCGTATTTATAGTGAAATTTTATTATTATTTTTTAAAAAATTCGCTATTCATGCATTTCTAACAAAACAAAAATAGATCAATTAAAAAAGTTTGTTCTGTTTCTTGATTTATTTCCTTGTAGACTCAAACTGCTGGAGGTGAAAGTCCCAAGCTTTAATTATGCCGTTATGCCAATTCTTGGGCGTGTCCTTTCTTATCTTTTGCCCTTCCTCTTTGCATTTATTTACAGCTTTTTGCCATTACTCGAAGAAATTTGTTGGCATTTGCTTGGTGCTTGTTCGCACTGGGAGTTGCTTATCGTGACAGCCTGACAGGTAATTCTCAAATTTTAATTCCACAGTACACAGCTGTACAACCGTATTTTTTTTAAATTACATTATATTTTATTTTTTTATTATATAATATTATTATTTAAACTATAATTCATATTATATGAAATTATAATTAATATTTATAAATTAAATTATTAATAAGACCAATTTTTATCAATATTTATGTAGCTCGATTTTGTTAATATTTATAATTATTAACCAAGATATCATAACAATTCAGTTGAGATATTTGCGTGTAAAATAAATCAAATCTACATTTAAATATTTGATTCCAACCCTGACTCGGGAGAGGTTTTGTATTTTTTAAATTGTATTGGAAATTTTTTTTCAAAAATAATTGTATTGACCGATTTATGGTTTACTTTCTACTTTTGAAGTTCACAATGGAATTGTGGTAGGTTGCATGTTTGGCAATTGAAGATGAAATCTTATATATAGATAATAATTTTGGAGTTTTAAGAAAGAAATCTTTGCAGATTCTTAGAATTAGTGCGGTGCTTATATAACTAATGTGACCCCAAAAAAAAAAGTACATATTACAAACATGCAAATGGGTATTTAAACCAAATAAAAATTTCATAATCAAAGTCCATGATTTAAGCGCAACACAAAAATTAACTAAATAAATTTCCAACACTACATAAAAATCATAAAGAGATCTGAAACCTCCACCTTTAGGTAAAAGAAAAAAATCTCAATAAGTTTAACTAAAAACTTGTTAACCATAAATTCAAATTATTAATTATACTAAAGTATCTCATATTTAACTTCTAAATAAATACCGACAACATTATTCCCCATTTATTAATACTTTGTCGGAAGTTTTCTCTCAGATAACTATTTAATTTTTATTTACTTTAATTTATTTTCCTCCATTTTAATCAGGTAATATTTTTTGTATAGACAAAGATTTTTTTTTTTAAATTTAAATGACATGTAATTACTACTTTATTTTTTTGGTAGTTATTGTACGGTGCATTATGTTTTCTTTTCACATCAAATAGCGCTAAGGTTCAGATATAGAAAATCACTTTGTTATCGATCGGTTTACATAGAAAATCCGTGGTAGTATCAGTTGGCGAAAGTTGTTATTCGGGGGGATTAAATTGAAAGAGCAGCATCATTGTACATTTCTACGCAAGCGTCCTCCCGATGATTAGCATGATCTTAATGGCTTACCCAATTGAATATAATGCCATAGATTATCTATGCAACGATCTTGCATTCTCGTTCCTCTATTCACTAAATATTTGTTGGATGAAATGTTTGTGTATTTGTTTTCGAAAAGTAGCTCAAAAATAAAATTAAAAAAGCTTATATTGAATCTGGTGTCAGAATAAATACGACACAGAACTCGTTAGAATTTATGCGCCATACAGATATTATATCCGACAAGTCGTTAAAATATAAAGTGCTGTTAAGTTGAAGCATCTCCAACCTAGAGTCTTTGCCTTATTACCGTTGGATCGAGAGCCAGCTCATTAACGGTGAGGATAAGAGTGCCGAGTACAAGAGACCAGTAAAACGTGGACATGTTGGGAAAAAGGGGAAAAAAAAAAGACAAAAACAAAAACAGAAAAAGCTCTTTTACATTTGCATCATGTTTGAGAAGTTATGTTTTTACTGTTACTTTTTTACCCTATCAGCCAGTTACCCGAGCTTTGTCTGCAGTGGGTGCCTTCATCTTAACCGTTGATGTGGCGCCCACGGCTCCATTGGTCCAAATAATTGGCTCTATGCTGCTTAAAGCCTAAAATATATACATTATATCCCATCCACCGAAGCATAGATCTCATATTCATAATTTCATATTTAAAAACAAAAAAAAGGCATGGATGATAGATCTCATAATTTCATATTTGCCTTCATAATTTCAAGGATTTCTCAGAAAACTCATTATCTTCTTCAACCTCCAACTAACTTATCTTATAGTATATTAGAATATATATTTTTCTTAATTTTTAATTTATCACTAACTTTAATTAAATAAGAAATCCCTTATAAAAAAATCATTATAAATTAGTTAGTTATGTTTGAGGTAGAATTGATTAGAGCTTGAGTATATTAAAACATTGTTAAAATAGTAACTTAAAAAAAAAATTGGATTATATCATATGGGTAACAAGATTATGACACAAGAAATAACCAATCGAGATAGTGACAAAGATTTTTAGCACGATTAATAAATACGTTATGTTTGAATTGACTTAAAATTGATAGGATATGCACATAACATATGAATCTAAATTGTGATGCTTAACTTTTTGGGGAAAAAAAAAACTTTGACAGAATCTTTTTTCTATTTTTATTGATCAATTTTTTGTCAAATTAGCATTGCCCATAAAATATCACCCCTAAATTGAGAGGCAAAATTTTGTGGGGTGGGCAGGCGTTTTACTCGTGAAACATATTGTATAGACAACCAAATTTGACTACTTTCATTAACAGCCAACAATAATTAATTGGGGAGCATCGATGGTACTTCAAAATACTACGTCATTACTCATTATTGGCCTGGCATAGATCTCGACCGTTGGATGAGTCAAAGTGCTGCTTGTGTGATTAGGTGATGACGCACGTTTGAGGATAGTAAGTGAAGGGAGATATTTTGTTAATGTTTGCAGATATAAAATTATTCTTTGAATAAGAAATTACTCATTTTAATAAAATGAGAATTAAATTAAAAAATAAAAAATTACAGATTTCAATAAATATTTATTCTTCCCATAACAAATTAATTCGTATGTTTTTTATCTTTTAACTTGATTATCATTTTAATAAAATAAGGCCCTCCTCATTAAAACGAGACTTTATATATGTAATAATTGATATAATGTCATATTAGTTTATCATTATTATGATTACAGTAAAACTCTCTACAGTCATAACATTATGACAAGTTATTTTTATTACTTCGAGAAAGTTATAACTTAATAGAGGTGTGATTAATAAAACTATTAATTTGACTATGCTATCCTTAACACGAGTGATATAATGGTAAAACATGGACTACATTAGTCTTGTTATGTAAAGTTATCTTAAAAGTCTAAACATTCATATTCTTTTTAATGTTATTATCTGAGTGTAATTCTATAAATATTATACAATGATTTAATAACAACTTCAAAGAATAAATTATTGTACCATACAACTAATTTAGAAAAAATAGTTTATTTAATATAGAGATAATAAATATTATGTGGAGATAAAATTTTTAAAATATAATTTAAAAAACTATAATTTATTAAATGTAAAATTTATTCTTATTTATAATTGATTTAAAGTAGAACAATAATTCGTTATGACTATATAAATGTTATTTTTAAATGAAGTACCACTATAAAAAAATCTTATTATATAATGCTGGAGCCGCAGATTAAATTGTGGCTTATTGGAGGATACGTGTCGAAATAAATCCGATTACCAATTCGAGAACAAAGATGTGATATTTAACTGAACGTTGATTTCTTGGAAGATTATTTTTTTTAGCTTCATAAATCATAAGATATGGTCCACATGGAAAATCAGTTGTTGGTTGTTGGTTCAATTATTTAATTTCGCAAGTGCATTTAGGACTTAAGAGCTCAGGCTGTACAGTAGTTACGGCTAAAATTCAATTTATTGACCCAAAAAAAAAAGCAAAAAGCAAAAAAGCAAAAAAAAAAATAAATTGGGATTTCAATATTAAGGCCCTGTCAAATGTCGATCCAATATAAATTACATAATGTAATATTTAGAACATGAACTATTATATTATTAATATTCATTGCGTTGATTTGCTTACTTTGTAGAGTATTTTGAAGTCGTACAAAGTAGTGTAAGTTGAACTTAGGGATGGTAATGGGGTAGATATAGGTTGGATCTACTATGCTCCAGATCTAAATCTATAGTAAAAATTAAGATCCGTATATGCTCAAGATCCGTCATGAATTCATATTTTTCGCTCCATATCCAGATCCAAAAAACAAATAAATATCTATATCTGCTCTAAATAAAAAAAAAAATAGGATCCGTCATGAATTCTAAAACTCAGCAATAAAAAAGTAATAATTTTTTAGAATGAAAATTGAAGGATAAAATGTACTGATAACAAATAAATTATACATTTTTTTCTCAAAAATATAATAAATATTGTAACTTATATTTTTACACCACAATAACAAATAAGAAAGATAATAAAATATCTTCAAAAATAATTACATGAGTAAGATCAATTTAATATTTTATTGTTTCCTTTATCATTCTAATATCCATGATACACACACAGTCATTCCTGCAACATTAGATAATGACATATAAATTAAATATGATTTTATATTCAGTGCTTTATTATTTTTATTATGACCATATTTGACTAAATATATGAATAACTATATTCTTTAAAAATTATTTGGCCAATATAATAAAATAAATTACCAGGTTTTATTACTTGGCTTGCAATTTGAATATTGCATGTACATGTTTTGGGGTTGGCGGACCTTTAAATTTACAAAACTAACTTTTAAGTTTTAAGAGTTTAAATGCACGGTAAATACCACTAATATGTTATTAATAAAATTTATTATCATTATAATTACACAATTGTTAAGAAATTTTTAAAAGAAAATAAAATTAAAAGATGGGTGGATATGGATATGGATTTAGATATTAAGATATATCCAGACCTGCTCCAAATCTATCTTAGATCCGTACATCGATATCCAAATCCGATCCAAATTCATTTTAAACCGACCCAATTGGATTTGGATCACGTAGATCTTGGGTCAGATCCAATCCATTGCCATCCCTAGTTGAACTCCAAACTAGTATCAGTAAAAAAGAAAATAAGTTGTTATCCGTATAAATTAATCAATAAATTATAAAAGGCGTACTTTTGGATTATCCCTTATTAATTAATTATCTTTAAATCACCTCTTATTTTTTAAAGCATCAATTTACTCTCATTTTAGAAGATTAAAAAAAATAAATCATCAATCCACCTTTATATTTTCATTTCCTTTCAAATCAAAATGAGAATAACTTAAGGTTTAAAAAATAAGAGGTCATTTGACGATAGTCAATTCATGAGAGGATAATCAAAATTAACATCGTATTTTAATACAAATACATAGATGAGATATATAATATAAACTATGTGATAATATAACATGTCATCATTCATTCATTTGATATGTGAATCAAAGTTGATAAATAGTAAAAAATCAAAGTTGATAATACTTATTTGAATTAAGGGTCTAGTTGTGATACCACAGTTGCACGGTACCACAACTAGATCTAACCGTTGGATTCAGTCAATAGTTATTCTTCCTCTGAATCTAACGGTTGGATAGAACTAATCCGATATATGCGGCCCTACATTATTATCCTTGAATTAATAATATCAGGTTAATAGTAAAAGATCAAAGGTGATAAGTAGTTAACACATACACGTTAAGTAATAATTAATGACATATCCCACTTACTTTGCAAATTACGAATGCCAACTTTGTAATATATTATTATTATTAATTAGTATTTAATATTTTGATGTCACATCAGTCCTTATGTTGTTAGACTTTTATTAAAATTGCATGTTACATGTTTCACAATCAATATTTTGTCTTTCAAAGCTTATTTATTTATTTATTTGTTATTTTCTTAATTTTAGATTTTTTTGGCTGGACTTCAACGTTAGTACATTAATTTTCAGGTACATTATTATACAATTAATGTTTCGCTTTTTCTTATTAATCTTCTGCGATAAGATTTAAATAATGCTAGGCAATCCAGCTAATCTAACGTCTCTTACAAATTAAATACAATCTTTTAGTTTCGCTTTGCATTACTCATATTGAAGGATAAACAAAAAGACGGAACGGGCATCATTCGTGTATATATATATTATTTGGATTTAATCTTCTATTCTTTGTTTTGGATTTTTCTTATTATGTCATTTCGTATTAAAAAATTAGAAACGTTGGTGTCATCTTAATCATGCGAATTGTATTATCTTAAATGCATACCAGCCCACGCTCACTCAGATCATGAACGTGATGGGTTATGTTTAAAACTCTAAAAATTAATAATCGGCGGACATTACAATAATCTTATTTTTACACACCCCGAATTGTTTTGAGTAGATAGATTTTTTTTTAAAAAATAAAGACGTCAACAAATTAAACACGCAAAAAATTCCAAAAATTCATGCACACACGGATGGCTAATCTTTCTTTATAATTTGTTGGACTGATTAGCAATAATATGCACACTACAACGCAGACAAGATCTTTATTTGTGGAAATGATTGTAGAATTTGCATTAAAAATAGAGAGAGAGAAGAATCTAACTTTTTGATTAGCGATATTTATAATTGAGAAGTGTGATTTTTGAATTTTGCAATGGCAAGTGATGTTAGCACTTTAAAAAGAAACCACGTTGCTTATTGCGTTTCCAAGTCAAGATAAGAGGAAAATAAATAAATTGTTATTGGAATAGTTCATCGCTTGTTTTGATTATTTTATTAAAAAAATATTAAGCTTTTATTAATATATAAATAAATATATAAGTAAATTTGAATAGACAAATCAGGGTATTATAATTAGATAGGGAAATGAAGGTACTTTTCGAACCCTGCCGCACGGACTCAAACCTCGACAAAGTATTGTGGGAGTTCGTTATAATTAAGTGAAGAGGGATGTATTTTAAGTAATAATCTCATGTAATTTTTTTAAAAAAAGTGTAATGATATTATAAAATTTATGAGTAAAAATTCTTAAATATTATAAAGTTTCTGCGTAAAGATTCTTTGGAATTACATAAAAATCCGTTTACTTAACTGTTTTGTAAATAAATATTATTTGTCCTTCTTCTTTTATAAAAATAAAATTCGCATCAGTCATTTAAAAAAAAAAAAATGAAGAACACCGGATCTCTTTTGAGTTCCGCAATTAAGCGTTGCCGTGTTATATCTTTCACAAAAAGTAGAAAATCTTAGAGACAACGTCTTCAACAGAGGCTACAATGATATTAATAAAATACCCTAGTCTTTTATTGACTTATCTTTATTGATTTTTTTTTAATCGTAAAAAAGCTAAAATAAAGAAAAAATGAAAAACGGTTAAATCAACTAATTATTTTCAATGGGTGGTGTTAATTGAGATGGAATGGCTACAATTTTAGATTAAAATACCCTGTTATTTTATTGGCCTATTGTCTTCTTGATTTTAATAATCACGAAAAAATTCTCCCCAAAAAATTAAAAAAAAAAAGTAACCATGAAAAAGTTAAAATAAAGATGAATAAAAATAATTTTTCTTAAAGGTAGACTGGTAGAGGGGTCATTAAGCCGAGTCAATTTTTAATTTTGATTAGTCGAATAAAACTTGAAAACCGGGTTAAGTCTATGGACTAAGATCAAGAAATAATAACAAGCAAATAAATCAACTAATTATTCCGTGAAATTGAGGACAGGTGTTGCAGAACTGTCAACGTGAAGATACATTTTTTTTTAAATCCGGGGCTTCAAATTTAAAACGCGAAGACCCCGTCTCGTAGGCCACGTAGACAAATTCCAATAAATTTCTAATTGCTACTCTCGGTAGCGCCGCATATGCTCAATTGCCGTTCAACTATGACAAATTAAGGCGTATGTACGTTACATTCTGAAAACAATTTAAATAAGAGAAATTTGAAGCCCAATATTAAATTCCAGCAGAAAAATTTAGGCAAGATTCTCAAATATGTCTGCGTTACATGACGTGAAATTTATTGTTAAAATTAAAGCAGATATTACACGACATTAGTCGGGACTCAGGAAACTTTTAGAAATTAAACATTCGATGTTAAAACTCCCGCCTACCTTCGTGGCTTCGTCACGGACCTCATACCAAAGTGAGTTAAATGAAGTAGTTACCTTTTGGTTGCCATCGCCCCCAAATTGAGATTCCAACAAAGAGCCTCATTTTAATGCACATACACGTTCGAAATGGTTTTAATTCAGTCGGTGTCAAACAACCATATTTGCTTGCCATACCTTTACTAGTCTCATATCGAAATTCAACAAACTTGAGTCTAAAAGACTTAAAAGAAAAAAATAATAATAATTTGGAAACAGTTTATGAGAATTTCTATTGCCTTAGGGAAAGGGCAATCGTATACTTTAAGATTTATTTCACCATTTCTTAAGTTTATCTAAGTTTGAAGAGAAGATTGTTAAGTCGAGAAACAAAGCAAGTCCATGGATGCCTTTTTTTTTTTCTTTTTTCTTTTTTAATGTTACATTACAAAATACGTTACAAAAGTAAGCCGATACAATTACTTTCACATTTCAATTTTTCGTCGTAATTTGACATTTTGTGTGGGTATGCACGTAGGTAATGGACCAATATACCTAAAAGAAATTTGACCGTGACTTCGCAACATCGACGTTTTGTATATTTTATGTAACAGGAATTTTTTTTCGTTAACTTCAGCACCCGTGAGAGTTAGGTTCAGGGGGAAACCCACTTGGATTGAGATGTGTGAGACTATTCTGCATGCCCTGTTTTACTGTGAATGTACAAAGGAAGTGTGGCGGTTGACTTGACTCAGTTTGTGGGGATAGTGATGTGTAGTTCTTTTGTTATCCTGTGGGAATCGTTTCAATATTTTGTTTCGATTTGAACTATTGGAGAGCTCAGCTTCTTTAGATTCCCTTGAGGTTTGTCCTGTGGGAGAATGTATGCATATATTGACACATCAATATTTTAGTGTTAAATTTTGAACTTTGTTGATGAAAGCTACCCTCAGCTTGCTCAATTTAATAATTGTAGCAATGCAGAGCTGCACTTGACAATGCTTCTTGGCTTGCATTGTAGAGTTGCAGAAGAGCATTTGTTTGGCACCAAATGCATATGAATAGTGGAATCATTGCAATCATTGGATGAGAAGAAGTTGAGATGACCCCTCAGGGGTTGAAAGTAGATTGAGTTTCTTTGTTCAATGATTATATAAAAAAATTGAATAGTTATTTTTACAAATGAAGTGAAGAGCAAAACCAATGACCTTGTTAAAATTAACATGACACTTCCTCTTTGAAACCATGGGAGAAAAAAAGGCAAAACGGATTTAGATGTAACAAACATGGTGTTTCCTTGTTATTCGCGACTTAAGTGCTTTTGCAAAGCTTCTTGTCAATTAATGATGGTTTATGTTTTTCGTTTGGAGGGGATGTGCACTTCTTTTAATTTCCATCATTTAGCAAATAAGACTCAAAATATGAATTTTTTTCAGTCTTTAATAACCATTCTGGGCAGGATATTTAACTATGAGAGAGGAAAAGGGTTGTTGAGTTTGTGAGAAATTACAACTCTTCAACGCTTGAGTTGGAGTTCAAAAAACTTCATAAGGGTTTTGCTCACTAGCATAAATGCTCTTTTTTTTTTTGGTTTGTATAGAGTTTCTTGGGAACTGCTTTTTTCTTTGTTGCTTGCCTTTTGTTCTTCTCTATATAAACTGTAACCCACCATGGGGGAGGAAAATTTTTTTTTTTTTTTTTGTGTGTGTGTGTGTGTTTTTTTTTTATTATTATTTTTAGTTATGTATGTGTTTGGAAACAAAAGATTTCTTTTCTATTTCTGCAGCAACTGATTCTAAGTTCAATATCTATTTGTAATTATTTTTCCAGATTTAGGAAAAAAGTTCATACTGGCGGTCTTCTTGCAATGATTGCAACTTTGTCTTTGTGTATATCATTTTATAGATAAGAAGAAAATGGAAATAAATAAAGAGAAAATATGACCACTTTTACCATGCCGATGAGAAAGAAGTGGAGACGACATCATATTCAACTCACTGTTCCATGTTTTGTGTAGCTTGGTTCTAACACGAAGACATCTTGATTAGTTTAGTCAAATTTCTTAACGATTTAAAAATTCAAATTTTGTAATTACGTTATTGCCCTTAACAACCAAACGGCTCTTTAACGCTAATACGGCCAAGGGTGCTATGTGTCAATATATGCATATATTCTCTTCAAAGTAAGGACAAACCACAGGGAGGTATCCAAAATTACCCGCTCAGCTTGCTGGTTTTAATTATGCAGCGGGGCCGGGAGGGGGTTGGTTGGGGGTGGGGGTGTTTGGAGTGCAAGAAATAAAATGCTTTGTGAGGGTGTTCATGACAAAGCTGCTTGTGTTGTAGCTAGGGTACAGGGGATGTGGTCTAATTTCCATCATTGTGTTGGGAAATCTGGGCAGGATATTTCTATTGATTCTAGTTTGTTGGTTTCATGGGGTGGTTTGAGCTTAACATATTCACCGGTGGTTTGATGAACAGCTATTGATGTTTAAGAGTGCGTTTGGAATTAAGGTGTTGTAGTTTTTAAGTTCTGATTCTTTGTGAAAAAAAAAAAAAAATTCATGACTATAAAACAAATATTAATAATATGTAGTAAATATAAATTTTAAATAATAATTTTGATAAAATTATTAAAGATATAATATATTTTCTATTATACAAGTGAAAATTTATAGTAACATAACTTTAAAGCGCTGAGATTAATATTTACAAATATTTTAGTCTTTTGAATTTTGTGTTACTGTTGTCAACCTCAATTCTAAATACACCCTAAGCTTGGGAAGGTTGGTTTTGAAGTTGTAGTGCATAATCAAGATGGTGTGCTTATGGTATCAGCGATTGATTGTTGTGTTTATCCACGTACGTAGGAACTGTAATATTGCAGCTGATGCTTTGGTTAAATTTGTTCTTAACCGTGGTCGTATCTAGTGTCTTATATGAATGGAGGCTTTTTCATAATATTTAACTTGTTTCCTCTAATTATTTCCTACAAAGTATTAAACAGTGGTCAGTGTTTGGTGTCTTATATAAATGGAGGATTTTCCATAATGTTTAACTTATTTCCTTTAATTTTTATATTATTACCAATATAAAAATTTATTGGTTTTCCTCGAAACAATAAATATTGAATTAATTTTATATTTAAAAAAATTTAGGGGAAAAAAAACACTAGCTGGGCAATAGTGCCATCACCTAGCGGGCTATGGAGTAAGATAACTAAAAAGCAAATAAATCAACTAATTATTTCGTGACATTGAAGATAGGTGTTGTGGAATTGTCGACGTGAAGATATATTTTTGGGAAAAGGACAGTGAACCTCAAACGTTTGGAAAAAAAAAAATAAAATCTCTTAATATTTTAAAAAAGACATGTAATTTTAATTTTTATTATTAAATTTTATTTGTTTTAATAGCAAACTTATATTAAATTTACAATTATTATTATGTCCATATAATAAATAATTTAATATATTAACTTAAGACCATGTCATTGATAATGTGTATAATGAAATCAGTAACTTTTTATTTAAAATTTAAAATTAAGTTTTAATTACCTTTTTTTTCAATTTATTCACTCTAAATTATGAATATACCATTCTCAATAATAAGATGATAAAAAAAAGATAAATAATAGGTAAAATTAAAATCAAATTTATCATTAGGAAGGGTAAGTTCATAATTTAGAGTGAATAATTTGGACAAAAAATAATTATATCTTAATTTTAAGTTTTAAATAAAAAATTATTAATTTCATTATACCCACAATATATGTTAAGTCATATATTGAATTATTTATTATAGAGACATAATAGTAATTATAAATTAAACATAAATTTATTATTAAAATAAATAAAATTTAATAATAAAAACGGGAGATATATGTTTTTTTAAAAAATTAAGGGATTTATGTCGTTTTTCCCAAACATCAACAACTCACTATCCTTTTCCCTATACTTTTTGTGTGCTTCAAATTTATAACACGAAGACCCGTCTCGTAGACCACGTAGACAAATTTCAGTAAATTTCTGATGCTACTTTCAATAGCATTGCATATGCTCAATTACTACCCATCTATGACAAAGTAAGGCATCTGTATATTCTGAAAACAATGTAAAATAAGATAAATTTGAAGTCCAATATATATATATATATATATATAATTATATGAAACTATTGTTTAAGAATACAACTCATATTACATGAGATTACAACTGATATTTATTATTAAAATTAAAGCAGATAGATATTAGTCAGGACTCGGGAAACTTCTAGAAATTAAACATTCGATATTGTAACTCCCACCTACCTTCATGGCTTCATATATATATATAACTTGCACAAATAACTTTTAAAACTTATTTAAGTTATTATTTTTTTCGCTTTAATTAAATGAAATAGTTACCGTTTGGCTGCCATTGCCCCCAAATTGAGTTGCCAACAAAGAGCCTCATTTTAATGCGCACACACGTTCGAAATGGTTTTAATTCAGTCCGTGTCAAACCATATTTTCTTGCCATATTTTTACTAGTCTCATACCAAAATTCAACAAATTTGAGTCTAAAAGCCTAAAAAAAAAAAAAAAATTCATTTGCAAGCAGTTCATGAGAATTTCCATTGTCTTAGGGAAAGGGCAATCATATACTTTAAGATTTATTTCACCATTTCTTAAGTTTATCCAAGTTTGAAGAGAAGATTGTTAAGTCGAGAAACAAAGCAATTCGATGTATATATATATATATATATATTAAATGTTATATTACAAAATACGTTACAGAAGTAAGACAATACAATTACTTTCACATTTCTTCTTTTCGTTGTAATTTGACATTTTGTGTGGGTATGCGAGTAGGTAATGGACCAATATACTTAAAAAAATTTTGACATTGACTTCGCAACATTGACGTTTTGTATATTTTATGTGAAATGATTTTTTTTTTTCATTAACCATAATGTTCGGTTAGGATTTTGAAAAAATTAAAAAATGTTTGGTTAGAATAGCACTCGTGAGAATTTGGCTCAGGGGGAAACCCACTTGTTAGCGTATATTTTTGCATTAAAATATGAGGGTGTGACGATTACGACTTCACTGGCGTAATACTCACAAATTTGTCAGTAACGCTGATATTTAAGCCTTATTGTCTTAAATTGTGGTTATTATAAAAAAAAAGAAAGCTATAACTATGAAATAAATATTAATATTCTATTATAAATATAATTTTTAAATAATAATTTTAATAAAAATAATCATTACATTATAGGTTTTTTTTTATTATATATGTATGAGATAAAATTAACTTAACTTTCAAGCCGTAGCAACTCGTATGGACCAAGTACTTTAATCTGCCAAATCGTAATACTAAATAGGATCTCAGTCACCTTTTAATACTAAATGACCAAAAAATAATAATAATCTTATCTCTTTTATATTTGAGTTTAAAATTTAATTTTGTGTTTTTTAAGTTTTGTGCATATTATGGCTCAAATTTGAGTAACAGTAAAGAATAAAGGCTGATGCTTAATAGTTTTTTTTTTTTTTGATATATTAGAGCCTAGTGCAAATGAGGGCAGAACAGAACGAGGAACAAAGGTCCCATACATATCATTACATAGCAGGTTGACGCTTAATACGTGATGTTTCTCATTGCTGTCCGAACCTTTGACAAAACAAAAATAAATAAATAAATCTGATGACTTAATTTAATTAAAAAAAAGCCACTTAGAGCCCCAAAGTAATATGTTTGTTTATATGGAGACAAATAGTGTGTTATAATATTCACCAAAATTAATGTGCTTTATAAATACTTTTATCACGGTAATTGGGTTCCGTGGCCGATTCTCTTCTGACAGTCTCGCCGAGGAACAATTAATGCCTGATGATACTTTAGTTTCTGCTTTGTTGTTGGATGGGAGTTCTTGGAATTTGCCATTGTTGCATAAGCATTTAGCTACGGATGTTTTTTACATTATCAAGGGGAAGTTGCCACCTCAGAGAGTTGCAGCGACAGAATTCTATCGCATTTTGATTAACATGACGAGTACTCGGTCAAATCAGGTTACAACTGCGGTTTGTAGTTGCGGGATATCAAATGTGCTGCGTCGTCTAGTGGAGTTTCTCGGCGACGGAGGGCTATATGAGAGCTAGTTGCTCCTCCAAAGGTGAATATTTTCAATGGTGCGCTCTCTCTGATTTACTCACTTCTATGCTAGTTAAAAGGGTGGTTACTGATTCTAGGTGCAAGTTATGTAATGAGATGTGTGAGACTAATCTGCATGCCTTGTTTTAGTGTGAATGTACAAAAGAAGTGTGGCAGTTGAATTGACTCAATTTGAGGGGATTGTGATGTGTAGTTCTTTTGTTATCATGTGGGAAATGTTTCAATTTTTTGTTTCGATTTGAACTAATGGAGAGCTCAGCTTGCTGGTCTTAATTATGCGAGGGGTTTGGAATGTAAGAAATAAAATGCTTTGTGGGGGTGTTCATGACAAAGCTGCTTGTGTTGTAGCTAGGGTAGAGGGGATGTGGTCTAATTTTCATCGATATGGTGGGAAATCTGGGCAAGATATTTTTATTGATTCTCATTTGGTGGTTAGCGTCTGGCAGGCACATATTCATGGGGTGGTTTGAGCTTAACACCGATGCAACTGTTGATGGTTAAGCTTGGTAAGGTTGGTTTTTCACCTATAGTGCATTATCAAGATGGTGTGGTTATGGTATCAGCGATTGATGGTTGTGTTTATCCAGATGATGTTAATATAGATGAGGTGGAAGCTTATACTTTGGCATCTAATTTGTTAGTAAGAGTGATTTATTTCCTTTGATTATTGAATTAGACTCTTCGGGAGTTATTCAATTTTTGACATTACAAAATAGTACTTGTATTAAGAGTCTGTTTGAAATTGAGATTGGTAGCTGAAATTTAAAAGATACAGCACTAATGTGTTTGGTAAAACGTTAGCTGTTATAACTTAGAAGTTATGTTAATATGAGTTCTCACTTGTATGATATAAAATTTTTTACATTTTTAATAATTTGATTAAAATTATTATTTAAATTTTATATTTACTACATACTATTAATTTTTGTTTCATAATTACATTTTTTTTCCACCAATTCCAAACAAGATCTAAGTTGTTTGAATAGCCAGTTTGGGATTGCATAGGCTGATGAAATAAGTTGTTTGTTCTATGTAGATGAAATAAGCTGCCGATTAAAAAACTAGTTTGATGTTTGGTAAACTGTGTTGTTATGGTTGCTGTGAGTTTGAAGAGTAAAGTACATGTGTTTGACAAATTTTATTACGAAAATATTGTTTTATTATATAATGACCAAAATAGACATAAGTTTTAATTATAAATGATATCTGATAATTTTTATATTAGAGTTTATGAATAAGTATGATATAATTGTCTTTTTATTAAAATATAGGGTTATAATCGAAATTTAAAAAATGTGTGATAGCTTATTAAATAAGCTTTTTATAAAAAACAACTCCCTACTTGTTTTTAAAAAATGCTGACAAAATAAAAAAATTATTAAATAAGCTGATTTTATAAAATTTATCAAACACAATTTTTATAAAAAAAATATAAAATAAGCACACTACAAGAAAACTGCTAATAGATGACAGACAATTTATGACAGATTTTGGGTATATCATAAAATTATGATAGACTTGTGACATAATTTTCAATCTATTATAAATTAATAATGGTCTTGTGATAGAAATATTTTATATCATGAATTTATGATGGCTCTATGATAGGATTATCATTTATCATGAACTTATGATAGAATCGTGATAGAAATTTAATCTATCAAGAAATGGTGATAGAAAAATTACTTTGACTATATTTGACCCAAATTTTATATATTATTTTATTTAAAAAAACAAAAGGTACGTTTTAATAATTTAAAAAAAAAGAAAATGCTAGCAAAAATGCACCGTTTTGAGTACTTTAAACTTTTTTCTTCATTTTTTTCCTAAGCGTTAAACGAATACAATCATACACACTTAGAAAATAAAACGCTGCTTCTCTCGTCACTCTTTCATTTTCTTCATTTTTTTCTTTCATTTTCTCGAGAAACCTTAATGAAATTTTCTCAGGAACCAAATAATTTACAAATCCTTTGACAAACAGTTTACAAATCCTTCAATTCTGAAAGAAAATGCAATACCGGAGGTTGAAGCAGCATCAGCAGTAGCAATAAGCATTGGTGCAGCAAGCGTTTCTTCAACAACAGTCTCTCTACCATCTCGGTCTCATAGCCACTCCTCAGGTCCAATTTCTCGTTTGCATGTTATTTCTCATCGCTTATGTGAATTTATTATGCCAGATTTGGATTGTGTTTTCATAATTTGAAGCTTTGATTTGTTTATGCTGTTTAGGGTTAGCTTGTTTGTTTTCGCTTATGTGAATCCATTATAATACCAAATGTTCTTTCTCGACGATATTTGTGTTGAAGAATGAAGCAAGGGGTTGTTAGAGGAGCGAGGCGGGGGCAGCTTGAAGATGTAAATCTGCTTCACCGTTTTGCTTTCTCGACGTTATTGCCCTACGATCCTATTCTCTGTCGCGCAAGGTCAATTTGCTTTATTATGTTTTTAGTATTTTCGAAATTTTGATTTAAACTTTTTGATTCAGATGCAGTAGATCAAATAATTTGTTGTTTTACAAGCTTGGATAGTCTAATTAAGAAGCTGTATATGGATCTGTTTACAGTTTTGCAGGTCTTAAGGTTCGTTATAGCTTTAATTTTTATAATCCTCTGAAGAGTCATGGCTTCAAAGCGTATTTTGAAGGAACTCAAGGATCTGCATAAGGATCCTCCCACATCTTGCAGCACTAGTATAATTTTTTATTACTTTTTAATTTGAACCACATTTTAGATTACTTATGTTTCGTATCATTTGGTGATAAGATTTACTTGATCTATATTTGCTATTTGTGTCAACACGTTGTTGAAATTTATTACGGTTGAATGAGAGGCATGATATCATTCTTTTTCTTCCCTAATTAACTATTTTCTGACTTCACATTCTCACATTTATTTGGGCATGATCTGAAGGTTTCTGGAATTGGGTTCTATGCTGGAGCTCAGAAGACCACCCAAGATGGACAAGGCTACTATTTTGAGCAATGATGTTCGAATGATGGAGCAGTTAAGAACTGAAGCCTAGAAACTGAAGCAATCGAATGAGGATTTGCAAGAAAAGATTAAAGAATTGAAGGTGCGTCCTGGCTTTAATTAGATGTTTTAAAATTTTCTGCATCTGTTTGGAGATTTTGCTTTATTATACTTTATCCGAAAAGTAGAGATGTTTATGTAGGGTTTAGATGACCATGTGCAACTTAGTTGTTGTTTATCTATGCAGGTTGAGGAGAATGAGCTCCGTGATGAGAAGTAAAGGTTAAAGGCTGATAAAGAGAAGTTGGAACAGCAAGCCAAAGCGATGAGTGCTCCATCAGGGTTTTTGCCTCATCATTGTTCAATGTCAGCTGCATTTGCTGCCCAAAGTCAGGTTACTGGTAACAAGCTAGTGCCTTTCATTGGTTACCCTGACGTTGCAATTTGGCAATTCATGCCTCTTGCTGCTATTGATACATCACAGGATCATGTACTTTGTCCTCCGGTTGCTTCACTTGGACATTTAATTTATATGCCTATGCTGTAAGGTCGTTTATCTATTTTTTGTCTACTATGTAATGTAATGCTTTGGAAGAACTGAAAAACTTAATGATGTGGATATATTCCATTTATGTTTTGATACCGTATGCAATTGCCTTTTATGTTTTCATTCTTTGTCGCTCCCTTCAAATCTCTCACGGTATTTGCTTACTCAATTACTTTGACTTTCTATGTGTTTTATGTTGTTTGCCATGACAATCAATTTATGCAATTTGTATCAGATCATTTCAGCAAACTCTATTGTTTACTCCCTGGTTGGCTCTTTTCTCCTCAAAGTCTCAATATAATTAAACCCTATTCTTTATTTTTTGCATTTCAACGATTAATGTTCTTACTTGGATTGATGATTAATTATTATTTATGTATTCCATTTTAGGATGTCTCCGATGCTCAATGGAGAAATTTTCAATCGAATTTACTTATTCTGACTGTGGTGTTCATTCTTTTTGCCGTACTCGCCAATACGTTTAGAACATTTTTTAATTTAAGCAAGGGGGATGCTCATTCTTTGGCTTTTCATTTCTTTCATTTACCTGTTATATCTACATGGAGTTTGGTATGTCTTTTTTATTATATCTTTCACAATTCTTTTTTGTAAATTTTTGTTACAATGATGTTAGAATGTTCGTGGTTTATGTAGAGTATTCGAACTCTACTATTTAGGGTCTCTGTAATATGTTTCTTTTTTCCCCTACCTCTCTTTAGTTTATCTTCTATTATGAATGCTTTAGAGTAATATCTTTTATGTTGCAGGGTAAGAGAAGTTGAATTATTGGTCTGATTTCTTGAAGCGTATTGGGATTGTAGTACTCGACTTCTGGGTGAGTTTTTCAGATTGTTTATGTGGAGATGTATGGTCTTAATAAAGGTTGAATTATTTATTTATTCATTTGTTTGTGTTTTCTGTTGTTTACCTGCTACTTTGAAATCTCTGTGTAATTTTAAGCTTAATTTCAGTGTTTTTCCAGTTGTCTTCATTGTAATTTTAGTGTTAAAATATTCTAATATAATAATGAAATTAGGTCATAGAGTTCGGGCCTGGAGGAGCTTGAAAAATCGATTTCAAAGATCATTCATGCTCATCTCTGGATAGCTAGCAACTAGTGTGATGGTAGTTTTGTAGTTTTACATTTACTTGGGTGTTGTTACTGTTTAATTTCTTAGATAATGACACAGTATAGAATTTGTTATTGAACTGGAATTAGAGACGGGTCAAGAGAAAATTAAGGACTAGCGTCTTTGTTCCAACCAGAAAGGAATATGATTTTAATTGAATTTTATGCTATTGATTCGTGTTACCATGTCAAAATTCTGATGAGAGCATCTTTTAGTCAGCTATGCTAATTTAGGTTTATTGTCTATTGATCACTTATATGTTGTTTAAAATGGAGGAATGGAATTAGAAAACTGATTGTTTAGTACCAAAAAATGTTTAAGATGGGAGCATGATGCTCTGGATGATCTTTAGATTCCAGAGGTATTGTAGGAGCCCATTAGAATCATATAATTGTATGTTATCTACTTTGAATGTCCTGTTTTTCTTCTAAATAGTTTATAATTTTGTTCTGCAGGTGTTCCATAGACTGAAGAGGAGCATATGATGTTTTTACTTAGTTTGCAGAAGCTGGGGAAAGGTGATTAGCGTGGAATTGCACGCAATTATGTTGTATCTAGAACACTACTCAAGTTGCTAGCCATACTCAGAAATATTTTATTAGGCAAAGCAATGTGTCTCTGAGAAAAAGACAATCCAACTTTGTTTGATATTGTTGCTTACTTCTTTGGTTTTTTTTTTTTTACCTCAAATCTTCTACAAATGCATGTGCATGTTTTTTGACAATTAAAAGTCTGTGGTAAAAAATTCCACTATTTCTGGACAATATTAATAGTAAATTCTTTAGATGAGAAATTATCTTTTGGCTAATTTATAAGGATCTATCACCATGTGCATGTTGTTATTTATTGGATCTGTCAAAGTAGAAGCTGGTTTCTTCCTTTGGGCTTGACTGTTAATGCATGCTCATTTTTGCAATTGTTTATGCTTTTAAAGTCAATCCACTAATGTTTGTTAACTATTCTTGGTGTATGTCACTTATGTGCAGCCACTCGACACGCAGGCTGCATCACATGACTTGTTTTATACCAACCATACGCAGAGTGAAACACAAAGCAACAACCCACTGCCTGCTCCTCTTGCTTTGGATGAAGAATGTGAATCAATGGATTCTACCAACTCCAATGATGGAGAGCCAGCTCCTCCAACTCCGGAAAACTCACAGTCTTGTATCCCAATGATGTATCCTCCTGCTTATGTCTCACCATTCTTTCCATTTACTTATCCATATTGGTTAGCGTACAACACAGAGCTAACACAGAAGGAAACACATGAAGTGTTGAAGCCTACAACAGTACATTCAAAGAGTCTTATAAATGTCGATGAACTGGTTGGCATGTCGAAACTGAGTTTGGGAGAATCTATTGGTCAGAATGGTCTATCTTCTCTCTTATTGAAACTTGATGAAGGGTCGTCTAGGCACTCAGCCTTCCATGCTAATCCAGCCTCTGGCAACTCTGGAATGAATTCAAGCAGCAGTCCTATTCATGCACTCTAATTTAAATTTTTCTTGAAGTTTAATTGGAATTTAACTATTGTTTTATATTTTGGTTTGCTCATTTTTAATTTAGGATGTTTTATTATCTATTGGTGGTGATGACATGGATACTAGATGTATTTATTTTGAAATTAATTTGTTGAATTTAATGAATGTTAATTAATATTAATTGTTTTTATTTTTTTTGATGATATCCATTTTTATTAATTAATTTAATTTGTCAACCGGAATTCACAAATAAATTATAATCATAATATAATTTTTTTAAGAAAATATAACTTTATGACGGGAAATATCAATCATAAAGTCTGTCATAAAATATTTCTCCAAAATTAAATAATAAATTTACAAATGACAATTTAATTTCCCATGAAAACTAAAAAAAAAGAGTGAAAATTTAAATAAATTTAAATTTAAATTTAAATTTAAATTTAAATTTAATTATTTTTATATTAAAATATTGTGTGACGGATATATGACTGTAAAATAACATCATGAATTCATGACGGAAAATTTTTTGTCATAAATTAAATTAATGACATAGATGAATTGATGAACCGTTTTGTCATGTACCCCCTTTTATGATAGTTATTTCCCGTCATCTATTATTTGTTTTCTTGTCATCTATTATTTGTTTTCTTACAGTGGCAGCCTATTGAATTTCCACTGCAATCTCAAACTGGCCCTTGTTATTACCATCTTAGGGGTTTCAAGATCATCATCGTATATAGGAATTGTAATACTGCAGTTGATGCTTTGATTAAATTTGTTCTTAACCGTGGTTGTATCTAATATATCTAATGTCTGATATGAACGGAGGATTTTTCATAATATTTAACCTTTTTCCTTTAATTATTTCCTAAAAAGTATCTAATAGTGGTCAGTGTTTAGTGTCTTATATAAATGGAGGATTTTTCATAATGTTTAACTTATTTCCTTTAATTTTATATTATTACCAATATAAAAATTTATTGGTTCTACTTGAAACAATAAATATTGAATTAATTTTTATATTTAAAACAATTTTAGGATTTAAAAAAACACCAGCTGGGCAGTAGTGCCATCACCCAAGGGGCTTTGCCAATGCAGCCCAGCCTTTGGAAATCAGACCCAAACAGGCCTTAAAAGTTAAGGCTCTTGCCTCGTGGAAACGAGCCAATTCAAAAGAGGTTGGACCCTCGTGTTCGACCTAATTATACCAAATTTGGAATTTCAAAATAAGCTGTTCTCAGGCCAAGAAGCATGAGCCTCTTAATTCGCTGCACTCTTTGCGGGTTATATTCTTGTTGGACCACTTAAAAACACATTAAAAAACTCAAGTGAACAAAAAGAATTAGCTATTCCGTTAAGTCTTAGTGTATGTAAAACAAAATGTTGACACAATAAAAATTAAAGTATTGATCCTCATAATATATCAAAAGAATGAAAGAATAATAGTTTAAATCTCAATGGTCTTTTGATTAAGAGCCATGTATCTCCATCTCTCTTTCTCCACGAAATCTGCATCCAAGAATCTTGAAACAAATGCCCAAAGCCTGTAAGTATCTTCAAAATTTGTCAAACATCCCAGAGCAGCCGTTACAACAGATACCCCAGGTCGTGTTTCATTTGTTCCACTTCTTGTCTCCAGTACTCTCACCCTTTCTTGTTCATACTCGCCGGAGAAAAAAATGTTCTGCAGAAATCCACAACTTAGAGAGATGTTATGTCTATCTGCAAGCTTCTGTACGAGTGCAGGATCAATCTTGGTGCCGTTCCAATCAAACACACTGAATGCTAGAGATGGCCCTCGGTCAAACATTACCTTTGGTCCATAGATTCTGACAAGGGGAATCCCGGTCTCTGAGTGTGGATGATGGAGATTCATTAGTGCATTTGCTAACCAGTTGATCAAGTACCTTGCTCTGTTGCTTATAAGTATTAGGCCTAATGCATCTGCATGATCCAGGCCTTTGCATTCGACTAGTTTTGAGCTTTCACCGCAAATGCTGCTTTCCGGGATTTTGGACTGGGAAGATTCATCGAGTGTCTCTAATTCAATGATTTCAGAAAATGATGGCTCCTTGCGTAGCTCAGAAGTGCTTGCAGTTACTGCTGTATCATCTTTCTGAGTCTGTACCACTGATTGTGTCATAGGAGGGACAAGACTCACAATCCCCATGGTTGTGGATACACTTGAAGTTGGGCCGCTTAAGACTGAAGCACTGGATTTCTTGACAAACAAGCAACCGAACCCGGATGGGTTTTCTCCAAAAATCTTGTAAAATGAGCAAATGAGAAAGTCTGGCTTAAAGAGTGAGAGGCCTAAGGTGTCCATGTCTTTAGACCCCAATGCTGTTGCATCAAGCAACACATGCCACCCCTTTTCTTCAGCCACACTCATCCACATGTAAGAATACCTGGCTCCAGTCACCTTTGATTGAAGTGGGAAAACAAATAGCCCCCTTTTCTTCTTCTTCTTCTTCTTCCTCTTGCTGACTATCTTCTTCATCAATTTTCCTGAGTGAATTCTTAGATTAGGCCATGCGAACTCTGCTGATGATACTCGTGCTCCTTGCTTTTTGGAGCTTTCAATCATCAACGCAGCTGCCTCATTTTCATGGTCATAAACAGTGAGAAGTCTTGGATTAGAATAAAATGGGTAAGATTCTGCCAGAAGCTTACACGCTGATGATTGGTTGGCCGTGAACACCAAAGTGTAATCATCTTCAGAGATGTTCATGAAATCCATGATTCTTTTCCTGATTTTGGATTCCAATTCTGATTCTTCACTACCATATTGCAACCAAGAACTTAAGTTCACTGACCTGTAGCAAATGTCAAAGAATGGCGGCTCTAATTGCACTGATGGACGAGGAGAAGACGACGACGTCGAGGCAGCTGATGACTGTACGTTTGAAGAACAACTGTACATCTGAGAGTACGAGAAGAGACCATGGCCAATGTAATCAAAACAGACATAGTTGTTCAAGGAGAGATGAAAATAGTCTTGAGCTCGGATTCGGTCAGCCTGATCGGTTTGCAAGTATTGTGGGAACACTTTAGTGAAGTTAGCAAATGATTCGTGCAATGGAGGGAGGGACTCATGGTTGGTGAATTGAGCATTTGGGAAAAGAGAGGAAGTTGTAGTAACTTTAAACTCATGCCGGGCGGCGGCCGCGGTATTCGGAGACTTTGGAGCTTCAAGTTCATGAGGGTGATGATGATGGTCAAAAGGAAGGCCATGAAATGGATTTGGACAGCAACCGTGGCAGCAGCCTTCTGATAAGGCCTCTCTTGTGCAAGGTGAAAGCATTCTGTTTTTAGCTCTTCTCAGTTGAAGTCATCAAATGAACTCCGGTTTTTGGATTGGGTGGATATTATGGAATAATGTCTTCGTTGATTTTGCCGTATCGAGCAAGTAGTTCCCGCTGACTCGGTCTTCCATTGATTACATTGTAATGACAGGCATTTGGGCCGTACTTTGCCTGCTGACTTCAGAATTGTTAAGCTCGTATTGGTTAAATTGTGAACTGAAACCATTTATTGGTGGGGTTGAACTTTGAATTTAGTGAACAACAAAGCCCAACGTATTGTCAAATTAACCTTATACTAGCCTATCAGGTCAGGGCAACCGTATGTAAAAGAGGGAATTGAAGTACTAGCTTGATCAGGTCACATAATTATTTTACGGCATTGAAAAAAAAATTGACTATAATTTTAAACCTGATGGAAAAAAAAAAATTAATGACCAAAGATGCTCTGGGGAAATGCTGGCATGCAAAAGAACAAGCAGAAAAGGGCAAGGAGAGATTTTGAGACTCGATAGTGGCCGGCAAAAGAGGGCAAATCCATGGTTCAGAATGGTCGCCCAGTGGGCGATAGCTGTAGTGGCAGTATGCCCACCTTCAGCAATTTCATGTGAATGACATAAATACGTACTTTCCAAGTCGATGTTATCAAGACTTAAAAGAAAGGTCAGCTTCAACAATTTCAACGGCACCTTTTTGTGCCCGCTAACATTTGGACACTTCCAGTTTTCTACAATGTGTAAAATCATAAATGACACGGTTGGACGAATTGATACGTCTTCCCCGAATTATGCTTGGGCGCTTGTAAGAAATGCATAGAAGCTGCTGAGAAGAGAGAATTAGGTTGGCGATTAATTTAAGTTTTTCAATTATTTGAAGGAGAGGAAAGGTCGACACAACACATCTGCAACTTAAAAATGAAAAACTGAAACTGTTGAGAGTGGGATTTGAACCCACGCCCTTTCGGACCAGAACCTTAATCTGGCGCCTTAGACCAACTCGGCCATCTCAACCCGTTGGCCAATTGTTCAACAAGACAATATAATCTTGAATAATAATTACTGGGAAGGTGTTCAAAAATCAAGAGTGACAAAGGTTACGTGACGGTTTCCACTTCATTCACAAGTGTTCTTGGGGATGCGTTTTTTACCCATCAAATAAAACAAGAAGCCAAAGGCCGGGTAGGTTAGCCCAAATCAGATGCGATTAAAAAGATCAAACATAACTCTCATCTCTCATGTGATCATCTAGCTCAAATTTTCTTGCTATTGCTTACAGCCAAGAGGTCGGAGAATTCATACAACTTGGTCTGTGATCAGATAGATTAGCTCGTCCAGCCCAGTGGCAATCCATGTGCCCTTTTAAGTCTTGATGGCACAAGTCTGAGACCAAGTGGTAGATTAGTTTAATTTTCGTTCACACCAACGATTAGCGTACTCTCACATACATTAGCCAAATTAGAAGAAAGGAACAACTTTGAATTGTCTTAATTTTCTACAAGCAGCAACTCAGGCAAAGCTCCTTCAACCACTCATCATCCTTCTTCAACCATTCAAACAATCCAAGCTTGAAAAATCAAGTAACAATTAATTGGAGGAGGCAGCAGCAAGAACAACAATCATCTAAAGCATTTCAAGCAACCACCACAATTTATTGTAAAAGAACTTATCAACTTTTTTTCTTTCTTTTTAAGTATTTTTACAGTTAATGCCCCTATATATATATATATATATATGTGTATATGCGCTCCGGTTGTTGTAGACTAAAATGATCATCGCCTCAATCTTAACCATACAACCCATCCAACAAATTAATTCTCAATATGGTTGAGAACGATAGGGGGGACCAACGTTGGTTTTATTGAGGATGATAATTTCAATGCCATTTGGTCAATCTAAATTCCAAAATGTCATATTCTAATGTTTGACAATTCATCAGTCAGAACGGATGGGTTTTGACTTTTTTAATAAATACATAAACAAATCTAGAATAAACCAAACAAGGCAGCGAAAATCAACAACCAAATATATTTTTGAAAAGCCCACCTCTCAAAGAATCTGTAGAACAATAAGAAAGAATAGGAGGAAAAAATAGAGTGGTATTAATTAGAAATGATAATGTTGGGATATTGGTTAGGAGGAATAATTAATCAATTAATTAACATGAATCTCGTTTAAGAGATTAGAAATTCGAACATCATGAATTGGCAGAAACAATACCATATATGATACAGAAATCAATACTATTTTCTTCATTCACGAGCAGCCAAGTAACATGTGCATAAAACCAGCAAGTGAAGCTATAGTGTTGCTCGTTTGTTGCAGTAAAATGAGAAACTTGGACACTAAATTAACAAATCATCATCATCATCTTTATTCTTTCCCCACATATATTTCCATGCAAACTATTACATTAATTAATTCGGTGGAATAAAGCTATTGGCAAACTCTTAATTCTCAGTGTATATATGCATCGATCATTATATACGGACATGATGAATATATTGAATTTCAATCAGTTCATGCCTGTGACACCTCAACATGATGATAAATAATATTTTTTTTTCATTTATTTTACATATACATCTGCCGGTTTAATATAATTGAAGAAGCCGTTATTGCATTTATAGCTTCTTCATTGATCAGACTGTCAAATCCGAAATTGAAACTGGCATTTTTCAATAAAAGGGTAAGCGAGGCATCATAGTTGATCAGATAAACAATTCCACAACAATCGCAATACATACCCCATGGTTAGCACAATATAAAAATCGTAGTGCTGATATAAATATAGTAAGAAAATGAAGCATAAATATAGACATAAATACACATTAATACAGTTTTCTGATGACCATACCTTCATATGCACATGGAAATACTGCATATATATATACTTAATTTAGCCGTTGAAATTATTTCAAAGCTGAAGCAGTTATAGGGCAACTCTCCTTTGGCAGGTCATTGAAAAATAGAACAATAATTAGAATAGGCACCATATAAATATATATACATAAATGGTATTATACGACCTTTGCCCTTGGCCATCTTCTGCCAAAGGAGAGCAGCCCTACAACTAAATCGCTTACTGCTTCTGCTTGCTTCAGTCAACTCTAAATTTTACTGAACTGAAGCTGCGTATTTATAGGCGCTCCTTTAAGGGCAGGGAAGGGAACTACTCACCGCCCTCAAGAGATATGGAAACGGAATAAACGGTTGAAGAAACAGCATATGCCATGGATGAAATATCTTTTGAGTGCATGCTTTCTACGCATTATATTCTATGAGACTGTGAGAGTCGATTTTTCTTTTTATCTGAAAAGCTGCTGTCATCAAATTAATATTAATTTGATGTGTGAGCTAGAGAGAGAGAGATTCCAATTCTAATTAGACCCAGTGATGTTCTTTCAATCTCTCTTTCTCTCTCTCCCCATATGTATTCATTCATGTATGGTGAAAGTGAAAGCGAAAAGTGATGAAGAGAATTGAAGAAGAGACAAAGGAGTACTCTTGAAGAGAGCAGATGCCTTTGCCTACTTTAATCTGGCAAGCAAATCCTCGGCCTCGGGGTATATCCTATGACATATTCTTTCTCATCATTTTGAGTTTCTTTATGATTTTTCTTTTTTCTCTTGGTCTTGGCTTTTGGGAGTGTGGAATTCCAAATAACCCTAATTTTTTCATCGTCGTCGTCCTCCAATCAGAATAGTTCCCAGGGAATATCAAATTAATTATCTGCATTTGCCTCTATCTTCCATGTGTGACAATATATATGTTACTTCTACGCATAAAGTAGAGGATGACCACAGTATAACGTTGTTTGGTACTCATAAATTTTCATTCATGACCATTAAAATATTGATGATTTATATTATATATATTAATTTACAATCTAAAAATTTAGCGCGTCAAAAACAGTAAAATTTTGGGCATATAACCAGAATTTTTAGGATGTCAAGAAACAGTGAGGGCACTGCACCAAACTTAGGATACAATATTTCTCAAATGAAGATTTTATTTTATTTAAAAAAAAAAACTTGAGTAACATAAAACTTTGCATTTTCCGAAAATAAATCCACCTTCAAACTCACTTTCTATAAATGCAGTTTATTAACTTTTTTGTTTTTTTTTTATTACAAATTCAATAAAACACACAAAATTCACATTTTATTTATTTATTTTAAGTTCAAATCAAGAAAATAAACATCAAATTAACATATATATACATGACGATGATTGACATTACTTTGAATGGTTTGCAAGTCTCTCACTCAGTATCCTGACTCCCATGTACCTGCAACACATCACAACACAACAAATTAATTAAACCTCACATAAACTTACCAAAATATTGCGTACGTATTTGCTTGTGGTCAGGCAATTACGTACCTTCCAAGCATCATGACCGTGGCTTGCGGATTAGTCCCCGGGGAGTCATAAAACGTGGATCCGTCGACGACCCTCAATGCATCGACCCCAAGAACCTTGTAATCAGGATCAACAACCTTACCAACTTGGCAACCTCCATGATAATGCCATATGGTCATCACTGTGTCCCTGCAAAATTGTTCCACTGATGTTGATGTATTGCTGTGTTTCGGCAGCAAATTCAACGGCATACTAGCAGTCATGTTTAGCAGTGTTTCCACTGACATATTATCGTATTTAAACTTAGAAAAAGATTTTGATTCAATTATTTTCTCTATGGTTGAAATGCCCTGTACACATATTTGTAAGTCTTCAGGTTCCTTGAAGTAATTGAATGTGACAGACGGGTTATCGTTCGGGTTTCTGGTTCGGAGCTCCAAATGGCCCGTGGATACTGGGCCCATAACCTTTTCGAGAATGAATCCGCCTCTGAAAGGTCTTGGCGATGGCGCCCCACCGGCGAAGTTTACGCCACTTGCGCCTTCTATGTAGCTTCCAAACTGGGTAATTCCGACGACCTGGATGAGGGAAACCTCCACCGGAACAGGGGACGGTACATAAATGGCATTCATGGGATTATCAGACATTCCTTGACCAACCAAGGGCTGGTCCAACACAACCGTGATGTTATGGGCCCTGAGGTGGTCTGCTGGGCCCACTCCACTCAGCATTAAAAGTTGTGGGCTTCCCAGTGCTCCAGCTGACACTATGATCTCATTCTTAGGCCCATTCTTGAGATATGCTCTGTGCTGGGCTCCTGTTGCATCTGTGAAGACCACTCCATGAGCCACTGGCCTTGCATTTCCTGCTTAAAACTTTAATGTCAATCAATCATCAAGATTGATAATAGTAGCGGACCTTATTGCGTGCGACACATACCTTTATTTCTGAACACAATCTTATGCACAGAGGCATGCAAGAGCACAGTGAGGCCACTGGGATTAGCATACTCCAAAAAGTCAGCAGCTGTATGTCTTCGGCCATTTTGATCAAATATTGTCCCACCAATCTTCGTGCCAAGCAAATGATCGTAAGTGAAGCCATTGTACGGCAGCACCCCTACCTCCACCAGCCCATCTCTCAGAGCCGACTGCCACCGCTGCATCGGCGGCTCGAATACCACCACCTTCTCCACCCACTGGTATGATTCATTCACTAAACGTCCATCCCACCCCGCTTCTCTAATTTAACATAAGTAAATAAAATCAGGAAAAAAAAAAAGTTAGTTCAGTAAAGATTAGGGTTTATATTGAAGTTTAGCTCGTCTATAATAATTTTATACTTGAGCCCCCTCGTATCTTAAATTACTAAACAATGACGCTCTAAAGGCTGACGTTTCTACGTTGTAACCACTGCCCAATGGTAATTTACAAGGATTACTACCAGTCAGTTACCTGACATAATAAGGATCAGCGCGTGTGTAGAAGCCGGCATTGATGCAAGTGCCACCTCCTAAAACGCGGGCACGAGCACTGATGACGCCATCTTCGGAGATGAAGCGCTGCGAGGGAGAGGTTGATGAGAGATCAGCGAGTTCAGAGCTAAAAGAACCCGAGTTGGTGATGTTGGGATTTCCGTAAGGCGAGCCACCGCGTTCAAGTAGCAACACGGAGGCGTTTTGCGAGAGCGTGGCGGCTAACGGGCAGCCGGCGGTGCCACCTCCGATGACGATGTAGTCGTAGTAGGACACTGGTGGTGCTGCAGTTGCGTTGTGCATGAAACTGTAGTACGGAGCTGCTGTGTACACAAAAAGTGACGTATATAATGTGGGGATCATATTTTAGTTTTTTCAAACATGCATGTGACAAAGTCATGTGGGTGCACATATATTATTAGGATAAAATTAACTGTAAAAATCAAAGTAAAATTGCCAATTAAATTAATTTATTACCTTTTTGACAGGCACAAAAGTCATGAAAGAAGAGAAATGTAGCAAGAGTAGCAACAAATGACAATCTCAAGCACCCAAGATCCATGATTTGATGAAATAACAGCTCTCGGTGAGGCCTTTTGATCAATTAATTATACACACGCACACACACACACATATATATAAGGGGATTACTGTCGTCGAATAAAAAGGCAACAAGCTTTGATATGGTGACAACAAATTCCACATGCACAACGATTTCTTGCTCACTTGGTCGGGAAAATGGAAGCTAAATTTGCTCAGAAGCGCACACAAAGATTCAGAGAAAATGCGATGCCGCCAAGCCGGTGTCGGCGAATTTTATACAAGCAGCATTGGAATGAGCTAATATTTAATTTGCACAGAATTGAGAGCCTGGAGAGATGAAACTGAGTTTCATTGAACAAATGAAACTGATGAAGCTGTATTGATTACTTCAGCTGAATGTCAAGGTGCCTTTTTGTACATGAAATGAGACTATGAGCGAGAGAAGCAGTCGATAGTCGATACTTGTAAGGTGCGCATGAGAGGGCTGAACCTTACAGATGCTGTAAGGTAGCCCTCTCCTTTCACTGAGGCTGCACCAACCAACCGATACAACTCATCAGTATTGCCAATTAATTACGCTTGATAATATCTTCAAATGCCTTGATTTTTGGTACATATTTTTGCAATTAATGGAGATTATGAAATTACGCCGACTGGTTGTACAAAATTGTCTTGATTTCTGGCCATTAGATTTTATTGATTAATGATTTTAGCAAACGGGATACTTTTTAATAAAACTCTCTTATCAATACCATCAAGTAATCTGAGTATTTTAACATGTTTTGAGCGTAAATATATAAATTGCGCCATTACAAAATTGATTTAGGAAGTTTTAATAAATTTTTCTATTGTAAACATCTGCATGTATGTCTGCGATAAAATATTAGAAAAATTGATATATGCAGACTTTGACATCACAAAGTTAATTAAGTTCTTTCACTATAACCTCTATAAATTAATAATGTCGGGACCATAGAAATTTATTAATTTAGAGAAATATTAATTAATCTATAAATTAATAATTTATTAATTTATAGAGTGTGTTCACAATACAAAGAACTAACATTTAATTGACTGAAAATTCGTTGTATTTTACAAATATAATCAAT
This sequence comes from Atalantia buxifolia, assembly GCA_030444775.1. Taxonomy (NCBI): domain Eukaryota; kingdom Viridiplantae; phylum Streptophyta; class Magnoliopsida; order Sapindales; family Rutaceae; genus Atalantia; species Atalantia buxifolia. Next base: position 46,495,952 of record CM059835.1, on the reverse strand, counting down.
CGAATTTAAATAAATTCATCAAATAAATAATGTATACTTGATTAAATAAATTCAGGACTGAAGATCATGCTGTAGATGAAGTTGAGGATGAGACAGTACCTTTAGGGTATGTTTGGCGGGCGGGCCTACAAGGGTCTGTACTGCAATATAAATTCAAACCCGTGTTTGGCTGCAAAAAATAGTTCCCCTGGTTTAAAAAAATTGTGCTGCAATTGAGGTGCAAATAAGACCCGCCTCCCCCTGCGTGTCTAAATTGCACATCTCTCTTTCTATTTTAACTATTATCTAATATTAGCTATTCAATTCAATACAAATCAAATATCATATTTATGTTTAATTGATAAATAAGATGATGCTGAAATTTACTACAGATAATTATATTTTTATTAATAAATCTAAATAATAAATTAACTTAATATTAAAATATTTATTAAATTCATATAATCTTTATTTAAAAATAAGTAATAACTATTTAGTATTATTTAATATTATTAAATAATAAAAATATATAATACATTCCATATTCTACCAAACATAGTACTATATTATTTAATACATTCCAATATAATACATTCCATTACAATCTAGTGCAATCCAATACAGTGTGCCACACCAAACACACTCTTAGAGCCTATTTCGCACATTGAAGCACTTAAGTCATCAACAACATTTCATAATTTTTTATTGCAGTATGAGAATTCAACCCCAGAACTTTTAGATGCGATAAGAAAACTTAGAGATGAGATTCAACTAGATTTAAACTTTAAGAAAAAAAAGTTACAATAGACTCATATTTTAATAAATTGACATAGTCAGTTACATTTGTAATTTCACAGTATTTATAATTTCTACAATTATTAATTTATAATATAAATGAGACCACAGAGTTATATAGGAGTCCTCAGAAAAATTATTATCTTATTAATTTATCAAAATTATTAATTTAGCATCAGGGCCCAAGTCGGGACCGTAAAAAATTATTATATTATAGAGATTATTAATTTATCGTGTATTAATTTATAGAGATTATATTATATATGGTAAACATCAGTATATTTGTAATGAAAAATGAAATATTGGGGAAAAAGTAAAAATAAAAATAAAAAAGGTTTGGGGAAGATATTAGTGGATTAATCCAACAACTCATGCAAGAGTCGATAAGCTTAGGTTAATGCGTGGGGTAGGGCGGACCCCAAGTTCAGTATCAGTTGGATGGAATCTAAATAAATGAACTTTCCGGAAATTTCAAGCAACGCATTGATTACCAGCCACCAATGTCTGTGGCTGAGAGTGTCACGAGAGCATCTCCTCAACAGCCTGTGCTTTCGGCACATTACACACGATGAAAGCAGAACACGTTAATTTCACTGCTCGATTATGTGGTGCTTTTCCTTTTTTTTTTTTATTTCTTTGTTAATTTAACGTGCAGGTCTCGGTGCATGTTCAAGAGATCGTTAAAGAATATTTACTTCTAAATGTATATTGTTTAAATGATTAGTGCGTGTGTGTTTGTGTGTGTATCTTAAGAAAACGAAATTAAGAACATGTTATTTTGTGTGTCTAGATCTTAGCTGGTGTAAACAAATAAAAGTTTCATATAATTAACCACAAATGGGTCGATAAAAGTGACATAGGCATGACGAGAAGCTTTTGATTAGCGTCGACGCACTCTCCACCAGAAATGGCTGCAAAAGTGACAATTAACTTCGCCATTACTTCAAGAGTACATTTATCTCTATCATCTTTTGCGGCGACTTACGTGCCCATTCTGAAATGACACATCTCTGGAACGGACAAGGCTACGTTACAGACTCTGTATGTAACAGCTCAGTGCAAACTGGCCTTGCATCAGCTAATTATTTACTCGCTCTCTGTGAGGATGAGATGGTCTTGTCGTTATTAAACTTATGATTCGTCAATTTGAAAGTGAAGAGTGTGTAATAAAATTCTTTGAAGACACTGTTAAGTCTCTTATATACCAGGAAAGCATAGATACGTCATACACAGCATCATGTTGTTCGGTTCTAGAGATGACCAAAATCTCCGTAGGGACAGGTACCCTCGGAGATTTTTCCCATTCGGAGAGGATATGAGAATAATTTCATACATAATTTTTTATTTGGAGAAGGGATATGAAAATTTTTTTACCCAATTTCTTATTCGGTGAGGAGACGGGGATGAGGTGGAATCCCCATCCCCTACCTATTTTTTTATTTTAATTTTTAATTTTATTTTAATTTTTAATTTTATTTTAATTTTTTAAAATTACTAGTAAATAAATAATAAAATTTGAATTATAAAATTATAAATATTGGTTAAAATAACAAATATCAAAATATTTATATTATTAAACTTTTAGACCTAATTAACTAATTATAGTCTTAAATTTTTATTTAGGACATTAAAAAGATCAGTAGATTCTATTAGCCCAAAAATTTTGTTTTAATTTTAATATTCATTAAATATTTTAAATTTAAATATATTTTTATTTATTTTTAGATATTATGATTGCCCACAGCGAATTACAATTTTAATATCTAATCTAATCTAATATTTGCTCTTGATTTGCTCCGACTTAACTATTGTACTATAATGGGAAAGTCCACATTTATAAAGTACCCATGCCACCATTGAAAAAGTTAATTTTGAATCTAAATTCGATTTTATTTGCAACAATTTTGTATTAGACTATTAATTTGTTCACGATAGCTTGTAAAAGAAGTTTGTATCCCTTACATGTTGTGTTACTTACTAATTTTTTTATTTTAATATGATTAACTCAAAATCGAAAAAAATATTAGTTATTAGGGGATCGGGGACCCTCGGGGATCCCCTGTTATTATTCGGGGAGGGGATGGAGATTCTCTCAAGTAATTCTGACGAGAACGGGGAGTGAACGAGGATATATGCAAAATATCGGGGATAGGTACGGGAAAATTGATCCCCTCCCCTCCCCTCCCCATTGCTATCCTTATTCGTTTCTCATAAATTTTCATTCATGACCCTTAAAATATTGATGATATATATATATATTAATTTACAATCTAAAAATTTAGCGCATCAAAAACAGTAAGATTTTGGGCATATAATCAGAATTTTTAGGATGTCAAGAAAGAGTGAGGGCACTGCACCAAACTTTGGATACCATATTTCTCAAATAGAGATTTTATTTATAAAAAAAAACTCGAGTAACATAAAACTTTGCTTATATTTTCCCAAAATAAAACCACCTTCAAACTCATTTTTTAAATGCAGTTTATTAACTTTTTTGTTTTTTTATTACAAATTCAATAAAACTCGCAAAATTCAAATATTCCCTTTTATTTTTATTTATTTTTATTTATTTTTTTTTGCAGTTCAAATCAACAAAAAAAAAAATCAAATTAACACATACGTGATGACGATTGACATTACTTTGAATCGTTACTTGCAAGTCTCTCACTCAGTATCCTGACTCCCATGTACCTGCAACATATCACAACACAACAAATTAATTAAACCTCACATAAGCTTACCAAAATATTGCATACGTAATTGCTTGTGATCAGGCAATTACGTACCTTCCAAGCATCATGACCGTGGCTTGCGGATTAGTCCCCGGGGAGTCATAAAACGTGGATCCGTCGACGACCCTCAATGCATCGACCCCAAGAACCTTGTAATCAGGATCAACAACCTTACCAACTTGGCAACCTCCATGATAATGCCATATGGTCATCACTGTGTCCCTGCAAAATTGTTCCAGTGATGTTGATGCCTTGCTGTGTCTGGGCAGCAAATTGACCGGGGCACTGGCAGTCATGTTTACCAGTGTTTGCACTGACACGTTATAATATTTAAACTTAGAAAAAGATTTTGATTCAATTATTTTCTCGATGGTTGAGATGCCCTGTACACATCTTTGCAAGTCTTCAGGTTCCTTGAAGTAATTGAATGTGACAGACGGGTTATCGTTCGGGTTTCTGGTTCGTAGCTCCAAATGGCCAGTGGATACTGGTCCCATAACCTTTTCGAGAATGAATCCCCCTCTGAAAGCTGAATCATCAAGTGCTTTCATGTTTTCAATTGCTTCGGCTATGGCTTCTGGGGTCCTTTGTTTGGGGGGCACTTTAGACAGCTGTCCAATCTGCATATGCGAACAAATATTTTTGGAAAATCAGCGTAATGTACCATTTTACCCTCAATCATGCAGGAGATGAGGGTTCTTGAGGAAGCAGATGGGGGGGCTATTTATATTTAACACACTGGACTTCAAATTAAGTAGGGGCCTGTTGACAAACGAATTGCTCTGCTACTGGGCTAGCCCAAAAGAGGATGAATACTTATACCTTGGGAGAGAACATGCCATAGTCTCTTGGCGACGGTGACCCACCGGCGAAGTTTTCTCCACTTGCGGCTTCTATGTAGCTTCCAAACTGGGTAATTCCGACGACCTGGATGAGGGAAACCTCCACCGGAACAGGGGACGGTACAAAAATGGCATTCATGGGATTATCAGACATCCCTTGACCAACCAAGGGCTGGTCCAACACAACCGTGATGTTATGGGCCTTGAGGTGGTCTGCTGGGCCCACTCCGCTCAACATTAAAAGTTGTGGGCTTCCCAGTGCTCCAGCCGACACGATGATCTCATTCTTCGGCCCATTCTTGAGATACGCTCTGTGTTTGGCTCCTGTTGCATCTCTGAAGACCACTCCATGGGCCACTGGCCTTGCCTTTCCTGTTTAAGACTCGAATGCCAATCAATAGTGACAACCAAACCACTTGATCAATCTCTTACGTGTCACATTCACATACCTTTAATTCTGAACAGAATCTTATGCGCAGAGGCATGCAAGAGCAACGTGAGGCCACTGGGATTAGCATACTCCAGCAAATCAGCCGCTGTATGTCTTTGGCCATTTTGATCAAATATTGTCCCACCAATCTTCGTACCATATATATGATCGTAAGTGAAGCCATTGTACGGCATCACCCCTACCTCCACCAGCCCATCTCTGACGGCCGACTGCCACTGCAGCATCGGCGGCTCGAATGCCACCACCTTCTCCACCCACTGGTAAGATTCATTCACCAAACGTCCATCCCACCCCGTTTCTCTAATTTACCAAAAGTAAATAAAATCAGGGAAAAAAATGTCAGTTCAGTAAAGATTAGGGTTTAAATTGACGTTTAGCTCGTCTGTGATAATTTTATACTTGAGCCCCCTTGTATCTTAAATGACTAAATAATGACCCCCTAAAGGCTGACGTTTCTGCATTGTATCCCCCCGCCGAATGGTATTCACAAGCATCACTACCAGTCAGTTACCTGACATAATTAGGAGCAGCGCGTGTGTAGAAGCCGGCATTGAGGCAACTGCCTCCTCCCAAAACGCGGGCACGGGCATTGATGACGCCATCTTCGGAGATGAAGCGCTGCGAGGGAGAGGTTGATGAGAGATCAGAGAGTGCAGCGCCAAAAGAACCCAAGTCGGTGATGTTGGGGTTTCCGTAAGGCGAGCCACCGCGTTCGAGTAGCAACACGGAGGCGTTTTGCGAGAGCGTGGCGGCTAGCGGGCAGCCGGCGGTGCCACCTCCGATGATGATGTAGTCGTAGTAGGACACTGGTTGTGCTGCAGTTGCGTTGTGCATGAAACTGTAGTACGGAGCTGCTGTGTACACAAAAAGTGACGTATATAGTATGGGGATCATATATTACTTTTTTCAAACATGCATGTGACAAAGTCATGTGTGTGCACATATATTATTAGGATAAAATTAACTGTAAAAATCAAAGTAAAATTGCCAATTAAATTAATTTGTTACCTTTTTCACAGGCACAAAAGTCATGAAAGAAGAGAAATGTAGTAAGAGTAGCAACAAATGACAATCTCAAGCATCCAAGATCCATGATTTGATGAAATAACAGCTCTCGGTGAGGCCTTTTGATCAATTAATTACACACACACACACGCGCACACACACATATATATAGGGGGATTACTGTTGTCGAATAAGAAGGCAACAAGCTTTGATATGGCGACGACAAATTCTGCATGCACAAAGATTTCTTGCTCACTTGGTCGGGAAAATGGAAGCTAAATTTCCTCAGAAGCGCACACAAAGAGTCAGAGAAAATGCGATGCCGCCAAGCCGGTGTCAGCGAATTTTATACAAGCAACATTGGAATGAGCTACTATTTAATTTGCACAGAATTGGGAGCTTGGAGAGATGAAACTGACGTTCATCGAAAAAATGAAACTGATGAAGCCGTCGTATTTATTACTTCAGCTGTATTTTCAAGGTGCCTTTTTGTACATGAAATGAGACTATGAGAGAGAGAAGCAGTCGATAGTTGTATATTTCATTAAGGCTCTGCCGACCAACTCATACAACTGTCCTATACTAATATTGCCAATTAATTACGCTTGATAATATCTTCGAATGCCTTGATTTTTGGTAAGTAATAAGTGCAAACCAGCAATGATTTTTGCAAAGGAGATTATGAAATTACACCGACTGGTTGTATAAAATTGTCTTGATTTCTGGCCATTAGATTTTACTTATTAACGACTTTAGCAAACGGGATATACACGTTCTAATAAAAACTCTCTTATCAGCACTATGAGTATTTTAACTTGTTTTGAGCTTAAATATATAAACTGCACCACTACAAAATTGATTTAGGAAGTCATAAAGTATTAGAAAAACCTACAAATGCAGACTTTGACATTACAATGTCAATTAAGTTTTTATATATATATATATAATGAATTATGATGGTAAACATCAGTATATTTTTAATGAAAATGAAATTTTTTTGGGGATAAAAATAAAAAAAAGGGTATGGGGAAGATATTAATGGAATCCAACAACTCGTGCACTAGTGGATACGTTTGTGTTAATGCATGGAGTAGGAGGGGGACCGCAAGTTCAGTATCAGTTGGATGGAATCTAAATAAATGAAATTTCCGGAGATTTCAAGAAAATGCATTGATTGCCAGCGACCAATATTTGCGGCTAACAGTGTCGAGAGAGCATCTCCTCCACAGCCTGTGCTTCCTGCACAGTACACACAATGAAAGCACAACGCATTAATTTCACTACTTATGTACTTTTTTTTTTTTTTTGAATTATATGGCAGATTAACGCTCATATTACCTTTTTTTACCCTTGAGATATGTACTACTAATCCTTTCAAAAAAACACATTTAGAACTAACTATTCTCATACGATCTCTTGAGCATGCACCGAGACCTGCCCTTGTTATTTTGTGTGTCCTAGATCTAGGCATGCAGCTGGTATAAACAAATAAAAGTTTCATATAACCAAAAATGGGTCAATAAATTAAATGTGACAGCCTTTTTAGGCATGGAGAGAGAAGCGTTTGGTTAGCGTCAACGCATCCTCAACCAGAAATGGCTGCAGGAGTGACAATTCTTATTGCTGTTACTACTATTTTAAGATTACATTTATTGGGGATCCTTATTTCTATCGTCTTTTGCGGCGAGTTAAAGTTCACTACTACTTTTGCGCGCCCATTCTAAAATGACTCCTCTCGATCTCGAACCAACGGCGTATAATTATTTACTCATTCACTTTGCGGATGAGATATTGAGATGGGTCTTAAATGAGATCTCTCAATAAAATAGATGCGGCCATCGTTTGTATTTTTTTTTTTTTAAATTCTGTTATACACAAATTATTATTGATATTACATTAAATATTACAATTAATTTTTATAATCATATTACACAACTGGGACCACCACCATATATTGACACACTGAAACATTTGTTCAAAACTGAATGCATCAAGTTCTTTATCTCAACATATGGTAAGCAAATCTTTTTTTTAAAATTATTTTAAGGAGAAAAAACTATTTTTTTTCACACTCTCAACATTTGTGTATAAATTTTTTAATGGAGCAAATCTAAATTTTTAACATCAATATTTATTAATTCAATTTAGTCAAAAGAAATCTTTAAAAAAAATTGTGCTGAAAGTGAATTGATAGTTGGGTAAAAAATAAGCTTGAACATAAGGGTAATATTGTAAATTTTTTTCTTTAAAGTGATGTAATTATTATAATTAAAAAATAATGATTGAAATCCACACAACAATCTATTTAAGAAGATACATCTCCTTCATAGAAGGAGGGACTGTCGCTAGCACTCATGTTAAATTATCAAGTAAAGACTTTCAACACTGATGTTCAAACCCCGAAACTTGTAAGAAAAAAATAAACAGTGAGTTAAGTATTAGAAACAATAACTAATTAACTCGAAAGTAACTGGAAATAGAAGAAAAAAATAAAGAAGACAAAGAATGGTATTAAATAAAGAATAGAAATAAAGAATCGAAATGAAACAACAAGAGAAGGGATTAACGAAACGTAAGAATAAACCCGAGGCCTGTAGCTCAATTTCCTTAAAACAGATTTACCACTTACTGTAGTGCTTTAGTTTTGTTAGTATCTGTTTCCCAGGATCCAACAGGTACGAACAATCTGTTAAGCACAAACAGATTATTCCGGCGAACCACAACAACAAAGTTCGATCAGAAAACAAAAAAACAGAACGTAGAAGAAGAAGAAGAGAGTTCGTGAAGTGCTTTGTGTGTTGGTTTTTCAGTGTACTCAAAACAGAAGAGGAATGTGCCTTTTTATACTCATGTGGGTGTGTAATGACTGCATCAACATCCAGATTTAAAAATGAATTCGCATAACATCCAGATTTAAAATAATTGATGAAGCTGTTACAAATCTTTTGAATTCAAAATTGCGAAACTGTTATAAAATTAAAAAGGAATTAAAAACATGCCATGTAAACTTGGATGATTTTGGGCTGATATTCGCGTACGGGCAAGCGCACACGAGTTCAACCGAATTAATCTTGGATTCGCACCCCTGCACATGCGTGTGTGGAGAGAGCCTCTATCATTAAAATTCTTACTCATGCATGGTTAAGTATTTACATATAAACACAAATCCCTTAACTTATTTTTTCCATGTGGGATAAGCCTCATTTCCTTTCAAATTTCCAACATCAAGGGTGCACTTTGTGAGACAATTTCTCATTCACCCATGCACCATTTTGAGTAAACAAATATATGTTTTTGAAGTATTCACGGAGTAGAATCCGTATCTCTCTAAATTTTTCACTTTTGCTCATTGGGACCCACTCAAAATGTGCCATTAAAATAGCATATTGATATGCTATTTTTTCCAACAAAACTTCGCTAAAAACGACGCATTTTGTATTTTTTTTTTTAAATTTTAACCAATACAACGTCGTTTTGCTTCAAGCTTCCCCCAATCGAATGGCATTCTCTTCCTCTTCATTTCACCACACAACCCCAACGATATAGAATCGGCCTGCAAAACCCTTAAACTGTTATTCTTTTCTTCTATCCGATAGGATTTGGCATAGATTAAGCAAAAGCAAAAGCTTGAACAAGGTAAGGTACTATCTTCTTTGGCTATTAAGATGTACAGAAACAAAAGAATTGAGTTGCAGCATCTACCCTTGAAAATTGAGTTTTAATTCTACGTTGCTTTGCCATAAGGTAAGGTACTATCATCTTTGGCAGCAGATTATTTTCAAAGCTTGAATTTTGTTGTTTTAATTTGCCAAGCCATATTGCTGTTGCTGTTAAATTGGGTTAATATAATGGGTAATAAGCTTATGCTGCGATGTTTTTGCTTGAATCCTAAGCTGTTTCAATTTGAATCTTGAGCTGTGAGTTGTGGATTGTGAATGGCAATTTCAGGTACGGATTGTGGATTGCGAATGGAAATTTCAGGCTGTGGCTAGAGCTGGATCGAAGAAGGAAAGGGGAAATATTTGGTTGTGGCTGGAGCTCGACCGACAAAGGAAATGAAAGGGAAAATATTTGGTCGTGGCCGGAGCTCGTGGTTGGAACTCTTATGCACGAAGGAAAGGCAAGGGAAAATACTTGGGTGGAGCTCGAAGGGAAATATTTGGCAAACGAAAACGGCGTCGTTTTTGGTTTTAATGAAACAGTGCATTTAAATATCGGCGTTTGACCCGGCGCAAATATCATTTTCGAAAGATTTTACCACGAGACCAAGAAGTATCTTCAACCCTATCCCTGTCTTTCTTGCGTCGCAGTATTTACATTTTATCCAAGATGTAGAAACACCACTATTGTAAAATAAAATTTTACTTATCATTTAAAAAGTTATATAAATAAAAAAATATTCCAAAAAATTCTATAAATAAAACTCTTTAAACGAGTTTATCCTTCTTAAGTTCTTAGTCTTTGGAGCTTTTAATTTAATATTATATTATTTTTTTTATCTTCTCATTGAAGAAAGAAGTATTATAATTGTTATTGTTTTACTAAAAAAATTGATTAAAATAATATAAACTTAGTCTTATTTAAAAAATTTTTTAAGAAATAATTAATTTTTTCATTCTTTTATTTACTATATAGGTAAGTAAATAAACATTTGTAGAAAAGTCTTGTGGTAACGCTCTTACCTTTTGGAAAATTCTTTAGTTATAAAAGGCATCAGCCATCCACAGTTTCTTAATAACAGGAGAATACTTGAAGGATTCAACTATTACGCCCATAAAGCCTGAATTGCAAAGTAGACAGGCGATCCAGAATTGCAAATGAAGCAAACACCATCTTTGCACCGTACAAAATTGTTAAATTATTTCAGACCTTATTATATATATTGCTGTCAAGCATGATCATTAAGAAGTCAAAACCCTGGTTTGTGTACACAACAATTGGACTTCTTACATTATGAGTTCCATCAGACCAAAGAAGTGATGCTGAAACTGTGTGATTTGCCTGCAATATAGCTCCATCAGCGGTCACAACAAAAGATTTCTTATCATTCACGGATTCAAAGGATAGGGCATCAGGGGTCACATTGATCTTGACGTCAATAGAAGTAGTCTTCACTTCCGCTTTGTAAGTGGTGTTAGCTAGGCCAACATTTGTAACTGTTCTAAGGAACTTGATACTAAAAGGATTATGTACTTCGACTTGAGCAGCCATTGATGGGAGATTAAGATCTTTGGTTGTTATGCTAGTGCCTTCTGGACAACTGCTATTGTCTCCTGAAATAAGTCTGATCTTATTTACACTGTAACCCATGCCACAAAGCATTTTTATGTAGTCATCTTCAAGAACTTCATACACTAAACCAGGTTTTGTTGCTTTCACAGGATCAATATGCCCGGATCCATAATCAAATTCACGGCCACGATTTACAGTGCCATTCATTAGCAAAGCTATAAACTCAAAAAAAGAAAAATGAATCAAGCAGAGAAGAAGACACTAGTAAAAGATTTTAAGGAAACCCAAAAAGATTACCAGTGGTCATTAGAGCGGATTTAATTGATGAAGGAGACCAATCGGGGTGGAAACTTCTACCATAAGCAGCAGCACCAGCAGCAAAAGCACAAGCAATTGAGGTTCCACTAAGTATATTGTATTTAACAAACCTGTGATCAATAGGGTGATTTGATGGTCCCCAACCACCCGTATATGCTGCTAAGATTTGTACTGCGGGTGCACTTATATCTGGCTGCAATGTAATCCACAAAAACAGTAATTGAGAATGCAGGTGAAATATATTTGACATTGTGAAACTCAACAAAAGAAATAGAGGGATGGATTAACTAGGATGAACGGAGACCTTAATGATATCCGGTGTAATTTTACTACGCCCACGTCCAGAGAATAGATGCACAACAGGAGCGGCATCATCTTTTATAGCCGTGCTTCTCAGTATGTTTACTTGAGGATTTCTGGAAGGAAAGCTCAAGATGTGATGAAGAGAACAAGAGGCATACATAATTACACGGAGGCCACTGTTGTATACTACATCAGTAATAGACGACAAGAGGTAGCATAAGGCCTTACTCTGTGGAGGTTATGTAAAGCTTGACCCTTTCAAAGTCCTTTTTCTTTAATGTGACTGTCGGAAAGGCAGCTGGATGCGACATTATAGTATATGCTGGTTCGATTGACCCAAAAGCACCAACTCTGAAAGCTTCTACATCTCCTCGGAAATCATCACACAGCAGGATCTTTCCCTTCACTAGATTTTCGTCTAAGCAAAATAGTGAGCATTGCCTGGATGCATCAGCAAGACAATCAGTTTTTTCAGGTCATAGGAAGTTAGATTGGACAAATTAAAAGGAAAGAGAATTAACCTGGAAGCCAATCAGAGCAAGGATAACTGGCATCGGTCTTTCCATAGGATAAAGGAAATTTATTTCCTTTCATCGTAAAAGGATTAACAGCATCACCCTGCCACCAAGATGTGGATAATCATATTTCTCAGTAATCTGATTTGCGGAATGAAGAGTTTTGCATGTAAGTGAAATTAAGTAATACGACATACAACCAAAGTAGTCCCATCCCCCAGAATAGCCTTGTCAATAAACAGGCGGTCTATGCTGCTCCCAGCCACAGTAAGTATCCATGGAGCAACCACAACTGTCGATGCTGGTTTTGGACCCATGTTGCCTGTGGGAACAGCAGTGAGTATACCTTTCTCCATTGCATGAAAAGCACCAATTGCGACAGCATCCTCTGCAAAATCGAATGCAAAACCATAGGTTGCTCCAGTTAAAATAATATCAACCCCGTCAGCAATAGCATCATCAAAGGCTGCCAAGATATCAGCTTCACCGCATGGCCATGGATACTGACAGACTCTGTATGCCGCGATTCTTGCAGAGGGAACCGCTCCTCTCACATTTCCTTTCGCTAGTCCATCAAAGCTTGCACCAACAACTAGATTCCCTGCTGCTATAGAAGCCATGTGAGTCCCATGACCAAGTTGATATTCCCTTGTAGTATTGATACCTGAATAATATCGCGCTCCAATGATCTTGCTGCACAATGTATATCATATGTTTTTTGAGTGAATTCAAGTACTATTGAATGCAAGGGCATCAATTTTAATCTGCCTGAAAAGTATGTAATACGCTAAAATAGCCACAACGGAGTGAGAGATGAAACTGACTTGTTGTAAGTGAAATTTTGACCACCTTTGCAGGCACCGCCTTTCCATTTTCTTAGGAGGAGGACCAAAGCTCTTATCGTCAAACATATCTGATTCTGGCCAGATTCCATTGTCGAGAAGCCCAATTATCATATCACTCTCAACAGTTGGTTCTCGTTTAACAGTCTCCGGGAAACCCATGAAATCCCATGACCTGGTGGTCTGAAGCTAAAGAGTTTTACTTGGAAACACTGACACAACCCCATCCATGCCTGCAAATAATAAAAAAAAAAATTGGTGTTAAAATATGTTAAGATCCCTGAGCCAAATCAAACATGACAGTTGCTTTTATGTCACCAATCATATCAAAAAAATGGTTTCATAAGCAGTGGCTGTGCCAGGAATAATTTTTAGCAGGGGCTAAGTTCAAACATTAATTTAATTTAAAAAAATATCTACCAATAACATATATCAAAATAAAATTTATTAAAATATTTAATTCAATGTACTTATAATTATCCTTGACGTAGTTTCATATGTTGAAAATTTCAAAAAATAATCTCATTATTAAGATTACAAAACATATTTTTTTCTATGTATACAACAAGCCTATAATCCAATCATTAATCCTTCATTCGAGTTCAAAGATAATTTTTCACAAAATTCATATACGACAAGTTGATGGTAGCCAACAGTTTTTTTTTTTTTGGCAAAGTGATCAATGAAAAGTAAGAGATTTGATTTCTGTGAACTTTTTTTTCTTCTTTAGATTTAAAATTCCGTCTAAAAACATTAGTATTTAATTATTTTTAAAATTTGACAGGAGATTGTGCGCCCTTAAATCTCATTTGCCTTGATTATCCAAAATCTTGACTAGTACTTTCCATTTAGTAGCCACTAGCCATTGCTTCAACCTAAATCTTCAGTGTGCATCAGGATCTTCTTTAACGGTTTATTCATGGCAGTTTTGAGTGTAATTTGGAAGTTTCACCTGAATAAGGAATTGATAAAAACTAATTTAATACCAGCTACATACATCCTTTCTTAGTACATGGTACTGGGACCTGATTGGCTTCGCATCAATGCAACAATTGTGCCAATTTGCATAGGACGAGTAGAAATAATTTATTATATATATATACACCTTTCATCTTGATGCCCCTTTGCTGCCATAGTGTTCCCTGTTGTGTGTTAGGTTAATATGGTTTGGAAATCCTCTTATGGCTTCCCCACCCCAGCACCCCCAAAATGTCCCATTCACATCCTTTTATTTTTCTTAGGCACCCCCAAATGTCCCATTCACATCCTTTTATTTTTCTTAGGAGAAAAATATATCTTAATCTCGTCTCAAAAATAAATCCTCTATATGCGTTGATTGTTCACATACTGATTGCTAAGTATATCTTTCTCTTTTCCTTTGGTTTCCCCTGTAGTTGCAATCCGCATTAAATCCACAACACGGTGGATTAGATGTGAATTATGTCTAATCTGCATATAATCTGTAGATGTATGGATTGGATTTAAATTAATTTTATAAATCCTTAGATGAGATTGTATTGCAAATTTATAATCTACAAAATTGTGGATTGGATATGGATTGGTGTCCAATCTACAGAATCCAATTTGTGAACACCCCTAATCGTTGCCATCCAATAATGCATCAGAGCTATATGCCTGATCTGGCTAAACTGAAGTTAATTAAGTAGTCTTTCTTTCAGCTAGAGATGATCATTGTTTCTGCATATGCTATATTCATCCAGTTCTGTGGAAGTTGGCATTGTTTCTATTAGTAATTGCAATGTTTATGAAAGTACTTATATCTAATACTCCACCTGGCTTGTGATTTTCCAGGTGAAAGACTGTCTTAAGCAAAATGAAGAACTTCGAGGAATTTTAGAAAAGTTAAGAACAGAACAGGCTAGTTTCATGTCTATGAATGACAAGGATATCCTGAGAGACTTCTCAGAACCTTCTAAAGATGCTGTCAGCCAGAATGGTTCAGAAATGTATAAAAATGAATTCCTATCCCTTAAGGTTAGTTTGTTATAGTTGGAGGTTTTGTTCTTCTTGAAAGGAGTTTCAGATATTCCATTAGCATTCTGTTCATATTCACTATGAAAAACTGAAATCGTAATTTATTGATTTCATTTTAGAACAATAGTGCATGTATTTATCATACCATTCTTTATTGCTGTGGTTGTGTTTGTTTGTAGGGCCAACTTGCAAAAGAACAGAGTAGAGCAGAGGCGCTCTCAGCTCAGGTTCTGCAACTCTCAGCCCAACTTCAACAGACCGCGCAAGCTTGTAATGGTCTTGTACGCCTGTAAGATATACAGCCTGATCATTGTTGCCCCACACTCCCTCCCCCAACCCCCAGCCGTCTCTTTCTCTCCCCCTTTTTATCAATTTGCAAAAGGTTAACATTGCTCGAGCTGATTTTATTCAAATGCTTGCAGTTATAAACCAGTGCTACGGAATACTGAAAGCAGTCTAATCAAAATGAAGCAAGATGGTTCCGTTACCGTACAATGATCAAAGAGGAAAGGGATGCATCAACCCCTTTCATTGATACCTTTGTGCAACGAGGCAGATGCAATGTGCAACATGCTTAAATTTGTTTAGGCATTCTTAATTCAAAATTAAATGAAAATTGAGCTGCTTTTGTATTGCTTGAATTACGGCTTCACATCAACCCAATTTGAGAGCAGTTACTGCGACTTGACCCGTAAATAGAAACCAGTGGTGTATGGAATTTCTCTGTTTGTAACACCAACTTTTTTAACACAAGAGTCATCACTCGTAAGGCTAATGCAGTAGAGTTTGGGATTTGATCGTATTGGCTTCGTCACATGCACCACGACGCTATATTAATACAATGAAATGACGCCATCTTCCGGCTTAATAGGAGCAAGAACAGCCCGGAAAGTAGGAAGGGTTTCAGTTAACCCCCATTATGGCTTGTATCATCCTTGCTTTAGCGTGTCAGGGTATTGTCGTAATTTACTAAGAGATCGTCGATTATTGTTGCAAAATACATCTTCATATGCATGATGAGAGGTGACGTGACAACTGTTAAATTATTAGTGGATAGCGTCCAATCCTCCTCCGTGATACACGCATTGTGATTCATCTTCAATGAAATCAATCTTCTGTAAACAACTTTTTCAAAGGAATCTATTACTTTATTACTCGTTTAAACTAAGCCTATGCCATGGATCTTAGCTGTATTATAGTGTTAAATTAATATTAAACATGTGAGCCATACGTTTGGTGTTTTGTTTATGCTGGCTTGCAATCATTGGTTTATGCATTGATGGAAACCAATCGTGACGAAGTTTAAAGCAATTGGGGCCGGTGAAAGGAAGTGAAGATCACAAAAGAAAATGTCTTTAGAACTGTCAATAATGCTTAGAAACTAAGCAACAGTTCTTTAGGGGTTGCTTACTTAGAGTTAAAGTTGTGAGTGTTACTGAGAGAGAACTGAGCAATGAAGGGCAAGAGCTTTTGTTTTTGCATTCCTGGCAATAAGAAGAAGGATACAGGGAATGAAGAGGAGTCGCAGAAACCTTCAGATTCCCATCGGAAGAATGGTAAACGGGGGAAGAGCAGAGGAGGTGTTGCCGAAGCTCCTGGTGATGATCACAGTGAACCCAGCCATCATGGAACCGGCAATAGTGCTAATGATGCTGGTGCAGGCGTTGCAATGATGGGTGCTGTCCATGGCCATGCTGCTGCCATGGAAGGCGGTGGTTGCGGGAGTTCTCATGGTGGTGGTGGTGGTGGTGGTGATGGTGGCTGATATGTTGATGCTTTTTCATGCTCTACTAGTGCTAATTATGAATTGATTGTGCATTTTTGTTTATTAGAAGGAAGAGGATCTTTTATGATATATAGGTTCATGGTTCTTGTTCACTGTGTGAAATTGTGGAGTATGAAGACTGAAGTAGAATTTATAAGCTGATCGTGAAGCTTGATGATGATGATCGGCATCCCTTAAATTTGGCTTTGTGTATAACAACAATGGATTTGGTTTGTTTTCTTGTACTTATTTCTTAAATCAATGATTTGAATTGAGATTGGAGTTCTCTTTTCCTCACTCAATCCTTTTCTTAAACATCTATAAAAATAAAAATTAAAAAATTAAAAAAAATTAACAGCTCGAGATTTGTCTTTTTATAACTGCCATGAAAAAGATATCAACAATGAACGGATTGAACAAACATCTAATATTTGTGATTTCAAACGTTTGTGCTTTTGTTGTGTAAAACATTAGCCACCACTACTCATATTAACAAAGAAGTGTGTTACAACAAATGATTTAAAATGTGTTTTCTTTAAAAATTCTCTAACATTATATATTCAAAAGAAAAAAAAATAACATTTGATATTTACATTTATTATATTATAATTACAAATCCCACTACCTCGAGTTTCTTTTCAAATTGACACATATAGAAGTTATAATTGAATCAAACTATGTAAGTGTAGTTCCCTTTAACAATTATCTCATTATGAAAATAATAATAATAAAAAAAATAAGGATTTTTTTATAATGTTGTATGAATTTTTACAATATTGATAATAAGATCATTATAGAAGTTGGATTTATATGTTTCAATTTTTACCATTGATTTAATTTAATGGATAAATGACTAATTACTTAATAATTAATAGATAATATTTGAGTTCATGAGCATAATTTTAATATCGATAATTTGACAAATATTTTCTAAATCACTAACAAAATTAAAAGTTAAATATGCAAATATACGAATTAATTTAGATGTGTAAATAACATATATGGATTATTCAATCTTTAACAATACATGTTAATTAGATCTTTTATCATTTACAATTGGAACAATATAATTTTTTTGAAAAATAGATAATAATAAGAGGATAAATTATGATTGAGATTTGTTAATATTAAATTATGTTTTTAAAAAAGAAAATATATAAGTTTCAATAGATTAGTTGTTTTTTTATTATTTAATCTTTAAAAGACAGGGTTAACATATTTGATAGCTAGTAAGTTCAAATTTTAAGTAATAAAAATTCATATACCATTCCAACTAACTGTTAATTTTGTGAATTGTTAATTAAATTTAACTATACATATTTATATCCCTATTGATGCTGCAATTAAAACAAAAAAAAAAGCCGAAATTTTTATGGGAAGCGGGTTCCTCTTGTGTACCCAAATGAAAAACATTATAAATTCTGTCCTCACATGTGGTTCGGTTACATTAAAATTATATATTAAAAAAAGTTGAAAAGGGTTATTTCACAAATAAACCAAATAAACGACACCGTTTGCGTTACAGACACTCGCACCGCCTATAGCCTATCTTTTTTAACTTCCACAAAAAATCGAAATCGCAACCCCTAAAACGCTTTGTCTCGCATCTTCTCCAACGCTTGTGTTTTTCTTGATATGATTCATTCGAAAAAGATGTTGGTTTCGACTTAGACGTCGCCGTTTAGTCGCCAACTAGACCAAAACTTCTTTCATCGCATAAAACAGCTGCGTCCGCGGAGGAGTTTTATGACAGAGGGCAGTTCCAAAATTAAAATTATTAGACGGAAAGAGAGAGCAAAGGAAAAGAAAAGAAAGGATGTTCTTTCACATAGTGCTGGAGCGAAACATGCAGCTGCATCCTCGCCACTTTGGTCGTAATCTTCGTGAACACATCATCTCCAAGCTCATGAAAGATGTTGAGGGCACTTGCAGGTAATTTTCCAATAGCTTTCTTTTTGGAATCTTTTCTTAGTATGATCTGAACAGAATACTACTCTACTTCGATGGATTTTTGGGTATTCAATGAAAAAACGAGAGCCCAATAATAATTATTTGCTCCTTTAAAGTGCTGTTTTATTTCAAAGCAAACTGTTTTTACGTCGATTTGGACTGGTGATTTAATTGCGAGGGGTTTTGTGCAGTGGACGGCATGGATTTGTGGTGGCGATAACGAGTGTGGAAAATATCGGGAAGGGCCTGATTCGGGATGGGACAGGGTTCGTGACTTTTCCAGTGAAGTACCAGTGTGTTGTTTTCAGACCCTTTAAAGGGGAAATTTTGGAAGCCGTTGTTTCCATGGTTAACAAGGCACTACTACTACTTGTTTCTTGGTCTCTTTAATTATTAATTATCCATGTTGTTTCGTTCTTTTCCCCCTTTTTTTTTTAAAAATTGATAATCATTGTACTCCATGTTTTTGTGTCTGTTTCTTTCAGATGGGGTTTTTCGCTGAAGCTGGACCTGTTCAAATTTTTGTTTCAAATCATGTAAGATCTCGCTATTTCTGATTTTTCACCCAAAGGATTGGCATGCTTTTGTTTATATCATAAAATCTCTTGATTGCTTTTGAGTTTTTTGTTTTCTCTAGGAGACTTAGGTTTTGTAGGGAGGGTTGCATAAATAATCTTTTCTCTTCTTTCTGTGTCTCAACATTCAGTGACTGTTTCTCTGAATTCTATACTCCAGTATGTTAGAGATAAGATGGCTGAAATTATCTCTCTATTCATACTTTTTGGTGTAGTGTGGTGGTGTTTAAATGTTTCTTGGGATCCAATATGTTTCAGCCTTCCTACTGAAAGTGTAGTCTAAAATTTAAATTTTGTAAATGGTTTAACTGTATTTTCACATATCTAACCTGCCCGTTTGGTTATATAAAAGAAGAAATCCAAGTTTCATTGTCTAAGTTTGCGCATTTGTTTTTTTGGGACTTAAATTTACATCATTCATTTTGGTTTTGTGTGTTTATGATGTAAATTGTAAGTTATGCTTCATTTGGTGTCTTATCAATTACTTTCTTTCATTTGGATTTTTCTCGGCTTATGTGGTTACTTTTTCACAGTTCATTCGGCACAATATGTTATGACTTTTGATTTGTTGGCATTTCTATTTGTTTTAGTTGATACCGGATGATATGGAGTTCCAGTCAGGAGATCTGCCAAATTACACTACCTCAGATGGATCGGTGTGCTTCTGTTTCAACTTATTTACAAAAGAAAATATTAAATTTTCTGTTCTACAAATATAAGCTTGAAATTGATTTCTTCGGGGGTTTTGCAGGTGAAGATTCAAAAGGATAGTGAGGTTCGGTTAAAGATAATTGGGACTCGAGTTGATGCCACTGAAATTGTACGCCCTTAAATCTCATTTGCCCTGATTATCCAAAATCTTGACTAGTACTTTCCATTTTGTAGCCACTAGCCATTGCTTCAACCTAAATCTTCATTGTGCATCAGGATCTTCTTTAAGGGTTTATTCATGGCAGTTTTGAGTGTAATTTGGAAGCTTCACCTGACTAAGGAATTGATAAAAACTAATTTAATACCAGCTACATACATCCTTTCTTAGTGCATGGTACTGGGACCTGATTGGCTTCACATCAATGCAACAATTGTGCCAATTTGCATAGGACGAGTAGAAATAATTTATTATGTATATATACACCTTTCATCTTGATGCCCCTTTGCTGCCATAGTGTTCCCTGTTGTGTGTTAGGTTAATATGGTTTGGAAATCCTCTTATGGCTTCCCACCCCCAGCACGCCCCCCCCAAATGTCCCATTCACATCCTTTTATTTTTCTTAGGACAAAAATATATTTCAATCTCGTCCCAAACGGGATCCCATCCCAATAAGTTTGTAAGTATTTGAAGTTTTGCACCTGAAGGCGAATGAGCATTATTGGCAATGTGTGCAGCCAGAATATGATAATTTAGCTATTCATGCTTGCTGCTTATGTTACTTTTTGGCATTTCTTTGCAGTTCTGCATCGGCACCATAAAGGATGATTTCCTGGGAGTGATCAATGATCCTACAACAATCTAGTGAGGGTATAGCTCCAAGATCAACTTCGCACATCTCGCTTGGTGTTCCTTGTTGTCTAGTTTTGTAGGGCATTGATCTGCCTTCGAAAGTTCGAAGTGTTCATTAACGTACTTATTACTCTGTGAAGGACATCTTAGCCTTGTGGGTTCATTTAGTGTAACTACGTAGTTGTACAAGATTTACTGAATGTAGTTGTATTGAAGGATGTGGGAATTCTTTAATGAATTTTTGGTAATTGTTTCTCTGAAATTTGACTTCGCGGGAAAACGGGTGAATAGCATGAGCAGCATTCGGGATTTGGGAAAACGCAGATTTTGGGCCCTTAATAGCGTACCCCTGAAAATTTATGAAACGAATTGGAAAAAAATCAATGACCTTATTTTTCATCTACCGTACAAGTGCAATAATACAACAGAAGAATAATAGCGAGGAAAATTTAAATATGGGCGAGGAGGATGAGGAGGAGGAATTAACACTAATATAGCATCTTGATAGATCAATAGAGAGAGTTGTAGGTAACGAAAGTAGCGATAATGGAAGCTACACAGATGAAGAGTGAAGGGAGTAGAGTGACATTCAAGAGATTGCTCTGGCCCAAGTACCCAGCCAGAGTAATTGTGCCATCCGCAATGACCCTAGCAATTGTCCCAGCTTCTGTTGAAAGTAACCCGCCATTGTACGTTCCACGAGAAAGCCTGGAAGACATCACCCGAGATAGTAGTGACAAGTTGACGCCTGCACCAAAATACGTTACAAAATAATGACATACTACATTAGAATCTAATATTTCATAGGTATTTTCTCAATTGTCACTCAATTATAATCACCTTCAAGTACTTCAGCAAAAACAAACAAGACGAGTCCTGAGCAGACATATTGTGGAACGGAGTAGGGGATGAACACATGGAAGCTAAAGAGTATGCCTATACAGACCATGATTTCAGAAGCCAATAAAATTTGCCTGCAGCCAGATCAAAGAGTGAAGACATCAGTTGGTTACAAAAAGAATTCCAGACTTCACATCAGAAAAGACAGAATGACGATGCGATTCTGTTGGAGACTTACCTATCTTCGAACATGTTGCTAATATAGCTGCCAACAATGATGTTTACTGGAAGAACGGTAAGGCCAAGACACGCGAGAAAAATTGCGACTGCACCCGTGGACCATCCAAAATAGTATGTAGTAACAACGCTAGATTCAGAGAGTAAAATCTCCATCACGTACTTGAGCATAAAATATATCAACAATTGAACCTGGTAAAAACATCAGAATTTAGGTGAGAGGTAATTTGAAAATATAAGCGTTTCAGCTTGAATCTGAAGGTAAATCATTTGCAATGAGAAAAGCAAGCACATGATAGTAACTACATGAACAACACTAGAGCTTTGATTGATTAATGACCACTAGTTCAATGATAAGTTCCACTTCGCCATAAAAATCTGATCAAAGCAAGCAGCATTTGGATCATCTCAATCTACTTTCCCAAGCCATTACAGAGATGCTAAACATACCACTATTAGTTGCACAAAATCCTGATTTACATACACGCCTAGAGATGTTCTGATATATGGTGCAACAGGTGCATTCCAGGGAAAATTAGTTATCTTTTAGCTACATAAGTTCTGGATAGTCACAGTTCACCTGCTATTCTGCAACTGCACACCAAGGAGATCAGAGGTTCTGTATGGTCATAGTTTACCTAATAACATCTTGTTTTGTAAATTTAAAAACACAAAAAAACAAAAGAAATAGAAGAAAAGGAAGAAGAGGAGACATCCAGATTCTGTTAATTATATTTGAGGTCTTGTATTAATTAAATATCAACATAGACCCACATTTACATAAAGTCAAAAGTACAAGGACTTGAATATCGAGCCATAAACGGACATGGTGTGTTTACCTATACATCAGATCGAAAACTGATGATGCAAGGATCCTATTGTGACATTGTAACTGTTCACCGTTGCATATCAACTCATAGTAACGAGCTAATTTAAAAATCTATGATGCCATTGCGATGAAGATCATAATGTTTGGGCAACCAAGTTAATAAAAAAACAGTACATAAAATGGCAGGTCATGCTAAGCAAAGATGTCTGGTTTACACCAGATAACGAGAAGTAAAAGTCATGTTAAGCAAATATGTCGAGTTCACACAAGCTAACAAGAAGTAAAAATCTTGTACCCACGTAGATGTATGTACTTTCCAGGTCAACAACACAATCCATGAAAATCACTGACAGAAATATCTATGTTTTTGAAATGAAGAAAACGTTAGGAGTCAATTTCTTACCTTTACAGAGGGCGTAAGTAGTCTGTATGCTGATCTAATTGAATTGGCTGGTGCATGAGATTCCTCAGAAGCTTCGTCACTTCCGTCATATTCTTGGTCATCATCTTCATCTTCTGGTTTTTCTTCTGAAGTTATGAGCAATGGTTGCTGAAGACCTTTTTCCAGTGCACTATTATCTACTGGTTCTGTCATTTGCATGGCCCAACACCAAAATCAGACATTTATTCTTTTACATAAATGGAAAGGTTTCAAATTATAACATATAAAAATTCCATGCATAAAATTGAGAGAAAGGGTGTTTGGATACAACTACTCAAGCAGTCAAATTATGTACTCAGCAAAGCTCAACTTAATGTCTTAAGTGTAACTATTTTCCTCCAATGTAAGAACTACTTTCATGCAACCGTTATTCTACCTTATACAGAACAACTTCCAAGATCTACCTCCAATAGCAGGTTATCCTACTGGTATTGACTCTTTGGCCTTTAATGTTCATAACTGGTCCCATTTAGCTGAGCTAGTCGCTGGAGATGAAGACAATCCTTGAAACTTGATGGGTAACATCAGCACCCAGTCTCCACCGCAGTTTTATAAGACACGTTGTTCACATTCTTAAGACCAGGTGAGATATTGTACAAAGTGTCTAAATGCCAATACAGGGCCGGTTACATACCACATAAGGCAAATACATTTCTTGAATTGAATAGCCAATGAAGCATGTACACTTAATAGAGCAAGAAATAAAGACCTAGCATATTCTAGTTGCCAAGCTGAATGTATGCAGCTCATGCATAAATTTTTTTGAAATAGAATATAAATGTTTTCAAATTTCTACACACATCCATCAGTATTACCTCAATATTTTGCTTTATATGTTTGACTTGGGGGTAAAGAACTATTCATAACTTTGAAATTTTGTAGCTCCACTTAAAACCTATCAAACTTAAGTTTATAAGACTTGAAAAGTCAAAACTTAAAACAATTAGAATTATTTTACAGGCTTTTGGTTTTTGATATTATGAAGCAACTAAAAGACAAAAAGAGAGATAGTTATATAGTTTAGTGTCATATGAATGGATCAATGATTTGTTCAAACCCAGGAAGGAGTGGTGAGCATGCTTGCAGGTGTCAAAAATATTAAGCCATAAAAGACAGTGTGATAGGATTTAACATACCAGCATTCGATTCTTCCTGTGTATGATTCTCTTCAATATCCCGAGAAGGTTCTTTAAATGAAATACACAACCATACCAAATAAAAAAGCCAGGCAACAGCCATAATCCAACCAGGTAACGTGTTTTGATTAAACGTCAACTTGTAGATTTTAAAATTTGTTTGAAGCAAGCCGGCAAGAGCAGGACCACAAGCCATTCCAAGAGCACTGGCACTAACAAAACCTGCCGATGCCTGCATGCGGATTTTTAGTGGTACACAATCACTGATATAACGCCGGTTAACAGCCCTAGCTGAACCGAATCTGCAACATAAAATTTATATCTCTGTCAACTTGTGATGAGAAAAAACAAAAGGATTATGTATTTCATATGGATTCCACAGGAAGAGCAACTTTTGGGTGATACATTTTATCAAAATAGAAATGAGCTCTGAATCAATTTTAAATCTCCAATAGCGGGACATCAACTCTGGTAGATAAGAAAGTAAGCAAATACAGATTGATCTGAGTAAAATACACTAGAAATGTTATTGGAAGTTACTTGGAATTTTCTGGGTAAAATCCATCAAGGAATTACCCAAATAGAAGATAACAAAGAAGAATACTTACCCACAGAAAAGACGGCCAATTAAGAGAACTGCTATGGAACTGAAATCATATGCCAATGCATACATGACATTTCCGATGAAAAGAACAATGCTGCTGAATACAAGAGGTTTGAAATATGATCTGTTTGACCAAGCGCTAAAATACACAGAAGAAAAGACCTGTGCTATAGCCATTGCCCCGATAACAATACCGCAAACTGTTGCAGCAGCTCCAAGGCTCATGGAGTAGTCATCTGCGGTAGGGACAATAATATATGTATTCACCATATAAAGAAACGTGTTTGCCAAGTTCAATAGAAGTGACATAAAATGGTATTTCTGATCATCAATATGTTCCTCAACAGGACTAGGCAACTCTTCTTGCATAATCAGTGCATGTTGTGCCATAAAGTTGAGGAAGTTTGTAGAGTTGGATAACCTGTCTACAGCCGCTTTTATTGAATCGACCACAGGATCCTGCATGGTAAATTCGCAAACTTTGGTACGTGAACAGAGTCAGAAAGAAACAGGATCATACAAATTGGATTAGAAAGAGAAACCTGGAGGGGAAGAGCAGGCTCATCATATATGGATAAGTAGCTTCCTTGATGATCTTGAAGTTCGTGAAGATTTCGAGATATAGCTCCCACAACGGCACCTAACCCCTGCAGATCACAGCATTGGAAGGTAAAATTTCACAATGAAACAATAACTTTATAGAGAATATGTAGACATTATTTTACACTATATTGCTCTAGCATACCCTAAAACTCACGACTTTACAGTTTCACTCATAATTTTCAAGAGTACAATAAAAGTACGCAGAAGCCTAAGTGTATAAATGAATAAATTTAAAAATTAAAAAAAAGGGGGGGCTCTTGGATTTTTGACACATTACCACATGCTTGAACACTTGCTGCAACTGGGAGTAAGGATGATTAGCACGAGTTTTGACATAGTAATCAGTGAATCTATAACCAAAACGTTTATCAAATTTCTTCAGAATCTTACGCAGACCAATTGCGTTTATCTCAACAAAAAAGAGAAGCTTTAAAAGATCCATTCCTGCTGCTCTATAGGCTTCTCGTAGTTCTGTCATCTGGGATATATCTGGCTGCTGTAGAAGAGCATCATGCTGTTCCCTAAGCCTGGCTAACCTGCTTGCAAGAAGACCTTGTTGTTCCAACAGGAAAAGAACAATCTTCTCAATCTGAAAATATAAAAACGAAGGGGTTCGTATTAAGTTTTCCTTTTGTGGCGAAAGCAGAAAATAATAAACTAAGAAGGCAGCTCATAAGAGTATAACATGTTTGTTGCTAATGAAAGAGATGAACCTACTCCTTACCAATCAACCAAAAGTTTAGATGTTTATGATTATATAAGCATTCGGCGATTCGCAAGAGATTTCTCAAAGATGTATTTAAAGTCAATTTTGGCCAACCATCCACCTTCTCTCTCATGTCATTCCCAATTTATAATATTCTTCTGTTAGCAAATCCTACTGTCGCTTTGCTACGAGACACAGTTCTGTTAAGTAACATCTGTGTATTTTTTAAACATAAGTTGGAGGGAAGGGTAGGCGAGAGGAAGGTAGAAGAAGATGAGCATGAAAATCAAGAACCAGCTCCAAAGAAACCATGGACAACCAAAGAACTTATAAAGTGTGGTTGACAGCATGACCTCTAAGGACACTTCAATCTGCACCGAGTTAGACTCAATGCATGCATAATATTCAACATTTCTCGTCTAAATTTATTACATAATTTATGAAATAGCATACAGAGGACTTCTAATATGCATCTTCCAACATACCTGATTATCCAGCATCCTTGAGAAATCCTTGAGAACATGACGGCGATCTTGAGCTCCGACTTCAATTTGTTGAGCATATTGTTTTACTTTCTTCTTCATTAATTTGTAGTTAATATAATAACTGAAAAAAAACCATTATACGCATGGTAATATGGCAACTGTGATAGTAAATAAATAAATAAAAATTGTTGCACATGATAAAAGTTATAGATATGCTGAATGACTTCACAAGGAGGAGTGAAATAAACCCTCTTAAAAGACACTGAATAGAAACTATAGATTCGTCATGCTCTATGCATATTAGCTAAACATATTAACTAATACATATTAGCTGTCATTGCATACTTTTCAATCAAGAGGCAGTTAAGAGTATTATGAAAGCAAATGCTCATCACCGAACAATCCCTTGAACTGTTCATTTCAGTGAAGACATCCTTGACGCCTACCATAGTGCAGTCAATACTAAGTATTGCAGCATAGAAGGCAGAACAGAACTTCAGCCTTACCTTTGCCATTCTTGAATCTGTCTTTCCTTCAATTTTTTCCCAAAGGCAACCATTTTTTCACTACATATAAGTGATACAAATTTAGGTCAGAGAAGAAACAAAGGCAGAAAAAAAAAAGTATAATAAATATTTTTGAGGTGTAAAAAAACAACAAGGACAGAGAATTATACTTTTCATTCACTACCTTAAAAATTGAGTGAATGCCAACAATAATTATGCATACTAAATACTAAAACTTTGCAGAATTAAGGGTGAGGATAACAGCCATAACTGCAAAGAATTCATATATTGGTCTTTCCATTGGCTACTATCCTTTTCATCTTACAAAGATCTATGAAAAAGCTAAAAAAAATATTGGTTTTGTCACAATAAGTTGAGCAAAATTGCCATGGGCCTTCTTCTGGTAAACCTCATCTGAAACCAATTAATCACCTCAGAGTAGATTAAAAACAAAAAAAATTCAACAACTAGTTCATGTTCCTCCAGTCCACAACAACAAAATAGACAAATAGACACACGCAATCAACCTGTGCAGTGTTTCAAGTCACCCAACTACAGTATCCTCCAGTTTTCTGGCCATTTCAGATCAAAGCAAAACAACCTTTATACTATAATTAAGCTCTGAATTGCCATAGCTAACATCAGCTAAAATACTTTGTCAAATTAAAATTTAAAAATTTTTACCATACCTTATATATTACAATTCTCCGTACGAAAAGTCAACTTATGCATTCCATAAAATTCATGCAAAGCAACAGAACATATACATAATTTGAAGCACATATCAATAGCTACTATATGAATTTCTTATAGCACTTATATTTTACCTAATAACAGTAATATTTAATAATTCTACAAAGACACCGCCGAGTTTGACCAAGTCAGCTAAATCATTGAGGTCGCCAATACTATAAACTTAGATTCAAAACTAAAAATTAAACAAAAACTAACAAATAAAATTTAGTTACGATTAGAAAAAATCATAAACAATAAAACAGTAATAGCAAATTTAAAATAGCATATCGAATCAACTGCTTAGACTTCCATTAACATAACGTATGTAAGGCAAAAGAAAATATTCGAAACTGCAGAATTTTTTTTTAAAAAAAAAAACAATTGCAAACAGAATTATTAGATACAAATGTCTCGCGCCAACCAAACAGAAAATGATTCCAAAAAGAAAACGCATTACCTGCTATGAATCAAAGTTTAGATGATCATCAACGAACACCTGAACAAACACAAAGCGGCGAAAAAAGAAAACAAAAAACACGGGGAAATTTCGGAAACGGTAAAAACAAGCACGGAATGGTTTACAAAACGGAAAAATCGTCTTCAGAGTTCGATAGTTTTTCGGAATCACATAAAACAGAGATTCGAAGAGATTGATAGATACCGTAAACAAATCCAATACGGAGCTGGACTTCTTATCTCAAGAGCAAGGATCTTGCAAAGAATTTCGCCCAAAAAAAAAAAAGGAAATAAACAAATGAAAAGAAATTAGAGAGTGAATGAAGAGTGTTTTATGATGCTTTGGCTTTGATTGGTTATTGCGAATGAATCTTTACAATTCAATTATGAGAGGAGAAAAAATATAATGATAATGAGAGAAAAAATAGAATTCAGTTTGTTGGCTGTCATGAACTCGGTTTTATAGTAAGCTTTTTCTCGTTACAGTACATTTTTTGGGGAAAATATAATAAAGTTCGGGGGGTCCTTTTGTTACTATTATGATCCTCGTGACTCGGCAAGTGGGGTCATCTTGTAAATTTTCAACACTATACCTGAGATCTAAGCATACCAAGTTGATTTTGAGTTGGTTTGTTAACTTTGAAGTATAAATCATTAAATCTAATTGCAAGTGGCAACCCAAATGTCCAAATACCAATTGAATTCTCTTCTATTGATTGACTAATTACGACGTAATTAACTGTACAAATTTTTTTAATTTCTTTTTTTTAATGGCACGCATATATTTGAGGAATTATCATCATTATCCACCTAAGATTATGTTAATTGTTCGACTTGCCATTTGTTGTTACATAATACATAAGATTAATTAAGCCAAGTTCAAAATTTTAACTCTTTTTTCTCATCTCGCCAGTTGGCTGTGACTGTATTCAAAATGTACTATTAATTTTAGTTTTTAAATATATATTTATTTACTTATGTGGCAGAAAAGAGAACGAAAAAATATATTATTCTCCCAAATATTTTTTAAATAAAAATAAGTTAATATTATTTTAATTAAATAAATATTTTTTCAAAGAAAAATAAATAGTAATTAAACCACTTTTCTTACTCTCATCAATAAAAAATAAATTGAAGAGATAAAATAATTTTTTATTTAAAAATTTTTAATTGAAGTGCCTTAATTAAAATTTTAAATATTGATGTAGTTTTTTAAATAAATAATAAAATTTTATTTAAAGAATATATTCTTAAAGTGAGGCCATAATTATAATTTCATTGCCTTTCTTTTTGTGGCCGTACATTAATTATACAATGATTTCACATGGCAATACACAAGGGAGAGCCGAAGTATGGGTTCATGCAGCTTTTTTATTTTTATTTTTTTCTATTTTCTATTTTCTCTATTCTCTTTTGGTAGGGACGGCGAAGATTATGCAATTACATTGAATAAAAATGTTTAATACTTTTTAATAAAAAAAAAAGATCAATCACGGTTAGTATGTATAATTCTTCATTGTCATATAAACGCACGTGTCATGTTTGTATTATTTTGCTTTTCTTTTCAAAGAATCAAAAGTTTAACGCGAAATGACAAGACGTACCAAGAAGTCTAGAACGTCAGGGCCATAAAATTTTGAAAATTCCCTCAAATTTATTAAAATAACAAAATCTTCCCTGAAGATTCCAAAATAACATTTCTATGACTGATGGCTGGTTCTAACTACTAACCCTATCCGCGCAAAAGTAAAACGCTAATCATCGCCCTTTTCCTTTCGACGTGTGATTTCAAGATTCAAATTATAATTGCTTTTAAAAACCGGCAAATGCAACGTTGATTAAAAAGTACACTTGTAAAAGTCAAATTATAATTGCTCTTAAAAACTCTCAAATGCAATGTTGATTAAAAAATACACTTGTAAAAGTGGGCATGCACGCATGAAAGTCATTGAGAGTTGAATGCGGTTGATCCCAACAGAATGAATATTTAGATAGATTTTTAATTGTAATGTTACCAGTATTGAACAAAAGGAATTGACGATGCGGAAATATGAAAAGTTGATGAACTATATAAACAATCAAAGTTTACGAATAATTGAATATTAAGATTTTATTTTTTTAATGTTAATCTTAATTATTATGAATTTATCAAAATAAGTAAATCCAAAATATTATTTTTTAATAAAATTCTCCTAGTCTAAAAATAAAAAATAAAACAACAATATTTAAATTTGATATATATATAAAAAAAAGATAAAAATCCTAAAAGCTATTGAAAAAGAAAAAAAGAAAAATCACTTAAAACTACAAAATGATCAAGTAATTAAGAAATAGAATTTCTAATTTGACCTAATAGCGGTTTTGGATTTGCCTCGCCTCGTAGTAAGTTTTGAAATAGTATATTATATATATAAAAAAATGAACATATGTAGCCTAAGTTACAAATTTTAAAAAATATTTTACTCATCCTAAGTTAGTGTCTTACATCAAAATCCTATTTTCTTTTTTTAACTATTTGTAATTAATTATTTTGTTTTATAAAAGTCATGCAATGCACGTAGTGAAGAATCAACTTGTGCTGGTAAACTCATCATTGAATTTGAATTGAGTGTTAAATAGCTTTTTGTAATTTTTTTATCGTGCGGGTACTTACAGTAATATATAGTTAAGAATTAATTACATGTTATTTATTATCCAGTAGTTACTAATTACAATATTTGAAAAAAGCTCGCCCACGTAGCTCATTGAAGTGTTGAATTCAAAGCTCTCCTTGTCATTAAATCCATATGTATTGTTTAAAGTTAAAACCCGGCGCTTAAGACCTTTATCCTTTCAAATATATACATATATATATAAGCGCTCTTCGTCCATCTGCCATTTGATCGAATAAAAAATTAAGCCATAATTTAAGTTTGGGGAACCCACCCTATATTAAAGTCAATCTTGAAATTCATTTATTATTATTATTATTATATATATATTAGGTCAAGAGACGATTTTGTTTAAGAAATTTACAAATAATTTAATTAGGTCTTGAGATAACTTATCTTATAGGGTATTGCTAAGTTTTTTTTTTTTTTGAAAGGAAAGTAAAGCTTTCATTGAAACAACTAAATTAGAACATTCAGAATTTCAGGGGGAAAGTTCCCCCACCAAACAATCGGGTGGGATCTTTCTAAAGCCAACTTGGCTATAAAATGAGCACAAAAATTACACGATCGAGGCACATGAGTTACTTTAACCGAGCTGAACTTCTTCATCACAGCTTGGATTTCCTGGATCCTCCAAAAAATCTCAGAACTGCTAACTTTCTTTTTGTTGATCAAATTCGCTACCTCTTGAGAATCAGTTTCCAGGATGACAGCATTCAGACCTGCTTCCTTTGCAATACATAAGCCCCACTCAGCAGCTTCTGCTTCTACATAAGAGACATCTCCCTTAAACTTAGATTTCTTAATTGCTGCAGCTATACACTTTCCCGTATGGTCTCTAAAAACTACCCCAAGCCCAGAACATTGTCTTTCTTTGTCTGGATGACATCATGGTGACAACAACCGACAACGACTGGAATGACAATAAATAATAAGGGTAATTTTTGAATATTTTGACTGCGTCCACATTTATCTTCACCCAGCCCTGAGGTGGAGGAGTCCAAACAATGAGCTTCTTTTTTGCCATGTTTACCCCATACATCAAATCTGGAAACTTTGTCCTGCTAAAAGCTTCATTAACTGCTTCAGCTTTGGCAAGCAAAAGATTTGGTTCAATCTTCAGGCCTTCAAAAACAAACTTGTTTCGAGCATACCAGATCACCCACAAGGTACTCACCAGAAGCTCTAGGTTTGCTTTACTCAAATTCTTCTGAAACCTCATTAATTCCCCCAATATGTCTGTACTTCTCATCTCTTGAAAAGCACTGCTCAGGGCTGAGCTTTGCCACACTTTCTTTGCTGCTTTACAGGAAATCAAAGCGTGCCATATGTTTTCCATACCATCACCACAGATAGTTACCCATGACCTCCCACTTATCTCACATATTATTATTTTTTGATGAGATTATTTGAATTCATCAAAATTAATTTTAAAAAATAAATTCATTATTAAAAATTTAAAATTTCAAAATTACCTTTCACTAATCACTTTCTATCTCTATCTTATAATTGTCTATTTATCTTCTACTCTCATATTTGGTCAACCAAACACTCATCTTCAGTTTCTTTTAAATTTATTTTTTTAATCTTTCTTAATATATTATGATCTATATTTCATAATTTCAATATATAAGCTTTTTTTTCCCTTGATATTTATTAACTTTCATGTTTGATAAAAGTTAATTTTTTAGATGTTCATCAACTTTTATGACTCATGAAAATTTGTTAATGTTCATTTTTAAATGACGGAATTTGTTTCTCTTAATTAGTGATAACAATAATTATTTATATGTAAAAGAATCTATCAGAATGAATTGATGAGAATTTATGAAATTAAGAAGAGAAAAAAGAAGGAAAAAGTAAAAAAAAAAGTAAAATTTTTAAAAATTATTTAGATAATAAAATTTTTAATAAAAAAGAGGATATAGAGGGAAAATTCATGGGTTTAAATAGTTGAGTAATATTATATATAGCTTAAGATAGCTGCCTATCATGATCGAATATGAGGTATGTCTTATGATGATGCATCTTCGCCGGATATCCATTCATCCTGCTGATAGCGAAATCTAATTAATAGAATTTTTTCTTCTCGTCCACTTTCTTACCACCTGAACTTGAAGGTCAAGCGTGTGTTCCGTGTATCCAACGAATGGTTAAATGGAACAAGAAGATGGATGACATCATGGTAACAACAGCCGACAACGACAGCTAAAAATGTGTTTGTGTGCAATTTGTCAACTAAAAATAACAATAATGATGATGATGATAATAAATAATAATGATAATTAACAATAAAGAAAGAAAGTGGAAGTACAACAGTCAGCGATAGCGGAGGATAGCGAAAAGGGGAGAAAGAAGAGGCCAACGCAACTGGAGCATGAAGCAGGATTTGATTCTGTGCTTATGAATAAAGACAAAGGCTTGGGGTTAACGTTTGATTTGTGCTGAACCCCGCCACTATACACGGACAACGCTATAACAAGTGTCACGCATCCATAACATCATTGACTTAGACGTACTGTGCAGCCGCGGATCGGATCCTTATCCAAAATTAACCCATTTCTCTTTTATTAGGCGTGTTTTCTGTTGCATCTACAATTCTCTTTTTTGATTATAATCAATTAAGTGTAGAAATTTCCGTTTTGCTTTTGTAGAATTATTCTAGATCAATTATAATTATAAATACGTCAACAAAAATACGAAATTACTTTTCTTACTTGGGAATTGGGATTCTATTAAAATTAAAACTATGTTAATTATAATCAATCAATAATTTATTTCCAACGCTCTCAAACACTTTGGAACAAATAATTTCTTTAACATAAGCAGATTTTAAGAATGTGAGTACGTAACAACTAATTCATTGATTTTACAGCTATTTCTTTGATGGAATGCACGAATATATGACGACATGTGACGCTGTGATAGGGACTCATGTGAAAGAAATTACAAATTATGTCTTTGCTTGTGGTTTTGTCAAAAATAAGATCTTATAGTGCGTTTATTAATCGATAATCAGAATAAGTTATAATCATAAATGGGTTGAAATCATAATAAGAAATTAGAATCAAAATAAATTATTTATTTCAACTGTAGGAATCATAATTGAAATGAATTATATTGTTATCGATGTGTTTACTTTGTTTTGATATCAGAATAGATTACTACAAGTTATTTTTTTTTTTTTGAAGAGACTATTCCTCATGATATTTACAATCATACATATACTGAGACCCGTTTACATCAATTCTGATATAGGTTTTTTAACTCTCAAATATTCGGAATCTCCTCCCTGGGAGAAAAGAAATTAGAAATTAAAATTAAATTATTTATTTATCATACATATAGGAATCATTTAATCAATTCGAAATGAATTATATTTTTAACTCGATGTGTTTCTTTCCGAAGATATCGCCTTCACTAATAAGTAGTTTTACTACAAGTTATTATAATGACTTTAGTTGATTATTATTATTATGTAATATAATAACTGTGGTTATTATTATTGAAAATAATTATTTTTAATAATAATAATAATAATAATAATTTAATAGCAATAATAATTTAATTGAGAAACAAAAGTAAGATTACCAAATTTGGATGAAGTAAAATAAAGATTTCAAGACTTCAAGGACTTGATTCTAAAAATATGTAAGTCTCACATATTTCATTCTCATTTTCATTTGTATTTAGTAAGTAAGAACCATCAACTATTCTTATTGTAAATTTCAATTTCTCAATCTAAGAAATAAGTGGACCATTAATGTACTATTTAAAAAAAAAAGGACAAAATCATCCCAAGGCGGTGATATTGCAATCAAATCCCAACTTTTAAAAAAATTCGTAATTACTATATTACCCTTAAGTAATTCAATTATGGTTGTGTTGGACTGGCCAGCCCGCAAAATCTTTGATTGTTTGTTATAATTTTCATGCCACCGTGAACCTGGATTCCATTTGGCATGCTTTTTTTTTTTTTTTTTTTT
Organism: Atalantia buxifolia; assembly: GCA_030444775.1. NCBI lineage: Eukaryota > Viridiplantae > Streptophyta > Magnoliopsida > Sapindales > Rutaceae > Atalantia > Atalantia buxifolia. The sequence goes on along the minus strand of CM059835.1, from coordinate 46,460,936 downwards.
TCAAACTCTCATTGTCTTAATAAGAACATGATAAATAAAAACATCGATGACTAATCATAAAATAAAAATAAATATCGATCAATTATTTGAAGTTTTACATTTTATTAAAAACATATAAATATCTTATTTGTAATTGTCCACGTGAAATTCATAAAGTGTAGCATAGGCCTTTAGCAAAATCACAATTTGTTACAAGATTTTCAGAATTCTTTTTTTTTTTTTTGGGGGGGGTTTGTGATCCAAATACTTCATTATTTATTAACCTCGTGCCCTAATTTGCATGGAGAAGAAACTTGCTTCCACAATTCAATCCCGACATTATTTTCACCGAGATTCTTCCATCTTTGACTGCGAAACAAGCTTTGAATGCTAGAAGATATGTTGATTCGATTTTGGTGGGGGCAATTTTGGGGGTTTTCAAAATTGAAGTGCGAATATAAAATGGAACCAAGGAAAACCATGAACGATAGAAGGGAAAGTGTTTGGTGAAGTAAATTTGATGAGAAGAAGTAAGAAATTGAAGCAATTTGAGAGAGGATTCAACAGCCTAGAGTTAGGATTTACATGGTGAGATTTTTTTTTTAATTTTTTTTTTATTTTATGCTGGTAACGAATGGTTTGATACAAAATTTGTGTATTTTTTAAACCATACAAATTTAATTAAAGACTGAGTGGAGGGAACCTTTTTTTTTAACTTTTATTATTTTACAGTACAAAGTCACAAATGCCTCACCTTAGGGTCAAGAAAAGTGGAGCATTGATGTACTTTATAAAATTTAGATGGATAGATAATTGTAAAAGTAAAAAAAATGCTTGTGTATTTGTAATAAACCGTGGAACATTAAATGATTGGTGAATATTTTTCATAAAAATAAATAACAAACCAGGTGCAAACGAAATAAAAATTAAACTACAAATTGAAGCAAATCACTTAATCATCATGTACTGAAACTTCAATAATAAAAACCTTGAAAATGAGTACAATAACGGCAAATTAAATTAAAAAATACAATGCCGAACAAAATTAAAAGATTTTAGGTTTATTTGTGCGCTAAAATCTAAATATCAATTACATCTTTTTTTACGAAGAATTGATCATAGCGGTCGGTTGCTCCCATTTTTAGTTTTCTTTAGATACTCAGCATCCTTTTAAAACATGGAAAGATACTTGCGGAGACCAAATCTAACGAAGAAGATTGATAATAAACAGGGTTTATTTACGAAATAATATAATTTTAAACATTTTATTGGGTGTATTTATAGTTGGGATGCTATTATGCAAAAGAGGGGATGGAAATATTACTACTCTTTATTGAAGCTAACATAAAATTTGAATATGTGAATTTGGAATTCGCCTACTCCTTGTCTTTAAAAAAATAATATTATGAAAAAAATGAATTAAATTTAATATATCACCAATAAAATTGAGAGCGTTTACAATTTAAACTTTTTTATTCATTTTAAATGGGACAATTTAACCTGATTAAAGAGAAGTCAACAAGCTCATTGTCATACCGAAGGACCACGAATATTGTTTGGACATATAAAAGTTACATATACGGATCACGTGTTTAATGATATTAATAAGTGATTGTGGCCATGCCCATAACATAAAAGAAGTGGTCTGTCGGCTGTCGCCATGATACAGCGGTCCATTAATTAATCTAACGTCGAATATATTAAGTACAATTAAGATACTGAAGCTAAGTTTCAACTCCATTGATATGGGGCGGGTTTTCTACGACTGAATTTATAGTCAGACCGCTTAATGATAGATCACGTGATACAACCAGCACTACTCTATAAAATTGTTTGTTACTTTCGGTAATCACGCACGCACAGACACAGACACAGACACACAGCTAATATTCCATTCCCTCCCGACAAAATCTAAACGTCTTGGCGGCCTTGCCCTTGCGATTCGCATAGATCTACGTATTTTTCCATACTTGCGATATAAGATATACATGAGATTACATTTATTTTATTTTTTTATAACACGTCGCTGTCAGACATGATTAAAAGATTAATTTGGGAAGAAATTTTGGTTGATTTTGACTCATCCCTACTTTGGATCGTAGAAGAATACATTCTGTCTCTGGGAATTTAATTACCGGATGAGATGAGACTGTCATTTTCAATAATTATTACCACCCAACCAAAAAAAAAAAAAAAATTCAGCCCTTTCAATTCTAATTAAAATAACAGATCAAAAGATGAATTAGACAAGATAATGAGAGTTGTTACATTTGGCGTGTATATGTATACGCTCTTGCCCTGTCTTGTGGAAATTAAAGTAGCCACGACTGAAGAAGACTACTGAAACAGCGCAAGCCATATTGATTCTTGATGTAATCAAGTCGGATTATTTATTCAACTCAGCACTAATCGAGTGTTTGAACCTCAAACACCACACACCACACTTCTGTATAACAATATAATAAAGCAAGCAAGAGTCAATATGCCTTTCTCATACTTGATTATTAAAAGTCCATTATTGCTCGGTCACACATTCCAGGATCACAAGTGACATGTGGCTGTAATTGATGGTGGGGTGACTAGGGGGACTAGCACGTGATTTAGACCCTACCTCATGAAACCTAAAAGCCCACTTCCCACAACATCCTCAGCTGATAGATGGATTCTGTTTTGAAATTGGTTATTGGACAGTGATGGGGTATTTTCCGCCTTTAGTAATTAGGACAGGCACAAAAGAACAATGGAGACATGTGATAACAGTGAGGAGCACTTTTAAAATAACTGCTTCCCAAGTCTTTTATATGAGAAGAAAGCCAAAGCTAATGTTAAAATGTGATGAGGATTGCATCTGGGGAGTGGGGATTACATAAGAGGATATTCTTCTTTATGTTTCAAGTTGGCATTCGCAGATCCGTCTGCTAGGCACAGGCTACCATTAAAATTTAAAACTTAAAAAGAGTGCATGCATGAGCAATGCACCTTTGGCCTCAGGAGACTCCTTGCACTCACAATGTAATTTCTGAAATATCTATAATAGTCCTATATATCAGTAATTAAAATTAAAAAAAATGCATTTATGCCGTGTGCTGTGTACAAAGCATGGCATGCAATGATGCAAAGAAAAAGTAAAACAAGTTTTTGCACTGCTTTCCTTTTCATGTTTCTTCTCTGCACGTAGCCTAAGTTTAGCTCCTTAACAAAACTACAAGAAGCTGACAAACACCCAATTTTCCAGCTGAAGCAAATTTAGCCTAACTAAAAATACCTGAAACATGATGACAAGTAACTGCCACGAAAGCATATGCTCCATAGTGCTACATGAAGGATTTCCAGAACATGTATCGAAAGCATAACAAGGCTAAATTCACCTGGCATTATGTTTATAGACACTTGCGGGGTGGGATGTGTAAATCATCAGCAATGGGGTTAGATGCAGGCTTAGATTTGGAAAGCAAGTTACCGAGATGGATGAAGAGAGAAGGCTATTCATGAGAATAAATTGAAAATCTTTTTCCATTGCGATATGAATTTATTGATACATCTTGAATATGAGAGTGCCCTTTACAGAGCTTTTCTTTGCTACTTCCACTAGCATTTTTTTGCCTAACTTCCAAGGGAAAAAAGATCCCAGTAGAAGTAGCAAAAAGAAGCATGGGAAAGGTACACTCCTATATTTAAAGAAATAACTACAGAAAAGAAAAGAAAGGGGGGAAAAATGAAATAAAAAAATTGTTGTACAGAGTCAAAAAACAACAGGCTTACTGTTTATGTAGCCTCTCCCTGTGACGCATCTTTCGAGAATTTACAGCTTTGGAAAGATAACAAAATTTTGAAAACTATATATCCTCCTTCTTCGATGGGGCATTGCCACTGTCAGAGTAGCAATATTCATCACAAAATCTTGAGTCGTCCGTCCAGCAAATCAGACTTGATTAGAATTGTTGAGGAGCACCAATTTTAACACTTCAGACACAAGGATATTGGATATTTACATGTACAATGAGATGGATCATGCAGTACCAAGTCGTTTCCATTTTGCCCGATAGATTTCTGCTTTCTCAGGGGCAATGATCTCAAGAGCACCAATAACACACTTGTGATATGAGAAGTCCTCAATTGAGCCATCTTCTCTTACCAACGAAAAGCAACGTGAATTCTGATGTTCAGGGTGATAGGTAACCTGAAAAAGATGGGGTAAGAAAGTATCATGATATCTCGTGCCACCATACGTACAATAATGCTAAACTACAAAAAGTAGTTTTTTTTTCAAATGATGTGAAAGAACATGGCATCAGACTTGTATAAAATGTAAATGATCAATTTGTTGAGGTATTAAAATTAGCCATCCAACTGACGAGTCAGTTTGCACCAAATCCCCTTTCTATCCTAAAGGATCATGTCCTTAAAAGGAGATCTAAAATGATTTGCAATTGAACTATGTTAAGATCCAAATTACTTAAAAAATAGCAGAAACATCTAAAAGTTCAGGAGAGGTTTTCTGTGAGATGGCGGTGACTTTCTTCTCATTCTAACAGGATGCATAAGACATCAATACAATGGCTTTCACATATTCTGTCACTTCGTCAGACTTATATTGTATTTCAGTAAAGATCAAAAGGTAAGTAGCGAAAGGAACATATAACATTATTAATCCATTTTAAGGAGCTCGGTCTCTGATCCTACAAGAAGCGACAATTAACTGAGGATCCAAGACAAATTCATCAATTAAAATAGGATTCCTTTGCACATATTATAAATATTTTAACTCCATTTTTATTAGATTTCTCCTGTATGTTAATTCCATGTTAATGAAAAGATTGCGCCCCCAAACACACCCACACCCAAACAAAAAAAAAAAACTTGACATGTCAAAACACACACTAACGTCCCAAAGATCCATGTAACTCATTGCTTCATTTATCTGTAATATGCGGAAAAGAATGGAAAAGAATACTGGAAAAGTGCCATAAAAATTTAAGTCCCGATAAGACTTTTTATATCGCCAATCTACTACCAACAACTATTTTCCTATAATTGAATCAACAAAATACAGGTTTAACAGAATAGGTCAAGTCAACCAATCAGAACCAATAGAGATTCTAAAAACACTTTTAACCACATACCTCTATATCTGGAGGCTCAATTCCAAGCTTTTCATTGCGTCGAGGATGAAAATATAAAGCCCTTATCACAGTTGTTTTGTCCTTTTCACTTAACCTCTGACCAATTGAATATCTACAACAAAAGTAGCCACAGAATTTTTTAGGAGAAAGAGAAAAGGCAAAAGAAACCTTTGCTCTCATTTTTTTACCCAAAAAGGAAAAAATCTTGTGAATTCGAAGAACTAACGCACCACACAAACAGAGCATGGAATTAAACAATATGGTCAGTTAGAAAACCCCCAAATATACATTTCTTAAATCTGCATTTTGATATGAAATATAAGCATGTGGGTTACTCAAACATTTCCTCATTACCATGCTCTACTTTGTTCACAGAAGAAAGGATACTCTTAATACGAGAGAGAGAAGGGGGGGGGGGACACTGACTTTAAATTCCACAAAGCAGAGCACACAGCTGGGAAGCCACCAGCCTTGAATAACTTGATAAAAATCATGTAGGAGATAGAGAACACCATTCTACCAAAAGTTAATTTAAGTAACATGTGCGAAGCTGTGCAATTCAAGATGCTCCAATACAAGGCATCATTCCAAGGTGAAACTACGATATGATCATTCACAATTTCAGTAAGATGTTACAGTTAATTTACAAAAATACAAAGGAAATAACAAAACCATATATAATCAAGTGTGATATGAAACTGTGTTAATTAAACATAAATAAATACCCCACTAAAGCCATAGATAGAACAAGGAGCAAATCATTGGAAAATGCTTACTTGTGCAATATTTTCTTTAAGGCATTACTGAGCCGTAGGACATCGTTATATGTCCAAGATTTTCTCAAAACCCCTCTAGATATGGTCTCGAAATCCAGGTTTTCCAGCCCTTTAAACGCAAAATCACCAAACTTAGCACCGCATTTGTCAGATATGAGGCCCTGAGCTTTGCATACTTTAAGTTTTTCATTCTGCTTAGAACTGACTGGGGTGCTCAAGAGGTTATATACATCCACTGGCTTGGAAAGTGTGTGTCCCTGATGAATAATTATGGAACAGGAAATTAGAGCATTTAAAGACAATTTATAGCCAAGTAATAAAGTCAAATGCTGCTCCCTCACAACTAAAAAAAGAAAATAAACACATAAATAAATAGATAAAAATATAATCTGAAGAAGAAAGAGAATAAATGCATGACAAAAAAAGTTGACCCAAAGCATTAATAAAAGAAAAAAGACAATTAAATTTCGACATTAAACGGTAAAAATTTGCATATTAATAATACTGTAAGAAAAAATCAAAATTTACCTCCCCAGAATATATAATATCAAAGTGTCCACCGCTGCCTACAGAAGGGACCTTTCCCCATCCTAGAGCATCTACACTCCCCTGAAGATTATCCACAGCTCCTGCCTTTGCAGCTTTAATAAAGGAAGCACCAGGATTCTGCAACAACATCCGAAACTTGAGTATGAACTACAGGCTCAACAAAAGCTTCTTTAATTTCAAACCTCAAAGTTCTTCAAAGTAGGAAATAAGGCAGAGGAACTAACAGAAAAGAATGCTTCCACAAAAGGTGACGATACAGAAGAATGTTTTCGTTGTAGAGCCAAGCCTTTTGCATTTAGGCCAACAAACTCTCCTGTAGCTGACAGAGTATTAGCAACAATAAGCAAATGTTCAGGAAGTATGTTCTTGCCAGTGTCAGATATAGCGGACTCCAAATTCTGCATTTATAATTCCGTATTAGCAGTTAAGTATAAATTTATCACACATGAACAAAAACCACAAAAGGAAAAAAAAGGAAAAAGGAAAATCACAGTCAAGAGAAGCATACAGTGAGAAAAAATTGTAACCCAGCATCAATTCCATAGGCCAAACAGAAACTGCGAATATTATCTGGATGACTGCGTGTCCAGTCAATCATATCCATTATCTGGTGGCAGTCATTCATAAGTGCACTCCACAAACTTGTTATATGACATTGTCCAGACATAGAAACCCTCAGATAGAGCTCACCGAATGAATCGTCATGGGATTTTGATGCTTTTTGTTTATCCTTCCATAAAATATCCACCTTCTTAATCTCCTGGAATCCTAATAAACATAAAAAAAAAAAGAAAAAAAGAAAAGAAAAGAAGACTAAATATCCACAAGGTTAACATAACATATATGGAGTACCTAAATGCATTCTGGATTTTCAAAACTTTTAGTTTTTATAGTCCATTTTGCAGAGAAAAAAAGAGCAAAACATTTATCAGGTTTCAAGAATTATCTGCAAGTTAAAAGATTAAAAAAATAGCAGAACTACATGGGCTCGTAATCACTATTCAGATATAAGAAACTGCATGTTTGCAAAACCACATAACAAAACTAGCTCAGTATATAAATTACTCTTTTCATGTTTGGTTTTGAAGCATTTAATCAAGTTTCTTCCCATCTTTGACATTCAGAATTGTCAGATTTCTAATTTTCCATTCCAGACATGCTTGGAACAGATTCAGTTCTTCCAATTCAACAAGATTTAAGAATACATTTAAGCAAATCCAAGTCTTGAATCAAAGCAATATCTACAAAGGCACAGACAAGACCGACATTTGAAACTACAAATGATAATCAGCAAACTAGAATCAAATATCAATCAACAGTCATATCTGTTAACTTGAAAATTAAAGCAAGATAGACCTAGACATGCAGAGTGCTACCCACCTTTGACTACTGTTTTCAGAAGGAAAGGCATCACCCACATTTGAATTGTCTCCAAATCTATGGAAGTTCTCTTGAAGTTTTCAACAATCATGACAGTGACACAGAATGCGTCATTGCATTCCTTCTGCATGTTAATTGAAGAACAGTCCCTGCCATTTAATTAGATAAATTAAAATGAACAATAATCTCAAAAAGGAAATGGAAAATAATGTTCCAGACAAGAACCATTATGGATTATTGCAGTTGAAGGAAACTCAGAAGTTCCAAACAGCTTTTAGTGTTATACATACGGTAAATTCAAATCCATAGTTCTGGAAAAACTGAGAGAGTACAAGAATTGGCTGGGAAAAAGTACAATTTGTAATGATAGTATAAATTTAAAGGCAAAAGTATGTAAGAAAAAGTAACCCACAATGAGAACAATTGGAAGTGAGACAGCTATGACACTAGATAATAACTGCACAATTTACAAATTTCATACTTAAAAGAATTTTAGCAGAACAAATAACAAAATTAAACAGCTTCAGATAAGCCATCAATCATTTTAGTGTAAGATATTAATAATATGCAAAACTACAAATGGTATGTCACTAAAAAATTAGAATCCAATAGCCTGTGTGTGTATAATAAAAATTCTCTCCAGTAATTTAATTAAATATTTTCAATCATATTTATCAGACAGCCTTCTTTTATATTGGAATAATCAGCAAGATCAAAATACATAATGATGAAATGCTAAAAACTCAAATGCAGACACTGCCATTTCTAGAGGAGATTAATGAAATATCAAGAAGATACGTTCAAGTTGTATGCCATAAGGCATGAAACAGGACGTAGGAGCTTATACCATGCATACTTGACCTCAGATATAGCATTATTATTTCAAAACTTTATCAACTGAGAGACGGTAAGACAGTAAGAAACAAATGTGACTGATACTCAAAACATAAAATGATTCTCTCGAACTTAATCAACTGTTTCATGACACTAAAAGCAAGTATTCCAGCATTAAATTGCTACCTAAAACTCATTATCAATAGATTAAAGGACGAAGAGCAATTAGGAAAAGCAAAATGATCAAAAGGACCAGAAACTGCACCCATTTTATGCAGAAGATAGAAGGAATATGTGGGTTCAAAAGTTGCCAGCCTGAGATTACATATGCACGCTGGTAACATTCAAAAGTTGGTTAAAATTAAGAAATGAATTCAAGCCCAGATCACTCCACAGAAATGAATTTAACTGCCCTGTTTGGAGTTCATCGTGATCAAATCAAATGTAGTGTCCATACCTAAAAATGGTGACTTTAAATAGACAGAATACACAATCCACATTGAACTCCTATTCTATCAATCTCTACCTGTTATCTATTATACCAAGAGTTTCAATCTATTCATAACACTAGTGGTAAATAGAGTTACATGAATGTCCAGTAACTTCCTGTTGTAACACCAATTAAATTTCATAGTTCCAGGGGGGAAGCAGCTTACTTGTTTGAAATGAGCATATCAGGAAAACTGATTTTCAATTCTGTTCTAGCGGCTTTACACTGCCGGTACAAGGAATCAATAATGGAATGTTCTTTCAATCCTGTCCTCTTCATGATTTCCTGAAGGCACAAAAATTTATAGCAAAAAACAACACAGGCATATAAATGATACGTATATCCACATTGTGCTACCTTGCGCACATGAAAATGGCATATCCAAGGACTAAAATGCTTCATGCTGCCCGTCTGTGGAGAGTAGCTAATATCCACAAAAGACATCAATCAGTTTGAAATCACCACTTCACCATTATAGCCAATTTAAAACCTGGAGAGCAGTAAATGAAAATGAAATAGAGACATAGAAGTTGACATTATCATGGAAGTAGAAACAATATCTGAGAACATTAGGCACTCCAAATGATTCTTGACTTCCAGGGCTCCATATTCAAAACCATGCCTCCGTTTCCCCAGTTTGTTGGATAAGAATAGAGACATAGTCTGGTCCGCATTGCTTTTTTTTGACCCGCATTCCAGTACGTTCTGTGCAATTTCATCAAATATCAAAACTGGTAAATTGAAAGTAATACTCAGATCCTTTTGAACATGATTAATGCATCATTTGTTTGGAACATGAAATGTAAAAAATTTTATTAACATGGTTGATCCATGAACTAGGAAACTCCACCTGGGTCATCAAAGATGCACTTCCACAAATTTTGAAGGAAAAGAAAAGGCACATAAACAAACTTGACTACACTTCTCAGAAAGAAAAGGGATGAAGGGAAAATGCACCTTTAGATTTAGCAGCGGTGAAGTTTCGAGCAAACTGATAGGTTGATCTAATGCACTGTATGCCGCTTCAGAAATAGCGCAAGCAGATAGTGAACCAACAGGTTGGCCACCGATCTCACCTGTTGGAGTAGATGTCCCCTCAATATTATAAGAGAATTGAACAATCTGATTCCCATAAGCATTTCTCACTGTTCCATCATATGCTGTGTACAGATCACGCATGAAGAACATAAGTCTTCGAGTAAGAGTACCCGGAAGATCAGCATTGTCACTAAAAGAACTGTCTCGACTTGTTACTGAATGAATAAAACATTCTAAGGGATTCAATCCTGTCAAAAAGGAATTTTCAACAACAGCGGATGGTATATAGGACTTGGCACATTCTGTATTATCCCCAGCCCTTAGCCTATTCCAAGCAGCACAAGAGAGTTCATGGGGAAATCTAAATGACAATGGGGCTAATGAGTGTTGCAGACCAAGACACAAGCTATGCTGAACTAGCTTTAGTAAATTACCCTTGCTTCCTGCCTTAAACATAGCCAACAATGAGTTGTCCTTACTCCCATACTTGTAGGCTAAATTCTGGATATCCCAGAACAAATGCTTAAAAGCATCAACAGAAGCTTGACTGAGAGCGGCTGATCTCTGCTTTTCATAAGACAGGTGCTCCCCTTGAAAAGACCTGGTGCTTTCACTATCTTCAGCACTCATAAGAAAATTCATATGAGAATCCACCATCAGCTGTTGAAAATTACAAGTGTCCTGAGCTTCTCGCAAACCATAAAAAATTTCATCCAACAGAATTTTTCGGGAGCTTGAGTGAGAAGCGAGGTACAAGTCTGAGAGTGAAACAGTCATGCCCCTAACTGACAACCACTCGCAAAGAACTTCCTGAGCAACATACAAGAAGTCAAGAACTTTATCCTGATAGCGCTTGATAAGATATTGGAAAAGATTTCCCTCATAGTCACGCAGCCAAGAAGATCCTTCAGCAGATATGAGCTTCCCACCACTAATATAAACATCTTTTGATGGAAATGTATACTCAAAATCTGGAGGCAAGAGCATGCTGAATAACTGCTTCCCAGACCAAACACTATCCTTTGAAATTTTGAAAATATCAGGTGACAGAAATCGATGAGGGCAGAACATTTGCAGCTGCTGCATTTGCAAATGGCTCAATAGAACACCATCTTCCATGAGTAAATGAGCAGCAGTCAAACTATCTTGACCAAGTGAGAGCAAGTTCCTACCACTCTGCTGATTAATTAGTTGCTTATCTAAAGCAACAAGCTCAGTGAGCTCAACTCGAGCACCAATTGCTTGAGGAATATATCCATGAAGGCAGTCACCGTCAAAGTCCCCATGGAAAGGGGAGCAACAAAGTGGATTTATTGTGACCACTGAGCTTATTGGAAGGACCTTCACTGTTAGAGCAATCAGGGAGTGCGGATGTATGGAGGGTGGCCTGTTTATCAATACAATGTCACCATCAGTTAGGGGCCTATAAATTATATCCCCTAATTCAAGTGCATCAATACGTCGAATACGAACCAGCCCACCTTTTCTGCAAACATAAAGCTCCCCTTTCTCAAGAAGACGAAAACTAGCGCAGACACTTAGCCTTTCCCAGTTCCAAGAGTTCAGACGTTCAGAAATTTGTAATCTCTCTACAACATGACAGGGTATACCAATTTCTTTGAGCTTAATGTTAGGGTCACCAGTAACAACCATGCGGAAACAATCATCATTTCTCTTCCCAAGAACAACATCTTTGATCCATCTGAGACCAGAGCTGTTGGAAATATCAATATTCTTCTTTTGTCGGACCTCAGCAGAATCTTTTCTTGATGACTTGTCTAAGTGTAACTGCATTTCAAAAGTATAAATAAAAGCCAAAATAATTTTTCTCTCAAATAAGAAGATGCTGAAGAGTGCCTAAAGAAACAAATGCAAACCAATGTTGCACAACTTGCCTTCGATATCTTCAAGCAGTCCTGAACGAGATGACTCAACTCAATATCTTTCCCTCTGTAATCAACCATTTTCTTTAAATGCCTGGTCCAATTATCCTACAAATTAATCAAGTACAGCATGACATGAGAAAAGAAAAACAGAACTCACATGCAATTATTTAATTAAGCCATCCAAATCTTAAGACAAGAAAAGCAGAGAAAGAGAAAAAAAATACTTACAAAAATCAATTTCTTTTCATGTGAAAATGCATGTGGAACTTCTGTCACACGGTGATTATTTGGTGTTACTGGGAAACATTTGAGGAAGGGAGCATCTTTACTCAAAATAAACTCCTTTCTGATACTTGGATCAACATCTTTCAACAAATAACTTACCTATATAAGTGGACATCATAAGGACATTCAATTGGCAGCAGAGAAAGAAAGTACGACCTTATGACAAAAACAATAGATCGTGATTCTAGCTTCCAAAACCTATGACAGAAATGATCTCAAAATAAAAACCATATGGATTTCCAATTACAACTTCTATACTCTGTTGGATTCTTCACTACTGGTTTAAGCTATTTAGATTAGCAATAGATAAAAATGGTATAAGTTAACTGTTTAAATCCCCTTGCACTAGTTGAGATATGACAAAATAATGTTGTCAGGCCCTTGCTTATAAGCTTACACTTATCTGTTTCGTCATAATTTAATATTTCAAAATTCACAATTCAGACTACAGTTAGCAGAACAAACTAATCTATTTGACAGACATTTAAGCTTTTCCCTTCAGAAATTTCCACAAGAATAACAATAAAGTTCATTATCATACAACCTTTTAAGAGATGGTATAGCATCAATGATAAAAGGTCATACAGGTAGTAGCTGCAGAACTTTTATTTTATTTATTTTTTATTATTATTATTTTGGTAAGGAGCAGAAAATATATAGTAGTAAACAAGAATGAGGTTAGCAAGGCATCCGAACAAGACAGAAAAATGCCTGACACGTGTCTACAACTATACGAAAACATTTTGGAAGAGTTTTTATCTGTCTGCACAGAGTGTAGAAAAACACCCTAAACCCTTGCTTCAAGAACACTCCCACGGAAACAACCCCCCCCCCCCCAACAGGTCAAAACCCTTCCCAGTATAGATGGATGCAAAAGATGGAAAGAACTCTGTCTTCACCATAGCATTCCTCTGCCCCCATCCCTAAATGAAAGGCAGTTATCTCTTTATTAGAAATGGCTTCTGAAAACAATTATAAGATTTGTCCTCAGTCCAACTTTACAACAAAAGGCATCTTTTTCCACCTCCTGGAAATATTACAAGAAAGATAAAGCAAGACAGACTGAAAGATTGGTATCATGGGGGAAGTGGCATTTGAATAACAGAAACTATTACAAATATCAAGCAATTCACAATTGATATGTAAAGCAATAAAATACTAAATAGTACCTTTAGTTAATACATAACGATATATTAATACCCTCTTAGTTAATTTCCCCATAACATATATACTAATACATAGAGTAACTTGGTAATATAGGTAATATAGGAACAGTAAAATAGCATAACAAAAGATTAAAGACACAAAATAATTCACATTTAGAAGTACATGAGACAATAATCAGACGACAACAAATACAAATTGGTTTATCTAGTTATTTGATTGAACTGTTCCTCAGACATTTTGAATGAGATATAAAGAAGGCCATCTGGGGCAGTGCAGGACACAACATTTAAGAAACCAAGCAATATTGACAGGGAGAGTCAAGTTTGTGAGGTAAATGACTACTTCTTGGACAAAACTTGCTGAATGTATCAATCAATCTAAACTTTCTTTTTGGCTACTTATTGATGTTATATAAACAAAATAATTTGGTACTGGAAAATTTTAATCATAATGATTATGTAAAATCATCAATACGCATTTATCTACAATTTTAATGCAAGCAACAGTCCAAAAGATAGATTTTGGCCATTAGTAACAACCATAGAGAATAACTGAATGATTGAAAGAAAAAATATGAAGAAATTAAGAGGAAAAGTAATTCATATTTGATGGAAATACGAGCAGAGGCAACACAAATATTGCCAACATAAGGAGTGCAGGCAAAAACATAACAAGAAATTATTCCATGCTACATTATAAACAGAATTGGCCTGCATGACTATGGTATTTTCTCTAGTAGCAAACAGAACGATATTTTACACATAAAATTATATCTTTTACAATGAAGGTAAACAGGCAGCCTAAAACCAGACCATCATAAAAAAGAAAAGAAAGAGAGTGTTATAGTCAACTAAATCTAGAAATATGACCATCACTTATTGGATCTAATACAACAGACATGAATATACAGCAATCAGGGTCTTTCCAGCATTCAACATAACATACACATCTGCAATTTGTATAAGTGTGTGTAACTGTTTTACAGAAATGCATATTCATGTTAATGGAGAAAATTATATATATATAGCAAAGGGCGTGCTACCTGTTTACATGATAAAACCTTTCTGTTTGGTTTCACACTATCTTCTTCTTGTTGTGCATCAAATGGAATAAAACCCCAGTAATCATCAGGCAAGTTTTTATTCTTCTTTGACAGCTTTTCATCTATTTCAACAATAATAGCAGTTTTCCCTGAGAGATCTTTAGATGAAAGTTTAAACCGCATTCTTGGGTACCATTGTGCAGTATTTCGCTGTTAATAGGAAAAATTAGATTCATAAGCCACAACGGAGAAAAAGGGAACAATCTAAACAGAAGAACCAAAAATACTTACAACACAATATTTGCAAACCCTTGGCTGTTCTTTCCGTGAAGAACCAGCCCCCTGGGACATGCATAATAAGAAAAATCAGAAAAGCATAACCTAAAAGATTATTCCACATTACAGTCGTTGACAAGACTCACAACTTTTTAGCCATGATACTCCCCAAAATTAATCTTGGACTAGTATGCAGTGCAAAGTTTCTCACATTGATCACATGTAAATTCATGGACAGTAACAAAAATCGAAACACCAGCAAACTCAATTTTCTTTCAAGCATTTTAGGACAAATCATAATGAAAACATCAAGCAAAACACAACAAACTAAAACACTATTTGAAACATAGTCCATTTTAAGATTTACTACTTTCACCAAAACGCTATCACATATTGATTAATGGTGGATTGGGTGTGGGAGCACTAGTCCTTCCCAGCACAGTGAGTTCTGTAAAAAAATTTGGAACTTTTAGCCAATTTCCAGCTGCTACATAATCTGCATCATAATTTTTCCCCAAACTCCTTGCAGCCTACTAAACTAGTTTATAGTCTACATATATGTGTGTATATATATAAATGTTTTAACTTCACATGGATGTTCATGATTCAGGTTCTTAACTTTTTTTCAGACATAGGGATCATCAAATGCACTGAGAACTAGATAAAAGGATTTCAGATTTAACTCAATGACGTCAAAGATCACAACTTTTCTTTTGTTCTCTGCAGTAAAATAATTAGAATTTTGTTGAATTGATAACCACAGGAGGTCAAACAGACATACAACTTAGGTGTGTGTGGTCATGTACTAATACTGCTGATATGGTTACTTATAAGCTAATTAAACACCATAATGCTGCATTGGACGTTACTTCTATATATATCTATATATATATATATATATATATACAGAGAGAGAGAGAGAGAGAGAGAGAGCTCCACTATTTTTTTAGATTTCTCAATCCTAGAAAATGGAAATAGATCTAGCTAAATAAAGATAATCACAGATATCCCTAACTTTTCCAATAGTACAAAACTTCTCATATCAGCTCATAGCACTAGATACCTAACCTTTTGTCTTTCTTTCCGGATAGTTTTGCACTTAGGACAGATACTATTTAAAAGCTTTACAATGTTTGATAGAAAATATGGATGTAGTATTGTGAATGGAAACTTGATAAAGCCAAAGTGACCTGAAAATTGATGGAAATACAGTTAGTGCAAAATTAGCAGAATTTATAAACAAGTATATATCAGTAAAGATAATATTGTCCAAATTATGCATCAGACCTTCACAGGCTTTCCTATCTTTAGCTCCACATGAGGAGCACTCATTAGTTGGATTTGGAAGCCCCAACCTAGGATTGGTGACCTCACTGACTGCACCAATTTCCATTACAGATAACTTTTCCTGTTTAATAAATCAGAATATTAAACTTTATCATGATAAATACATCACATCATTCTGAAAAATAAACTTAAGCAGTGAAATAGTAAAAAGGTCTTCTTTCTCCATTTTGCCATGGCTAAACAGCCAAAGCATATAACATACAAGAACACAATGTGATGGGTTAAAAAGATCAAAGATTGAACGCAAGAAACAATTGTAAAGGAACATCAAAAGAAGTAAGAACTGACAGAACAGCAAAGTACAGAATGAGTGTACGGGGGGATGGAAATAGGAAATTCGTGGGGCTGCTTCAAAGAATAAACTTCATTAAACTGATAGGTGCAGCAATACAATCTGATAGCTCTAAGGAGATGGGGCAGCAAAACTACCTTTTATAAACTTTTCAAAGCATAAAACAGAAAAAGAAAGTACATTAATGATGTAATGTACACTACCTTTTTGAAGTAGCATTTACTGGTCAAAACTTAAATGCACATGCATGCACATCGGTACGTGATTTACGCACAAACACGTCAAAATGAATAAAATTACAAAAGAAAGGACACCAGGCACATAACATAAGTGAATAACCAGCTGAAATAGCATCTCACTTTTTCAGTGTCTGTTGAAATTCCAAGAGATATCCCAGTCATGATACCAGAGGGCACTTGCAGCCCTTCTTCACAGAATTCATTGTCCATTGAAATTGGTGACCTTATATAATGGTTCGAGCAACCTACAAGCACATCCAAAGGAAGACCAACCATAAAATGGTGTTAGGCACAAATAAACACATATGCATAACAATAAAAGGCACAAATAAACACATATGCATAACAATAAAATTAAATCTAGACATCTATTTTAAAAGACCGTTCTGACAAAAACACACAATATGATACACAATAGTGCATCAGCCATGGATTGCCCAATAAAGTTCATTAGCTTGGGGCAGCAACACAATTCACCAATGGTGAAACAAAAGACCCCTTCTTTTATCCTTTTTTCTAATTGCTTGAACAAACTACTGTGTAATAAGTCTTCGAAGGTTCGAAAAAAACCAATAAAAAAATCAAGGAAGAATATAAAATAACTATTAAGTTAAAGTTATCAACGATAAGAAAACCTGTTTGAAAATTGTCCTAAGACACATGTCAAAATCCCTTCAACCTGTGAGATTTGCTTGTCAGGAAAATCCTCTTGGCTTCATGAAGTGTGTCTTGGTATTGTGCTAAAGGCCTAGCTCAAAAGATTTTAGAACTTCTTCCTCACCCACTAGCCAATCAGAAACTCAGGAAGAAGGGAAAACAGCGAAAAAATGACAATAATCATAAACCATCGGAAACAGTGGTGCACAAACATCTAAGGCCTTAGTAAGTAAATCTTGCCACAAGTTTCTATTATTATTATTATTATTTGGGAAAGAAAACTAAGAGTACTTATATTGGTATATAATGGCCAAGTTACACACAAGTAGTGGACTAGGTATCCATCCAAAATCAATTAAAGCTATACAAAACTGTATCAATCCCATTTCAATAAATTTTACTTGCAACAAACTTTAAATTTTTTTTTTTAACGGTCTTCTTCATCTATTAATTGGAATCATCCGATGTATTTGTAACTACCGTTATTAATTTGATACCACATGCACATGTCGACAATTGCCTCATGGCAGAAAAACACTCTAGCACACAATTGGTCTAAGGCTTTCTGTCAATATTTTAAATATGAACCAAACCATATATTATTAACAAATTCTTCAGAAATTATGAACAAGGAAGAAAGAGCTCAAGTACTGCAATCAAAAGAAAAAGAAAAGAAGACTTAAATATGTTATCTGACCTAATACCACCACAGCCAGTCTAGGAGAAATGATAAGAGACAAGAATCAACAAAGTATTAAATGTCCATTTGGTTCCTCAAAAGATTAAGGGTAGTTTAATATGTGTCTAAACAGAACCTTTGAGCATAACTTGTGTCATGATATGAATAGGTATGCCACCACCAGGAAAATATATATTGCTCAATACATTTATAGTCCTTAAATTGTTGTGGTTACAAAAAAAAGTTAAGATTGCTTGCTTTGCATATTTGGAATCAATCTTCGAACTATCTCTCGTCGTAAAAGAAAAAGAATCATATCCAAAAAGAATAACCAAACAAGAAAAGCAAAAGGCATTCTAGCATACAAATAACGGTCAAAACAAAAATAGATAAATGAATGACTAACAGCAAAACTTATAGCACTTAAAATTATTCAAGAGATCAAACCAAAAGGTATTAACTAAAGCATAGCTTTCGGCATCTGATTGATGCACCTCTAATGTATTTTATAAAATTCAGCACCGGCTTGCTACCCTAAGAGAATTCCATATTACTTAAGCATGAATAAGGAAATCACCCTGATAAAAAGAGTAGGTCGCATGAGAACTTCAAAAATTTGCACCAAACATGACAAATATATCCATTGCACGCCAACTTATTCATACATCACACATGTAATTCATAACAAAAATAACACGAGGCAATCAAGCTCGCACACGTGCCACATCAAACTGAAAAATTAACACGCGGACAAAATGGCAGTTACTTTTAAACGCTTCCATAACCCGCCATAATCAATTAGTACATACAAACTACCATTCGCGCCAATTCAAAAATCAAGTGCGAACATCATCACTGCTTTCTCAATTTGAAATTTTTTTTTTAAAGTCTCAAATAAGAAAAAGCACCAAACCCACCAATCCACCACCAAAAACAAAGGATCCCTCCATGAACAATCTAATGAAACAACCTACATGAGCCATCAATTTCATTCATTGATCCGAACACATGAAAACCCCCTCACTCCACCACCACCACCCCCCCCGCCCCAAAAAAAAAGCCAAGAAAAACAAAACAGTGCGAATTGTAACCAACTAAAGAAAAAAAGCAGGTAGCAAGCCATTTATTTAAAAAAAAAAAAAACGAGCGCACCATTGACACCATTGATCAATCAACTACAGAAAGACTTCGTCATTTGCAGCTTAAAAAGAAAAGGAAAAGAAGTCATATCAGTCACTGACGATCAACAAAAAAGACTCAAACTTTATAAGCACATTGCTCGAGTTTCAAACTTTTACCCTCCTAACGACCCACAAAACCCCATATCACTCACTCACATTACTTCAAAACCCATGAGCTTCATTACTCATTGCATCCAAATAAACCCATATTTACATGCAAACAAAGAAACAAAACCACCCACCGTAATCCCCCAAAAAAAAAAAAGTATTAAAGAAAACAAAAAATAACGAGACAAATAAATAACCACGATGAATTGTCACATACAAATTCTGAAAATAAGAAAAAATAAATAAACAGACCTTTTACTCACTTTGTAATGTACTTTTAACAGTCTTCACTTGAGAAGACAGGCAAATACAAAGAGAACTCAAAGGACTGAGCAGAGTGATGATCTTGAAACAAACAGTAAAGAAGCCCAGTGAATAATATAATAAATAAAACCACTGAGAACTGAGTTTAAAAAAATAAAACGTAAATAAACCAAGAATTGAAGGGCAAAAAGGCCAAAGGAGACGCCGTCGTTTCGTTTCTAATGGCCAAAAGACAAAACGCCGAGTTCAAGGTAAGGGAGTTACGAAACTGCAACAGTAACGGTAGACTTTGAAAGAGACACAGGGGCGAGGACTATTTTAACAAGGTTCTTTTTGTTGTGTCAGTTATATACCCCTGCTTTTCTTTTTAATTACGATTTTATAAGCGCTTTTTCCTAAATAAAAATTGACAAATAAAGGAATTTTTTTTTCTAATCTTTTATTTATGGGATTCAGCTCTTTTTTTGAAAGAAAATCTTATCTTTTCAGATAAAGCCTTTGGATTTGATTATTTCTCGAATGTTATTGATTATTCTTACAGTTTGGAATAAAATTTAAAAATATGGGTATTTATGCATATATAATTATTATTTTCAAGGTTGGAACTTTATACTTTAATGGTTATAACAATTTTATTACCTAGGGGGGACGTAATTTAAAATGTGGTACAATTTTTTTTCTTTTAAAAAAAAATTGGATGGGGAATCAAATTAAAATATAATAACAAATGGTTTTAGATTTATTTTTCACAACGTAATATGTAATAACATAACTATTTAGTATTGATGTTACACATATCTTGTTTGTCGTTGCAAGGTTGAACATGATTCTTAATCAGACATGAACAAATAATTAGGGTTGGACAAAATGATTGTAATTGAACCAATAAACCAATCTAAACTAGTTCAGTTCAATTTTGAACCAATTAATTTTAGTTTCGTTTCGTTTCAAGAACTTTTGATTGATTGGTTTTCCTTCGGGACAAAATTTAAAAAATAAACAAAAAATTAATATTTGAATTAAAATTAGGCCGAATCCAGACATTTCAATTCTTAGATTTTAATAAGTTCAAAATCAAAACTAAATTTACCAACATTAGAAATAACATTTTATTTATCAAAATTAAACTTATGAAAATGTATTATTACGTATATGTAGATAATGAAAAGTTTTCATGAAATAGTAATAAATAATAATAATAATAATTACGTTATTAATCCATACCATATTCCTCAAATTTCCTGTGGTCAAATTTGTCCACAGCCAGCTAAGAATTAAGTTTAGGTTGATTTGTACATGCTACATTTGCATCATTTTCTAATCTTCCCAAATACACACCAAATGAGTTTATAATTATTTTTGGGAAGTACAACTAGGACTGTTGTTCTGAAGAAAGTTGTTGTCGTGGGCAAGCAAAATTATTAATTATCCAAAACAGGAGAACGAAAATGAATGAATGAATGAATTTACTCGTGGGGAAGAGTGGCTGATTCGTAATTAATGAGAGTGGTGGGGGCCAATTATAGGTCCCAGCATTCTGCAGAGGAAGCTAAAACAACAGTCAAAGGGCAGACCGGGAAAAGCCGGAAAAACCGAAAAACATTGGGCTTTGCGCTGAGACATACATATTTTATGAATTATTATGAGTTCGGATAATTTAACTTAAATTTTTTATACAAATTTTAAGTCGTTAAATACAATTTTAACTTTTAATATTCATCACCCTGTTGTGTAATGTTAATAATATATAACCCCATAGCTTGAGTGATTGGCAAAAGTAAATGTAAATTCGTAAAATTTATATGATATACATTGGAGTGGGACTAATCTTTTCAAATTTTTTTATTAGATATTTTCAAATTTTGAAATTTAATTAAAAATTAGTATTATAATTTTTTAAAACTAGTGATGTAGACCAGCGGTATTTTTGTTTACGTGTATGAGCAAAGATATTTATGATACTGTATTTATACCTAAGATAAGATTTAACTTGGTTAACATACACAAGCACTACTTTGTTTGTCTATTTTTCAATTAAATTTTTACTGTCTTAACATATGTAAAATTAAGTTTTTATTAAACTAATGTGCACATAGTTTGAATCCCAAATTATTTTGTACCACATTACATATTATCATAAATTATTGGACAAAATATTTTATCATAAATTTGATACCAACAAAAAGCAACAGCACCAACTCCGATATCACACAGCACAAAAGAATTTTCACGTTTTTTTTTAAATATAACGCTAACTGGTTTTTTATTGGATGCTACAAAGATTGATTTTAACATGATTAAGGTTCTTCTAAAAAAAAACAATATTTCTATTTCCAAGATCATGTTCGCAATATTATAGAATCACTAATTATTAAAAATATAAAAATAAAATTATTTTAAAAATAAAATTTTAGTAAATAATTATTTATTAAATAATATGACGTGCTTTAAAAATTAAGTAGAAGAAGTACGCAAAGAGTAGTACTAACAGCAGGCGACAACCAAACACGGCCTGAACTGCAAAAATCTTCGGTACGGGACAAAGAAAAGTTGCCACACACGCACACAACGTGGATTGGGAACCTACTGAAACGAAAGGGTGTTGACGTGGCAGGCATGCATTGGGAAAAGAGAGAATCACGGAAAAAGTTTGTGGATTTTAGCCTTTTTGACAGTGATCGGAATTTGGAGCAGATTCTCATTTATTATTGCTGCTTTTTTGAATTTTGTGGATGTGTGGGTGACTCATTGTTGAAAACGATATATTTAACATGTGTTGGTCCCTCTGTAATCAATCAATTGAAATGTAATTTGATTATTTAATTGCGGTCATACTATTGCGGACAATATATGACAGTGCTAATATAATAATATTTTTAATATTTTTATTATTACCACTACTACTTAAAAATTATCATGCAAATATCGTTCTTTGATAATACAATTCTCTGTGTGTATTATTCTTCTGAATTACTATCAAATGTCATTCTTTGATATATAATTGGAGCAATCTTTACTCAATTATTTCACAATTAATAGAGAATTGAAACTAACCCTTATAATACTTTTATAAATATTTGAACTCTTATTCTCACACTTTGTAAGTGTAAAAATTCTCTAATTAGGACAAAGACTTGTTGGTAACGGTTAATATATTTAATTACACACCAAAACAGAAGCAAAATTATGACCATCTATAAAGTAAAATTAATTTAATATTTTGTAGAATGGAAGACAATTTCAACAACGAAAATGCTTGCTGTCGAGAATGCCAAGAGAAAGCTAAGAGAAATGGCAGCATATGCTGTCATTTCGCTTCTCTATCTCTCGACAGTTTAATATTTTTTAATTGTTAAAAAGATAATAAAAAATAAAAAATGAGAGGAAACGTAATCCCATCACTCCATCACACACACACTCTCTCTTAATTTTATCCTCACTCTCTTCGGCTACCAAAATTCTTATCACGCTTTCTCACTCTCTCCGACTACCAAAATCCCCATCATGCTCCTCTGCTTTTTCTTTAAAAATCGAAACTCAACTTTGCTCTTTTCCTTCACTAAAACTTTACATAAGTTCTCCCAACACAAAAGCGCAGCTTGTTTTAGATCCGGATGTAGAACCCAAAGTTGGTAACCATTTGACTATAAAGATTGTTTTTGTTTTGAATGGTAATTTATATTGATAAGTAAAAATAGAAATGTACCTACGTTTTGCTTAAGATTTGTTTGTTTTGAATATTAATTTATGTCGTATCAGTAATAATAGAAATGTAGGTGCGTTTTGCTTAAGTTTTACTACTTTAGAGATCAAATGATAGCAATCTAATATTCCTATAACCAATTTACTAGTTAGATGATAATGATAAATGATCATGATAATTTTGTTTGATTCAGATATTTTTTAAATTTTAATTTTCAAAATCTTAATGGATTAAATTTTTGCTGGACAAAAATTTTGTAAAAATTTATAATAATTCATTCTTAATACAAATGTTAATTATTTTATAGAAGTGAAAAAATTTGAAAAATGAGCATGCAATTGAAGATGTGTAGCCGAAAAAAATAAGCCAACTCTTGGGATGTTATTTGATAATCATGAGGAAATGTGAATGTTTTACAAAGCCTATGGTAAATAAGAATGGTTTCCTGTGAAAAAGCAAACTAGTAAAGGAATGATGGGATCGTAAAAAATGTGATACTTGCATTTGGCCGTAGTGGCAAGTCATAAAGTAAATATACTATTATGTTGAAGCTGAAATCTATTATAAAAAAACTGATTGTAATGCCAAAATTGGAGGTTGTGTAAATAAAGATGGAAAATGGGTTCTCTGAACTTATAACCTTCAACACAATTATACATTGAACCTAGACAAAGCTAGGTATTTCCTTTATAACTGTAGCATTAATGCAAGTGCAAAAAAGCGTATTGAAATGAATGTTGTGCAGGAACTAATATTGCCTCGAATTTTAATTCTATTATTATCGAAGCTGGTGTGAATAAAAATGTCTCATTTTTAAAAAAGATTGTAAAAATCTTATTGACAAAGGAAGTCGATCTCAACTTGGATTTGAAGATACTATGAAAATTCTAAAATACTTCCAGAAAAAGCAAGTAGAATGCAAAGGGTTTTTTTTTAGCATTGATTTAAATGAGCAGGATCGATTAAAGAATGTATCTTGGGCATATTTAAGAAGTCGGACAACTTATAAATTTTTTGGAGATGTCATCACATTTGACACCACATATCTTACCAACAAGTATGACATGCTATTTGTTTTTTTTTTTGAAGCTAATCATCATGACTAGTATATTTTGTTAGGATGCGAATTGATTTCACATAAGGGTACAAAGACAATTAGGTGGTTATTTCAGGCGTGATTATTATGTATGTTCGGTTCTCCTTCCACTGTAGATAAAACAATGCAAAAGATAATTGAGAATGTTTTTTTCCTACGATCAGGTGTCGATGGTGTTTGCGACATATAATGAAGAAGGTGTTTGAGAGTTAGAGGCTTTTAAAGAATATGAATGTATTATTTCTTCTTTGCTTTCTACTGTTTATGATTTACTGAGCCTTGCTGTGTTTGAGGAAGCTTGGCACGACATGTTATGATACATGATTTATGAGATAATGATTGGTTAAATAGATTATATGATTAGCAATCTTATTGGGTTCTATGCTATTTGAAAGAATGATTTTAGGCAGAAATACCAACAACTCAGTCAAAGGAAAAGTATGAATGCATTTTTTGATAGGTTTGTTAACTCAAAAACAAATTTGAAACAATTTATGAAGTATTATGAAAATGCGTTGAGAAGGAAAGTTGAATTAAAATGGCAAGTAAATGCCAAATGTTTCAGTAAAAATATTTTATGTGTAATAAGATATGAAATGGATAAGTAAGTTGAAAAAGTGTAAATTATTTCCACGTTTAAGAATTCCAATACGAATTAACTGCATTGATGTATTGTGATATGGTTAATTATATGGGATCAGTATATGAAATCAATCAATCATATGGGCAAGGCAAGAAACTAAGCTTTGAGATTATTTTTAAAGAAGCTAAGTGTGAAGTTAGCTATATCTGTTTAAAGTTTCAATTTAGGGAGATTCTTTGCAGACATGTCCTTGCAATGTTGATACCTAACAATATTGAATTACTTCTAAAAATGTACATTTTATAAAGGTAGAGAAAAAATGTGAGAAGATGGTATAGTAAGGTGAAAGTTAGTTATGGTGTGCAAAATTTATCCATTCAATAAGGGAGATTTGACAAAATATACACTACTTTCACTAAGGTTGCAAACATAGTTGCTGATGATGGCACTCGTAAATACCATTCTATTTGTCAGAGGAAACAACCTTCAATACCTAAGAAACCTGACCAAAAAAAGAAGATTGCCAAACAAAAAAAGTTTATTGACATATAAATATATGTTTCTAATTTCATTTAGTCTTCATTTAATTATTTATCATAATTTTATAAGATTTATAAGAAAATGCTCCATCATCTTATGAAGTGCCTAATAAAATCTCCACATAGTAGAGCAATATGGCCATGGTAAGTTTGTGAATTTTTATGTTAAACTTTTCTTTTATTTTGAAGATACGTAACTAAGTATATTGTTGAGCATATGTAGACGTTACAGGAAGAAAATATTGTTAATACAAATCTCAATTAATACGAGACTCTAAGCTACAATAATGTAAGAATTAAATTCACGAGGAATTTTTAATTTTTAATACGGATTTTACATATATATTTTTATTTGCTTAGGTACTTATATACCCAACCAATTTGGTGGAAATAATATTTATCAGTCATTTCCTTATAATTAGCTCATAGTAAGTTGTTATCTTAAAATCATGGTTTCTTAATGTATACTTATATTTTTAAATTTATAAAATATAACATGTTGTTTTAATTTTTTTTTTTTTTGTGTATTATAGCAACTTATCCTATCGTGTGCTTTGTAGTCACATTATTCTTCTCTCCTTCGATGACGTACGAAGGATCTGGAAATGACAATTTCCAACAATTGCTATATCAACAATGACTTGTATTTTGTTAAGATTATTTTCTCTATCATTTTCCTTAAATTTGACTTAAAACGGCCAATTGTAGTAATGAATTAATCATTACACTGTTGTTGCTTTTGTAGGACAATTTTTATTGGTCCAGCAACTTTTTTGATAATTCTCAATGACATATATTTGGTAATTTTTTATGACATAAATCATTGCAATTTCAATGTGTTTGTACTCATCATGTGTTATTTCGGCATCCAATAAAGATTTATAACAACAATTTGAATATAATTTCAAACACAATAAAGTGAAACAACTCATAATCTTATATTTGAGGGGGAATACTATTTGTGGGAAAATACTATTATATATGTTGACAAGTTTTTCCCAATAAATAGTATAAATTGAAACAACTTAAAAATAAAATTTGAATATAAAGCATAGTACAACAATCATAAATATTTTAATGAAATCATATCCTAATGTCCGTCTCTTTTGAAGTTCATTGTCAAACAATCATCTCTGCACTCCATTTTAATGAAATCATATCATGATGTCTGTCTCTTTTGAAGTTCATTGTCAAACAATCATCTCTGCACTCCAGATTACTGCATATGCTCAAGTTCTTTATAAACAAGTGAAATTCAACAACCAAACACTCAATCTCCAATGTCAACTTTCTAACTTCCTTCACTAACAAATTAATTTTCTCTTCGCTAGATTTACAGTCTTCTACTGATTAAAAATTTTTACATCCTCTGCATTTTCAAAACTTGTGATTTAGTCTTCTACTGATTAAAAGTTTTTACATCCTCTGCATTTTCAAAACTTGTGATTTGGATTTTTCGTAGCACGTGACGTTAACAACTCCATTTTGTCATTGCATTAGTTACATATTTGCAGCGAGTTTTGAGTTTCATTTATGCTAAATGACATTGCCGTTAATAGACTATTTTAACTGCCAATTAACAAAAAAAAAGTACGAAACGCAAAGCACTTTGCAACAACTCATATTTTTTTTGGCCAAGAAACATAAAAAAAATTGTCAAATAATTGAAAATTAAATGAATGAATAAGAAAATTAAGTCGTCATATGTAATATTCTCAAAATAGTTAAAAGAAATACTAATAATGTTTTATCACAAGATATCCATGTAAAACCAAGTAATTAGAAAATGAAAACTAACAAAATTCAAGTAAATTCTAGGAAAAAATGAGTTCAAACAAAATCTGGAGTTGGTAAACATGAACAAAGTATAAAAAGCCTTTCCCCATTAATATTCCACACAGCGGAATAAATGACGGATTTTGCGTTTCTATTTCACCGAGAGCGATAGTTAACAGCTTCTGTTACTGATACAACAAAAACTAATATTCAAAACGAAAAATTCATCTTTATATTCAAACAACTACCACCAAACAGCAGGTACTGAAACCTAGGAAATTCACAAAATTAATCCGTAAATGGACAAAACACAAAAATTTATCATTTCTTTAATTACTGGCGATAAAACGGGTGGCGGTTGGGCTCTTTCTCGGCAGCGAACTCAACAACCTTGGCAGCGGGTTTAGCTTCGGCTTCGGCTTCGGCTTCGAGAGTAGTTTCGGGTTTTGCTTCCAGATCTAAAATAGACGGCGCTTCTGTATTTGGGAGAGCTTGTGTAGAGTTTTGGTGAAGGAAAAGAGCAGAGCTGAGTTTCAATTTTTTTTTTTTTTTAAAAAAAGCAGAAGAGCGTGATGGAGATTTTGGTATGCCGAAGGGATTTGGTAACTCCCTCAACTTTCTGTCTCTCAGCATTCTTAATACCTAGCATCGCTCAACTTCATATTAACTTCTCCTTTAAAAGATTTGGTAACTACCAAGTGGTTGGTAGTTACTCCCGATACCGAATGGGCTTGCATAATGCATATCATGGGCAACCCTCCCATGTCCGATGGATACATGATGTTGAAGATTTTTAAATGAAAAAAATTGAGGCAATTAGCCTATATCTAAGTGGTGGATTACAGTTCTCATAATTTATAGTTTGAGTTCTTACGAGAATTTCTTCTTTTTTTTTTCTTCCCTATTGAAACTTAGATTAGTTTCATGTTAATAGATATAATACATATCAGTAACTGAAAACAAAAAAAGTGAAAAATTAAGTAATTGATTTTTTTTTTTAAAACACTGAAATCAATCACAAAAAGAAAGTTACAATATAGTTAAGAAATAATACATATCATTTTAAAATATTGTGGTAGACAGCCTATATCAGAGTGGCGAATTATAGGTCTCACAATTTATAGTTTGAGTTATTATGAGAATTTTTTAATTTTTTTTCCTGATTGAAAATTAGATTAGTTTAACGTTGATAGATATAATACATATCATTAGCTGAAAAAAAAAGTGAAAAATTAAGTAATTAATTTTTTTCTCAAACTAAAATCAATCACAAGAAGAAAGTTACAATATGATGAAGGCATATCATTTTATCTCGTAACTTTTGAACATATGGAGTATGACAATATCAAGAAAGAGGGTGTAATCAAAATATTAGTGAGGTGCTTTTAATTTAACATTTTAAAAAAGATGGGCCCCCTAAGCCCATACCTGAAACCCATGTAACTAAAACACTCCCTTGTTTGTTTGTTTGTTTGTCTTGTTTTGTTTTTACCATCTTCGTTCGGAAAAGTCAAATATAGGAACTGACTTTTGGCTGTCTAAGTTGCGAGTGATGTTTCAATGAAACATTGGTTGGTTTTCTCCATTTTGAACATTGGAAGAGTAAAAATAAAAATAAGCATTAAATTTTAACTAGCAATATATATATATAAATAGCTATTTTTTTTTTTTGGCAGTGTTGATAGATAAATCATGCATGTGCATTAGTACTTTTCGTCCTTCTGCTAAAAGTGAGCACTTTTCCATAATCTTCTCCCTAAGTTTTGCTTCAATCTTTCTGGGCAATGGCAGCGGAAATTGAAAAAATAATAATATTTTTAGGTCTATAGGTCCTCTTATTTTGGTTAATATGAAAATTTATTAACTTTAATCTCCTTTATTTTAGAAGGAGTTGGGATGATGTTGCAGCCAGTTTTATCCTACCGTTGGGAAGAGAGTGGAACATGTTTTAAAAGTGAGAGCCGTGGCCCTACTTTTATGCAGTTGGTGGTTTTGCAGTCAACTTCTTCCAGTATATTGATTGTGTGTTAATGGTTCTTTTTACTAGTAATTATTCTTGCCTTATTGACTTAGCGATTTTGATCAATTCATAAGTTTGATTTAGGATTTCTCTTTTTTTTCGCTTAAGATATCCTTATTGCCCATCTGGTGGTTCTATATTCCCACTTTTTTAAGAGTCTTTATTTCTTATTGGTAGTCTTCATCCCTTAATGTAGTATGTTGACAAATTTTCTTATCAACACATGGATTGACTTTCATCATTTTGAAAATTGGGAAGAGTAAAAATAAAATTAGGAATTAATTTTTATAATAAAGAGTTTTTTTTTTTTTTTTTGCCGCAAGGTTGATAGATAAATCATGCATGTGCATTACTACCGCTTCATTTGCTTCATCATTCACAGCATCGACTTCTCCAATTTCGTCCTTATGTTAAAAGTGGACACTTTTCCATAATCTTCTCCCAAAGTTTTGCTTCAATCTTTCTTATCAATGGCAGTAGAAATTAGAAAAAAATAAATAAATAATAATCATAATTAGACATGATAAATTATGAAAAAAAAAAACAAGGGTCATGCTTATTTCTTTTTTTTTTCTTTCCTCAAAAAATTTTGAAGGGAGTACCCCTTGAAAAACAGGATGTCAAATATTGATTAAACATTATTTGTTGTTTTTTTTTTTCTAAACTAGCATTACCATTTAGCCGCCCAATTTAAGTCTTAAATTCTATTACTATCGTACACACCAAAAAAATAAAAATAAATAAATAATTGAACAATGTCATGAGCAACTCGTGATCATTCACGAAAATTATTTTTGATGAGGCGGTAATTTAGTCCGAGAAGATAATCCAAATTCTCGTGTACTTGACCTGGTCTCGGTCTCAAAATCAGCATACAACCTAGAAAGTCAAAGGCGACACAAAGTGTCTCATTGAAATCCATGTCATAATACTAAAAGTCAAACAGCTTCTTTTTATTAAAAATAAAAAAAAATTAAAATAAAATTATTCCGTGCCTTGCTTGCAAGAAGAGTATAAGCTGCTCTGTCAACATGTAAACACAGTTAATGAATGCACACTATTCACAAATGTTTTAAGGCAGCATGCCAAGATGCACACATATTTACACAGTGACAGCTAACCACAACATGAATCCCAGCTGGGATTTTGCTTTCTTTTAGGCTTTGCAATAATGATATGAAGTTGCAGATAAAAGCAGTTCCCTTCCCTCAACATTTTGCTATATTTTTTTCCCCACAAAAAAGGGTCCCCGTCACGGCCATTTGTACCAGCCCCTGATCAAGCAATCAATCAGGACCCACCATCGTCAGAAATGAAATACAGAAACGCAATCATGGCCATCCAAACCATTGCTTTCTCCTCAGGGTCCCACTTTCAACTTTCTCACTGAATTACCTGATAGCTACCCCAACCCTTGTTGCATTTAACTTGTTTTAATTTCCCCTCCACCGCAATAATTTTGAAATAAATGTATTTCTAAATAGCAAAGTTTAAAGATAAAATAATAGTAGAAGCTTCCTTAAATTAAAAATACAAAAATATAAACTGTTGGTAATTCGCTTAATCATATTTCATAATGAGGGCACGCGCCCACGTGAGGGTAATCTGGGAATAAAAGGGTTTGCAAAATTGTGGGCCCAGATTGTCAAATTGGCCCTCTTCGACACGTGTGAGATGCTAGTGGTGAGGGTATAATTTTGCTTTTCACCACTACTTCGTAGTGCTTGGTATTTCGCAAGAATAAAATAATATGAATAGTTATGTAATGGTTCTTCCGGTTACCGGTAACAATTGGAGAGTGTTTGAACTAATGAGAGAAGAAAATGTGACTGGTTTTTGGACCAGGGGTGATGGAGTTGATCTTCTTCAATGGTTCATTGAACAGGTCAGTCTCTGTCTTTTCTCTCTCTAAGCTACACTAAAATGTGGCTCTTTTTGATGCATCATATATTTTGTTGACTAAAGATTTGAACCTTGTGGTTGTTTTGGTGTACATTTTTTTAAAAAAAAAATTACAAATGTTCGAGGTTGTCTCAGGGTTTTCTGCATGATGTTTTGTATTATTGGGTAGCTTGCGGGTTGTTTTGTTGTCTTAAAAGTTTAGCACTTTTGAGCTTCAGTTTGAGAATTCTCATGTGGGTGAGTTTCTGTTTTGTTTTGGAGGTTCTGCTTTGAGCTTTATTGCTTTCTGTTCCGCTTCCGGATCTGAGGAAAAAGTTTGAAAAAAGATAGGCAGCTTTTATTTTACGTTTTGCATACATGTAAAGGAAATTTAAGCATTCAAACCATAGAAAAGGAAAACATGGGATGGGAGAAAAGAAATATAGAAACCATAGAATTGTGGGGTTTAAGCAAGTTGTCTGAAATTTGAAAGTTCTGCTTTGTTCAGTAGGTAGTAGATGTTGAACATCGAAGAATCCCATCTTCATAGTTTTGGCACTGGTGGGTCTATCCTCTGTTGTCAATATTGTTCATGATATGAGCTTATTTAGTGATGATGGGAGACCCTTCTTTGGGATGTCGATTCAGTGAATTATTTTGCTAAAGGAAGATGGTGATTAGATAGTATTGAGACTTAAAAGCAAGTTGTTGATTGGTGGCTTCTTATAATTAGAGTTGAGCATTATTGGTATGGACACAAACAATAGTGAAGATAGTAGCCAGCTTTCAACGCAATTCTGCAACTGTTACAAAGTCTCAAGCCTTACTGAAACCATTTTGGATGCAACCCAGATCTCAAATTTGAGCGATCGGTATGTTCTTGGAAAGCAATTGGGATGGGGGCAATTTGGTGTCATTAGAGAATGTTCCGATAAGTTTACTGGTGAGGTTTTAGCTTGTAAGTCTATTGCAAAAGATAGATTGGTTACGGTCGAAGACGTTCGTAGCATCAAGCTGGAGATTGAAATAATGACTAAGTTATCAGGGCATCCTAATGTTGTAGACCTCAAAGCAGTTTATGAGGAGGAGGATTACGTACATCTGCTGATGGAATTATGCGCAGGTGGGGAGCTATTTCACCGACTTGAAAAATATGGGACGTTTTCTGAGACTGAGGCTAGAGTTATTTTTATGCACTTGATGCAAGTGGTTAGTTATTGTCATGGCAATGGAGTTGTTCATCGGGATTTAAAGCCAGAAAATATTCTCTTGGCTACAAAGTCCTCATCCTCTCCAATTAAATTAGCAGACTTTGGTCTGGCAACTTACATAAAAGCTGGTAAGGCCTCTATCTTTTGCTGTCTCATTTAGCGCGGATCTATAAGTGTGTATGGTTGCAAGTTTTCCTATGTAAGCATATTTGGTTTTTGTCAAACAGGCCAGAATTTGCATGGGACAGTTGGGAGCCCGTTTTATATAGCCCCTGAGGTACTGGCAGGGGGCTACAATCAGGCTGCTGATGTGTGGAGTGCTGGCGTTATCTTGTACATTCTTCTCAGTGGAATGCCTCCTTTTTGGGGGAAGACTAAGTCAAAGATTTTTGATGCTGTTAGGGCTGCAGATCTATCGTTCCCTTCCGATCCCTGGGATCATATATCTGCATCTGCCAGGGACTTGATCATGGGAATGCTTCGAGTAGATCCTTCCACTAGGCTGACTGCAGCAGAGGTTCTAGGTATGTCAGTAATGCAGTTTTGTCAGTAAAGTGGCTTAAAAGTGACAAAGAAGTTATTAGATATACTCTGGGTTATTTTGTGGCAACTGAAGTAAATAGCAATAAATACCTAGGGAAATAGTTTTGTGCTTGTTCAATTTGTGAGTTTGTTGACTAAGAATTTGATTACTGTTGTATGTGGTAAAAAGTTATGACATTGTCAGTTAAATGCCATTTGTGATTATTTACACAATAGAGCTGTTTCTTTTCGGTACTGCATATTAAATGTAATTTGGTTCTTATTGCAAAGTAATCTTTGGATGTCACAAAAGATGTGTTTTCCAAATTTCTACACCGAAACTAACAATAGTTTACTTTCGCAGCCCACTCCTGGATGGAGGAATGTGAACAAGTAGCACAAGAACCATGCAAGCAAGATGACCTTTGTTGCAAACAGCTGGAAGCGGGTGGAAGTTCTTTCTCTGCCACATTTATCTCCAGGAATATGGACTGTAGTTTTGGTGATTGTCAACTGGAACAGTCACCTGCATTCACTTGTAAATCATCATTTTCTGCTTTCCTCGTTGATGACAGTACTCCTTGCTCAGGATATGGAGGTTTTTCTTTTAGCAGCTGCTGCAAATCAAGTGCGGCTGACTTTTCTTCACCAATCCCTTCAATGCCAAGCTTTTCTTTCTTCAGCCCAATTTCTGCAGTTGACCAAGGAAATGCTTCATTAGGACATAAAGTCAACGTGACAAAACTGGACGAAAAGGATGGAGGTATATATGTTCATATGATTCCTTGCCACAGGTTTTGTAAAGGACCATTGCATAGTCTAATAGTTAAGTTTGGGACCAAATATTTTGGTTCATGTCTTGAGTTAGTTGTTCATAATCACATTGCTTTAACTAAATATAAAATAGAAAGGATCTAGGAAACTAATTAGAGGATTGATATTTGTCAAGTGGAACATGATGACAATGGCTGGTTCTGCTCATTATTAAAATCAGGGCACCACAGGTGATAAGTAACACACGCATAACTTCCTACTTTGTTCCTAAAGAGAAGTTTCTGTACCTGGCTGTGTTTCTTTATTGCAGATTGAATGCACTAATGATTACTTGAAAGAATTACCAAAATAATCTAGGCCACTTTTCTCTTGGTTGCAAAAGTAGTATTGACAAATTGGGTTTCTTCTCTGCAATAACCCTTAACCCAAGCATTTTGGCTTTGCATGTACAGAATCAAACTTGGGAAAGCTGTTTGTTCTGCCAGGTTCCTTCCTTCCTGTTAGACGTGAGGTAAGGGAAATAGAGGACAGGGCAGAAGTTCCAAGAGCTGGCACTACGGCTTCAAGGCCTTCAGGCATCCACAATAAACGGAATCATACAATCGGACTCGGTGAGCTTGATCAACTTAATCTCGTGGTGACCGAATCAGTCATCCGTTGGGCATCATGCACGCACATCCCAACTGCCCCATCCCTTAGATTATCACTTGTCTGTTAGAAAGGGATATGCAATCAAAATTATTGGGTGGGTGTTTGAGCGGGGGAGTCTATTTATACTGACTGAAACAACTATATGCCTGAGAACTGGAAGCAGAGACAGAGATTGGTTCATCCGAGAAGCTGAACTCCTATATGTAGGTCCTGAATTGTTTAATTTTTTGTGGTGTGATTGAGTAATGATGCTTTTCTGATCAGGAAAATAATTGCAGTGTATTAATTTGAGGTTACTAAATTCAATTGACTTCCTAAAATTCAGCACAAAAGTTTCAACTCTAATTACTAATGCAAATGAAGAGGATATAGCTACCATTTGTCTATTTTAAAAGCCTTTTTTATGTGCACCGAGTGTAGTGACGCACAAAACGCCCCTTAATTTTGATTGACGAAATTAAATCAATTACATGGTTTTATGCATCAAGCTGAACCGATTAATCTTGAACCTGTTTGCTTATCCACCTTGTACCAGGAGTGCAGCCTTTTATATAAGTTGGATAATTCCAGTCTTAAAACATCCAAAATGCTTGTTATCGAGCATCCGAGTGCAAGATGGGATAAAATTTGTTCTCCCGTAGAAAAGAATCAAAATGGTGATGTATTTAACTTCTGTAAACCTGACAACAAAGGAGAGAGAATACAGGAAAAATTGTAACATAATTTTTTTAATCATAAATATTAATCAAATATCATGCCGACTATTCTCTTATGATACAAGTATATAACCTCTTAAACGTACGATCATGTCGTAGGTCTTAACTTACAAAAACTTACCCCGTTGCTCTTGAGCCTCAAATAGGAAAACAGAGGCCTCACTTCATTATGCAGCAAACTTGGGAAATTTAAGTCATAACAATAAGGGTAATGCCACTATTCCAGGAATAATCATTACAATTTGACACAGTCTCCTAACGCTACACTCATGAAGCAGGTGCATATTCTTGGATGGCTGTTGCAAGCTTATTACGATCTTCCTCCGTTTTTGTCCTGATTAAGAAGGTACGTGCTACAGCACTGCCATCATTGCCACCACCAGCATCATCGCCCTACAGAACCCAAAGGAAGTTACTAACTATAAATTACATGATATTATTAGCATAAATGCTTAAACATATAACTTAAGGACCTTTGGTCCCAGATGAACCCAAAGGGCCTTAATGTTTGATCCTAAAATCTGCATAGGGAAGCCTTGTATTGCATCTGTAGTTGTTTGTCACATCTAAACTAACCAACCAAAACAGTATAAATTAAATGCCAAAAAAAAAATCATATTAATATGATTTACCGAAGTATGAAATATTGCAACGATGGAATTCTTTTGTAAATTTGTCTTTATTCCTGGATAAAGCAAAGCGTTAAGCAGCACCCTTCCCACCTGCCATAAATGAAAGGTTGATAAACATGGAAGTATATGTTGAGTAAATAAAAATCATGCATGAACATCAAATAAAAACAAAAGAAGACGAAGAAAAATTAAAAAGAAAAAAACATAAGACACAACATGAGTTATAAAGTTGTTACAGAAAACAGGGGCAATGTCAGGGAAATGAGCAAAATGAGAGAATTTTGCTTAAGGAATCTAAAATACCATGACGACACATAATTTTTCAACAGGAACAGACACATATTAGGAAGAATTGTATTTTTAAATCACATTCTCTACGAGGAATATTGAATTGAAATATTATATCCAATCTAGTGGTGACACTATTTTCATTATTTTGTTGTTGCTTTCGTTCTCCACTAAATATACCTCAAGAAAGACATTGCTTGAAGCTGTTGACTAATGATCTCTCCATTCAGTATTCTCCACCAACAATCCATGCAAATGTAACAATTAAATATTTTGCCTTTGAAATCCACCTCTCAAAAGAAATGACTCATGTTGTCTTTCTAATTTAATGAAAAACAATTAGCCAGATAATGGAGACGGTACATTAATGGCACTGGATTTCAAGGCTTCAATAAAGCCTTGAAAGAATTAAATTGACGATCATCATGTTTTAGAAATCCGATGCCCCCAGGGGCCCAGCTGAGTGGCTGAGTGGATTTCTAACAGTTTCATTTGACTGGTCACCCGAGTTCGAATCTAGGGATTAAAAAAATGATTTAAGCTTTACCCACCCCTTTAAAAAAAAAAAGTTTAGAAATGCAGTTGACATTCTGCACAATTCCCCAAGCCATTAACATAAATACCAGCCATAAACATAAGTAACTTGATTTCAGTCTCCATGTTCTTAAATCTAACACTCTAATAAGCAGGAGCAAATTTATAGTTAACCGAACAAGCTGTCACACAAAATTAATTTCACAAAAAAATATACATAAAAGAGGGAACATACATCATTTCGAACAAGAATTGTTGGCTTGGACTCTTTTGTACCCTTGCTGATACCTTCTTTGCATTTTATGGAAAGCTGCCCTGTGCCTCTATCTTTCCACGTGTCTTTATCACCAGGATCACTCGACTGAACAAATCATACAAATAAAAAGAAAAAGATATAGCTGTAAAGAAGCTTAAGAAAAAATTATCTCTTGAGAAGGTAAGAATAAACACCATGTATCTCACACTTCGAGGCATAACATTGTATAGGTTTTCACAAGCAAATACCTTGACATAAAGTTTGCACTTGACTTCGTGGACTACAATAATGCCCTTCTCTTCTGACTTCTTCAGAGATGGGCTGCTAGGCTGCGGTACTTCATCTTCTGATAATCCAAAAACAGGGCATTAATTATGCTTGTGAAAGGAGGAAGAAAATCCCGGTCAATAAAGAAATATTTATAAAATTATCCATTGTAGAATTCATGGTTCTGTGAAGGTACAAGCTGTCAACATAAAAAAGGAGAAGACATCATGAAAACTGAGACCCTGAACCAGAGAATAAAACCATAAACAAAGGAAAAGCAACTCTACTACAACTGATTTCAGTAACACAAGAAGTCAAAAGTCACAAAGGCAGGAAGCTCAATTACATCAATTCTCGGAAACCAAAGGCACAGTACCAAGATGGTAAAAACAACCAACCAACAAAGTTTCATTACTGAATCTGCCATTCCTTCATAAAATCATTTTGATCTAAACAACTTAATCAGAAGAATAATGTGAGTATTTGCAACCTTATCAAGAGAAAAAGATTATCAAATATATCATGCCAGTGAGTGAAAATGCACAAATGGTTTAATGCAGTGATAGGTTTAACAAATCAAATAAAAAATATACATGCATACATATATGTATGTATTAAAAAAAAAATCAACTCACCAACATCAGCATCATTCAAATCATTACTGTTTTGGAGAAGCGAGCTTTGATTCCCTGGAACAAAAATATTGAGGCAGCAACACTATAAATCACATAATCTCCCAAAAAAAAGCAAATACAATCAAACGTCAAACACATTACTTCGTCATTTGTATCTTTCAAATTTAACAATCAAACCACACCCTACTAAATTATCATCCTTTTCTAGTTTAGTGTTAAAACTAGGGAAGGCAGATAATCTAGCAAATAGTGCAGAGATCATTGTAAACAATCCGTTATGGATTATTCCAGATTTTACCATAACCTATTATAAAGTGTTTCCACCTTTATTATTCAACTAAAACTACTTTACATATCATCTAGAGAATACACATGTAGGAATACAAAAATTTAATAACTCAAATCATCTAAGTACACAAGAGAACAATTACCAAAGAAAACAGGCGTTTGACTGTTGGAGACAGCTCCAGAGCTCCATGATGCTGCACTGTTGGAGATTAGAGAACTCCCTGAGGTTGCATTGTCGGAGAATAGAGAACTTCCTGAAGTGCCATTGCTGGAAAATAGTGAACTTCCTGAAGTTGACTTGTTGGAGAACAGTCCAGAGCTCCCTGAAGCCGCATCGCTAGAGAATAGTGGAGAGCTCCCTGAAACCGCATTGCTGGAGAACAGTCCAGAGCCTCCTGAAGCTGAATTGTTAGAGAATATTCCAGAGGTCCCAGAAGCTGCACTGCTGAAGAATAGTCCAGAGCTCCCTGTAGCTGAACTGCTGGAGAGGAGTCCAAAGCTCCCAGAAGTTGCAAAGCTTGTGGTTGTAGTTGCCGGAGTGAATGTTTTCTCCTGAGATGATTTTATGTCATTAATCTTGATTTCAGTTTCTAATTTCTTTTCCTTTGCAAAAGGTTCGGCAGCAGATGAATTCCCTGCTTTTAAAGCATTTGCTTTGAGCCAGTTGACAACATCACGGAACTTCTCCTGCACAGGGTCAGTGTTGCACATGAATGGAGTTAGAAAATTAAACATAATGTCTTCACTTACATTATATCATATACGGACAGAGTATTGACTAGAGGCTAATTTTAAAAACAATAATGAGCATGAGCATTTCAAATCACATTTTCCCCTGAAAAGTGCTTAAAACATTATTTTATTGAGAACATGGCCTTAAAATTGGCTGCTAACTAAATTACAGCTAATATGATATTGTCCATCATTTTGCAGATCCTTATCACTGTGGCGAGGTATGTCCTAGGCAAATATGCTTGATTGCTAGTTTGCTACACAATAGTTGTTCAGTTCATATTTTGAAGTTAGATAAGTTATCCATAAAACAATTACTAGAAGCTAAAACAATTCAGTTTGCAAAGCAAGGGGGTATATACTAACACTTTCCAAATGTGCCAAGAGTTTGCCAGAAATTACCATTATCTTTGAAGCATGAGCTAAGTAGTCTTGAACTCCATCTTCCCAAAGTTCATCAGGGTGGTTCTTCAATTGTGTTTGCACCCAACTATTCATGAAAAAAAAAAGGTTACATATTCAACTGTCCAAAGATTTCCATATGACATAGTCATGAGGGAAAGAAGTAATAACGAATCAAAGTCCGCAATTTCTAGGATAGAAACAAGGAAATTAAACTAAACTACTAAAGACCAGAAATACAAATTTATTACTCTACAAATACAGTACAAAATATTTTTTTTTTCTTGAAAAAAAATATAAGCTAGTTTAAATATGAAATATAAGACAACATACACAATAAATTTGATGAACGTATTAGTAATACATGCAAGTGACCACATGAGCTAATCAATACTAACCACACCGCCGGTGGGGGGGGGTGGGGGGGTGTGTGGGGGTGGATAACATACTACACAATGGAAGTGCAGTTCATGAAATAGGGAAATAAGGGAGATAAAGAAACAGACCTAGCGAATTGGGTATTGAGAGCCCTGACATGCTGTCGAGACGACTCAGCGTGTTGCATATCCAATGGTTCTGTTGTCATTGACTGTTGTTGAGATGGCTCAGCCCTGTGAACATCAAACAGGGATCCTTCCATTATTCTTTTATTTCCAAACTGCATCAACATTGAAAAGTTTACAATAAGTCTTCACATGAAAACTGACATATCAAAAACATGCAAAATATGCACCCAAGATTAACATAAGAGAATTCAAATATCATTTACCACAACTTGAATAGTTCTCCGGAAGCCAAAGCTCCATTGTGCTACAGTTCAAAGGGCATTGTGGATATTGTAAGAAGCATTTGAATGTTGTAACAACCAATAGAACAGAGTTCATGCACAAGTAAGTCTTGATCCTAATTATTTCAGCTTCCACTTGCATTAAGCCACCAAATAACAAATAACTAGATTCTTAGATCTCCTCATTTGCAGTAAAGAAGATAAAAAGAAAACCCCATAAATGCAACTATGCAAGGTTCTCTGAATTCTAACAAAGATAGCCAATTCCAACATAAGCTAAATTCTAAAAGCCTCAAACCAAGATTTTCCATAACCTAAATTCATTAAAAAAAAAAAAGAAGAAGCACCATTTAAGTTCACATGATTATAGATTTTCATAACTAGTACTCCAATAACTCAATTCATCATGTTACTAAACAACTTTCCAGCTAAATTAAGCTGACA
Organism: Atalantia buxifolia; assembly: GCA_030444775.1. Lineage (NCBI taxonomy): Eukaryota > Viridiplantae > Streptophyta > Magnoliopsida > Sapindales > Rutaceae > Atalantia > Atalantia buxifolia. The sequence goes on along the minus strand of CM059835.1, from coordinate 46,420,607 downwards.
ATGCCAAAATAATTTGAAATTTTCAATATTTCTGAGTGTACATTGTTTTGAATTTAATAAACTAAAAACCAACCTGCTATATACATTGATCATAATGAATAAGCTAGGCAATTTCAGCAATGTTTTCAATTTAAAATTTTAAAAAAATCAATAAACCTACTTCAGTAAAGCTTAATTGAGTGGAAATTATTGCTGTCAAACCTCATAATTTCAATAAATAGGCAAAAAGGAATAATAAATAACTTAGGGCTTATAATGAATGCGGAAAAAAAAAGGAACCTACAGCTGAGTCGTTCGTGTCCTTGGCCGAATCCGATATGGCGAGACGTTTCGTTCCTCTCATGATTTATTATTTATTTTTCGTAATGGAACTTTATTAATTTTAAAGAGAAACAAAATGAAGCTGCAACGGGTAAATTTAGGGTTTTGGTTTGAATTTTCGTATTGCTTATATTTGAGGCTAGCGGTACACAGAAAGAGAAGGGTGGGTTTTTTTTTTTTTTTTTATAAATTTGTGGAGTAAATTAATGAAATATGGGAGAATTGTGACCGTTGGCTCAAGTGGGGAGCTAAACATTTAACTGGGACCGTTTAACGAGGAGGCTGCCATCATGTGTTTGTATTTTTTCGACATGGGCCACGTGCTGTTGTGATCATTTACGGAGGTTGCCCACGCTCATTGGGCCCACCATTATATACAATTGGGCCTGCTTTTTTATCGGAAAGATGCAGTGATAAACATCTAAAATGTAAATGATTCTGGTTTTTTTTTATATTAAATAAAATACAATTATAATCTACTGGCACATTGCAAAATTAACTAAGGTTAGTCATCAAAATCTTTAATGATTATATTATTTCAAAAGTTACCAAACTCTCACACATTCATGTTCTTAATTTTTGCAGCAATTTTAGTATGTATTTGTGTGTGTATGCGCGCGTGTGTGGGGGTTCGCGCGCGTGATCAATTGATCATGACGAGGTTGTTATGTCCCTGCAAATTTATAACGAAGTTTTCTCGCGAACTTTCGCAACGACGCTCACTCCCATGCGGAGTCACACGAGTCACTCCCCCTGTTTTCTTGCACAAAATTCGAAAAGTATTCAATTGATGCATGAGGTTGCTGTAACTAAATTTAATTACCAATTTTTCGAAAGAATGTAAATTCATTAGCAACAAAGAACTTTACATTGCAAATATCTATTATTGCCTCTGCTTCTTTGCTGAAATTCTACTTCTATGCCATGGATGTACTAGAAAACCAACGAAATGAAATGAAAGTTCAAAAATAAAAATAAAAAGACAGAGAAAAAAAAAATAGACCTTTGTATAGTTTATACAAAGGGTTGTTTCTCTTCATCTTCTCCGTTTGTTTCTACCAAGCTTTTCTCTTCTGGCTCGGGGGACTTCCTGCGCTTGACATTGTTGTGTGAGTTTGGTCTGTTGTTGGCAGGGGCTTTATTTTCTGGTAACATCTTCAATATGATTCCCATGGCAATGAGCAGAAGCCCAGTTCCATGCTGTTCGGTTAATGGCTTCGTAAATATCAAGTAAGAAAGAAACAGTGTGACTGCCTTTCTAGCAGTTGTTATCTGCAAGTGAATGGAAAAGTGAGATCCAACAATTAGATGTTTAAAAAAAAAAAAAAAAAAATCAACATGAGATCCAACAATATACGGCATTGTCATTTTCAATGATGTTCAGATGGTTCTATTTGGAGAACAAATGTAGTGTGAACATAAAATGTTAGGAATTCTATCGTAACAAGAAAATATCAGATGAAAACAGGGAACAAGATGAACATAATCGAAATTTCATATGCCTTTATAGAGCATTTTGCAATGCAGTTTGGCTATCAACATAACAGAATCATTTCAAATCCTGTTGATGAAGTAGATATTTAGATAAGCAGATAGAAGATGCACTTACCATGGCAGTGGTAGCAGCTCCAAAAAGGGCAATGAGAGACAAAACAGACACCTGACCCACAAATGTGGCCATGGCTTCAAATACTAACACCCCATATACATATAGATGCTGCAATACATTGAAACAAAAAGTGGAATTATTACTAAAGACACAAACTAAATACATTGTAGGAATTGAAACCTGATTCTAAAAACAGAAGTAAAAGCAGACAATGGCAAAGCAGACGTATTAATATTCCTAGGTGACTTTGACCAGGATCTCACCAATGTAACAAGAGATATGAGTTGCAAAAGACAAAAAGAGAGAAACAAAACACAAACAATGATCAGTACAAATAAAAATAATGGATCAGCTTCATTTGTCACAAAACAATTAATTAATCCGATGGGCCAACTGTAGTATTCCTAAGACCACCCAAAAAATAAAAGGAAAAAAGAAAAAAGGGGACCAGCATAAAATATTCCTGCTTGACCAAGTTGGAATATAGTATTGAGCATGAAATAAACTAAAGTAGTAGACATTCTACCAGATCATTGACTCCCCCCCAACAAAAAAAATGATCATTTAGGCAGGCTTTCTTTATTATAAAATTCACATTGATAAGCCTCTCCAAGGAGAAGAAGAAGAGAGAAAGAGATGGAAAAAAGAAATAATAAATATATCTGAAAGGAAATGTTCTTTACTTGTGAACAAGAATTCCAGGCCCTAAAAAGCTCTCCTGTTAGAATCATCGGTACAAGTAAAAAAGGCAACCCAACTACCGTGGAGCAAAACAGCATCTCCATCTGTCAAAGAAATATTAGCAATCAATAACAAGAGAAAGAGGATACATTTCTGTGACAAATTATTTTTGCATTCATATGCTAATTGTAAAGAATGTTTGATCACCTGAGTTGTGTCAGGATTCACTGTAAAAATTGCTTCTTGCAAATTTCCCAGAAAGGAATCCATAACTAAAGCACCAGAAATCATTAGGACACCGATCAAACTAAAATTCGGAGAAGTTTGGGCATCCGCCATAGTGAAAAGTATCAGACCAAAAACAAGAAGCAGGGCAGCGACATATTCATGAGCAGGATACTTCCTTCTCAAGCCAGGAATAAAGGCCCCCATTATCATCACCGGCAGTACCTAAATTCTCAAATCACATGAGCTCTCATAAGATATAAAGTAAACCACAAGCAACCAAATATGCACCTCATACTCAAACATTCCCTAATGCAAATTGCAAAGAGTACAATAAGGTTTTAAACTTGACAAAGACAGCAATAACAAAAAGTTTTAAACTCTATTTATAAATTTACCTTTGTAGATTTGAACATGATCTGTGCCGGATAATTAAGAAAAGCCAAGGACCCCTTGGTTAATCCATGAGAACCCATTAATACCGCTGAGAGTTTCACATAAGTCTTCCACGGATTCACCATCTGCTTGGTGGTGAAACCTTGCAAGTATATGAGTACCAAGTACACAAATCCTTGCACAAAAGTGAAATACCAGCCATAGCTGCAAAAATCAAATATCTAAGTAAACAAACAGACCAAAAATGTTAAAGAAGCAACACCATTGCGAATTTTATACCTAAATTGAAGCCGATTGTATACATATTCCTGAAAATCAAACAAATGAATACGTAACGAATCAGATAATAAACGCAAACGATTTAATTATGACATGGATATAAGAATTCAATACGAATAAAACAGTAAACTAAGAACATGAGAAATGACAATTCCATTTCTTTTATTTTCAAAATTTTCTCAGGATCCAAACAGAGAGCAGGGCAGCAAAATCAAACACGTGCAAGATTAAGAACTCAAACAAAAAAACATAGCCAATTACAAAAAAGAAAAATTTCCCACAAAATATATAAATCAAATTTAAACCCTCAGAGAAATGGGAAATTAAAAAAAAAAAAAAAGGAAAAAGAGGTAAAACAAACCTCACAAATGCCATTAACAAGGTAACCAAAGAAGAAGCCAGAAGAGCAGATGAGGAATTGTTGCCACCTGGGTCGATCAGAAAGAGAGATACCGAACAGAGACCTTGCTTGCTCTTCGTGCCTCATCTTGTTAATGATCGTCCGATCAAGAGTCAATCAAAAAACAACCAGGGGAAAAGAAAAAAAAAAGAAGTCTATCAAGATTGCTTGCAGTAGCGGTGCTGCATGGCGTTCTTGTGTTTAATATTATGTTTTACGAGTAGTAGGGAATTTGGTTAAAAAGAAAGGTTGGTTTCGTGATATCAAGAAGAAAAGTATCGAAACGATAATCTAAGTTAAATATAATATAAAATAATTTTATTAACGGAGGTTGCCGGGTGTTTGTGCGCTTTTGAGCTTGAAATTAGGATGGCTTTAAAGACTGGGGCAATTCATTCGAGAGTCACGACGCGTTTGGAGGTTTCCAAGAAAAGTTTCTTTCCGGTTTTCATTTTCTCGCGAAAATTTTGTTGAAAAGGAAAATTTTACTTGGATTTCCCTTTGGGACGCGACTAGCTTACAGAATCTGTAAGCTACAGACTGGAGCATCAGCCGTTGGATATGGTTGGACGTGGAGTGAGAAATTAAAACAATAGAAAACGGGATGGTGGGATGATGGGATCCTTCGCTTTGATGTTTCACGAGAATTTACAATCTCATCACATGGGGGAAAGAGGCTTATGTGGCCTGTCTAAGTCGAATAACCCTTCCATCTTAATTTGACAAGTGTAAAGTACTAATGTGTCAGTGATCGTTAATTTTATTTATTTTTTTAAATAATAGAGAACTTCAATTAATTAAAATCAATGATACGTGTGGAAAAGTTTGTTTACATTTGTCAAATTCATAGTAGCTGCCCGATCGTAAGACTCTTTCCATTTGGTTAAAGTTGTCATTGGGGAAATTTACAATTTTTTTTTTCTCCTTAATTTTGACATATATGATATATTCATCTAAAGTAATTGCAACAATTTAATCTACCATGCATATATAGACGCGCACACATACTAACGGGTGATAAAATATATATTTAATATTACTTTATGAAAAAATCTTGAGTGCTCTTAGATTTTTTTTTTTTTTAACTTTTTATTGCGGGTACATGAAAAGGTAGAATCTAAATGAGGTTGGTTGTCAAATTATAATTCTCTTTTCATTTGGATAGAATTATTATCAAATAAGTATTTTGATATTTAATATTTGATATCTTCCATCTAAAAAATCTAAAAGGTTTGAATAATCCATAAAGGTAAAAGAGGGAAATCCAATTGTTGTTAAATACATTATTAATATTTACCCTCTTATTTAGTCTTACAAAATAAGCATATAATGTGATCGTATATAACATTATTCATATTTATATTGTTTTTCAATAAGATTACCGATGTTTATGCATATGGTTAAAGAATATAGTATTATCTATTCAACTCATTTTTAATAAGTCGCGAGATATCGGACGAAATGAACTCGTGAGTAGTTTTAAGTTTGGGAGGTAATTTATTCGTTTGCCCGGATTCTCATGACGTGCCGCGTGTCCAATTGACTGCTTACAAACAGCCAATGGCTGGCAACATGACCTGTAGAGTGCTGATGGTATAGAGACCGACCTGCTGACCGAATTTGCTGAGAAAATGGAAAACGACATCGTTTTTGTCTGGCTCTCATTTACTCTCTTTAAAATAAAAAAAACAAGTGCAATATTTAAAACAAATTAACCCACGCATGTAAATGAAAGTTGGAAACAAGAAAATAATGGCGGTACGCTTATGCTAGATATGTGAGGGGGTATTAACTTATTTTGAATATTACGCGTGTTCATTAGTTGTGAACGAAAGTCAACCAAAAACCGGACCATTTTGCTATTTTGTCAGCAAATTCGGTTCATTACCTTTTCAGTGAAGTGAAAATTTAAAAATGATACTGAAAGAGTGATAGGTGACTGTTGATTGCCGATTTGAAGGCAAAATCTAAGCTGGAACGTCGGGTGCATTCCTTCTTGGGTACGGCAACGTCAGTCGCGGTAAAACGAAATTGAATCGTTTATTATATTTGTGACGACGTGGCGGTGCGTTTAATGGGCCTGCGAAAAAGGGCTGCAGCTGTTAAGTCAAGAGCATGATAGCTTTTAATAGCCCCGTAATATCTTTATAGAGGTGGACTATTTGCACCCATCTAATATTCTTATGAAACTCCTTTTCCCGGTTATATTTATTTTATTTTCGAAAATATTTTTTAAATACACTTTTAATTTTTTTATTATCAAAACTCAAAATAGAATTGTGCAATTTTTCATTTCGTTGTAATCTAATTTTTTCACTATACACAAATTAAAAATTTTATGAGTGATGAATTTTTTTTTTAATGTCAACCATCAGTTGAAATTACACATATTTTACATTATAACTTGAAAGATATCTTAAATATAAAAATATTCAATCAATGAGAAACATGAAAGGAAAAATTTATTATTATAAATTTTTACAACTTATTTTAGTTAACTAATAAGCAACATGCAAAAAGAGAGAGAGATTATGAATGTAAGTAATTTGTTCAGGAAAAAAATATATGTGTGTTTAATTCTTACTTATTCTTAATTGTAATTTTATTTGAAGTGAAGTTTTACAAGGATAATGAAATGGTGCCAATAGCTTCACTCATTTCTACATCACCTCTTTTGAATGTTATTTATTAATATATTTTTAGTTTAATTAAAAATAAATGTATTTGTTAAAATTAACTATCTTCTCATAAAATTTCATCTAAAAAATTATTTTTAAGTTGCATAAAAGTCATAAAATATTAAACTTTATCTTAAATTTGTTTTCTTATTAAATAATTCTTATCTTCATAACTCTAAACCCTTATAATTTTCTTCATGAAAATTTTAAATTAAGATTTAAAATATAAATATAAATTATGAAATGTGATGTGTTTAAAAAGTTTGTTAAAGGAATATCTTATCGATGTGTTTAACTGAATTTTCATTCGAAATAAATTAATTAATTTGTGTTAGGTTATTTAAGTAACTTTAATTAAAAAGAAGCTTTATGAAAAAATTTGAGGGGGTGTCAGAGCCTAATCTAATTGAATTGGTCCTGGGCCGGATTACATCACATCTGATTCTGGTCCTTGATTCAATAAGGGACGGCATTAGAGGATCCAGGAAAAATGGTTTGGGCTATGTTCATGTGGCTGGCAGTAAAACACGTTTAAGAAATGCTAAGAATTTGGTGTCCGCACTGAACAGTATTGTATTAAGCAGTATTATAACCACCTATTATAATGATTATATTATAAATTACCTGCATTTATCACTAGCATTGTGCCGCACATTTTCTTAAAAATCAAACAAAAATACCAAAGACATAATAATATAATCACAAATTAAAGTAGAAATCTTCACATTAAAAAAGATCAGCAAGAAATACGAGGGAGTTCAAAAAATTACTGTGCAGAGCGAAGCTAACATGAATGTGCCAAACGTGACCTAAACTGCCACCAAAGCAAATAAGCAACAGTCCGGTGGTGATCTGGTGCTTTTAACAAAGTTGAGGGGTCTCAATAGCAAATCATTTACTCAATAATTATGAGATAAAGCAGATAGATATGTCATTAGGTATGAATCTCTAGTCTGTTTTTAATGATGGTATAGCGTAACAATTTTTTTTTTTTCAATTTTTGTTTGAAAGTTCGGGAGCTAAGGAAATACTTTTTGGGAACAGGGAACCTCATCTATTCCCCTTGACATTTCAAAACTTCTTGAACCAATTACCAATATTCCTCCTAAGAAAGGAGAACAAACTACAATCTCTCCACTACAAAGCCTCGAAGGTGGTATCAGTCATTCAAGCCAATTCTCTCCCCGCTTCAAAAATGACTAAAACAACCCTGAGATTTCCCCATAGTCTCACAGACTTTATCCCAATTAGTCATCACTCATCTAATAGAATCACAAGAAGAGAGATCAAGAACAAACTCGTCCATCAAACGATTAAAAAACTCAAGCTCCAAAGCCAAACCCATCTCTTGCTTTTCCTCTTCATTAACATCACTCCACCTCCCATTCTTCTCCATATCGTTAACGTATGCCTTTCTCCCATCTTTCACCTCCCATCCCTGAAACAGTTCTTGGGGCTGTCCGTTAATCCAGTCTTCTGCTTCCCTCAACAAGTCCCGCTCCGTTTTCGCCTTATTTTCCGCAATCTTTTCTCTGAAAAAGTCTGAAAGCAGATTCTCTTCCTTGCACATATTGTATCGATTAGATGGTGATGTTGATTTCATAAGCTTAAGTAGCTCCTGTACCTTTTTAGCTGTTTCGTTTTCGAATGATTGTGTTGATGAGGATTCTAGGAATTTATCATCGAGCTGGAATGATGCTATTCGTTTCTCTAAGTCGATTGGCTCCAATTGAGCGAGGCTTTCAAACCGTCTGAGCTTTTGCATGAGCTTTTGTTTGGTTCCTGTCCTCAAAACTTCAGTCGTCCCCGTTAGCATATAAACTATCACATTACATGTACGCTTGCTTAATTTATATTGTACTATTTTTTAACATATTTAACTAAGGAAAAAAAATGAAAAAAAAAAAAAGAAGTAACAATTTATCTAGAATTAAGAAACCGAGCTTATGCAGATAAATATAAATATAAACACACACACACACACCCCATACACAAGACAGAATGAGCTTCAAGTTGTGATACCTTCCATGCCGGCAAGTCTATGCTCGAAAGGAGGAGAGTTAATGTCTTTTTCATCTTCAAAAGGACAATCCAGCACAGATACTGGACTAAACTGCTCCTTCTCTTCCTCACTCCGCCAGTCCTGTTACAATCAATACATCCAATCATCAATTAGACCAAATAAATCTTCACATTAATGGAAAATGTGAAGAACTTAATCTGAAGTGTGACCATATCTATGCTTTTATAATGCTGGTTCCATTAATTTAATATCATACGGAAGTTAGTCAATGCAATCTAACTCAAATTTACATTTTAAAAAAGTGTGAGTTCAAGCAATATAGACGATAGAGCGACTCCTAAGATAATGAATTAAGATTTTATTTGGTAAAAAAATAATTTATCACACTTTTATCGATAATTCTATGGATTTTTTTACTTTTTTCTTTCAGGTGATGTTATATTTAAAGGAAAAATTATAGATTCTCCCCTCAAATTTAAGTTAGCATTTACCTCAAAACTTAAATGGACTATGATACTTATCCTTTCAAATTTAAAAACGCCACACTTAACCCACTTTCCCTAACAATTTAATTTATTTTACAATAAAAGGTCCATATAGCCTTTAATCAATTCTAGTTATTTTACAAACTATAAACATCCAGCAAACTACGAAATATTATGTATATGTGTCATGACAATATTATCTTTAATAAGTTGACTTAATTACTTGATTTATGAAACTTTTTAATTTTTAATTTTTATATTTTCTTGACTTAAAAACTGAAAAATACAAACAAATTGAGCAATGCATTATTTGAAGGTTTTATGAAGCTTATTTTGTGTGTTATCAATGAAAGAATATATTGTCTTATGTAATAAATAAAATTAATATATCATTCATGATGTGATGGAAATGGAATAAAATGAAATTATCTTATTATGGAACAAAATTTTAAAAGAAATACCAATATACAAATAGCTTATGATTATACCAAAATTTTAATTTAAAAAACATAAATTAGCTTATCAATGACAATTATTGTCATATTACACACACAAAAAAAAAAAATCATTTTGACGAATATTTACTGTTTGTAAAATAACTTAAATTGATTAGGGCAATATGGACTTTTTCATTGTAAAATAAGTTAAATTATTATTGTAAAGAGGTTAAGTTTACCATTTGGGAATTTGAAGGAGTTAAGTGTCAAAGCTCATTTGAGATTTTTTTTTTATTGAGATTTATTGCTCCTGATATTTACAATCATACACATACTAAGACCCGTTTACATCAGCTCTGATATAGAACCGCTCAAATTTTTAACCCTCTCAAATATTCGAGGGACATCAACTCCCATCTTAGAAGAAAAACTACCTTCACTCAAGCTCTGGAACTCCAAGGAAGGAAATTTAAATTAAACCCTTACAATGTAACTGCGGGGGCTCGAACCCCTTTCTTCACATTTGTAAAGGAGAAGCTCTGGTCATTTAGGCTTAGCCCAAGTGGTTAAAGCTCATTTGAGTTTGGGTTAAGTATTTAAGGAAAAAGCTGTAACTTTTCCTTTATTTAAAAAAGTAAATAAATAAATTGATCTTATGGGTGATTTTCAGTAACATCCTCTCAACCATCTCCAACCCACATATAAGTGGACTTCATGTTTAAATTAGCACGAACCTTCCCCAGACCGAAGGTTTAGTTTGTTTTGTTGTTACTATCAAGGGCAATTTCGTAACTTAATAAACTGTCTTGAAGTTGGCTTGTATATATGGTCAAATGCATGTGCTTTCAAATGGCCTTTAATTTCAAGAATTATGAAAAATATTTAATTTTTTCATAAGACATAATTTTTTTCAAATAACTTTAAACTTAAACCAAATTCCGAAAATTTTCTTCAATATTTGATGAAATGTAGGTGCTTTTAAATGAATTTAAGAAAAAAGAAAATCAATTCAAAAATTTACTTGAAGAAAGTTCAAAAATTTACTCTAACATTTGATTGATGAAAGTGTTATACTGTTATCAGATTGTTTTCTTATTGAATATATCATTTAATTAAAATTTAATTTAATGCATATATGAAAAACAAAAATGTATACTTTTTAATATTATATTTATTAACCAAAAACTTCCTTTTGGACCTTATTTATATTGCCTCATTTTTTACTTTTGCATATTACAAAATAATCACCCGCATAAACATCATTCTCATCCATTGTAGGTATTAAATTTTGATCTTTTTATTTCTTTCATAATTGTTTACTAAAGAATATTAGTATATTACTGTATTTTCTCTCAATTGTTATTACACTTAACAATCAAATGTTTTTTTTTAAGGAGAACAATCAAATGTTTAGATAAAGAGAGGTTAGTGTTATTTTAGACATAAAATCTATTTGTATGCGTGGGTCAAAAGATCATCTGGGGAAGGTAGTGAATATCACTCACGATTTTATACTTCGACCAGACAAATTAATGTCAACAGAGTAGGGCCTGAGCCAGCCGCCCGGGTCCCGGGATCAATAGAAGTAAATCCCAAGTCCAATTGAACTGGCCTGGTCAACTCACTAGGCGAGAGAGGCATGACATCTGTCCAATCATTAATTAATTGTGCCACTCAGTGTAAAATTACTTTTATACACCCGGGGGAAATTACTGAATTTTAATGACCAATTCAGTCCAATGGAACGTGCAAATTACACCAGTAGTTGCATACACAATACTAATGACCCCATACCCTTTTGGTCACCGACCAAAAGATGGGGGGAAAAAAAAGAAATAAAGAAAAGCCACCAGATTCTAGACTGCCCATACCAAATCCAAATTCCAATCTTCACATTTTAATTTGGTTCACCAAGACTTAACGACTCCAATAAGACCAACTATAATTGAGTTTTTTTTTCCCTTTTAAAGTAATTAAGTTTGAATAATTTAATGTCTAATGTTGGTTTATTTTAACAAACACATTCGAATTTACTTGAAGGGCATTAAAGTAAACCGTGTATAATTATTTGATTTAGTTAACAAGAGAGGTAATCTAGTATCACGTGTTCCATGAAAGTTGCTGACCTTGCAAGTTTCAACGCCGTGGATCCAGCATGCATGGCAACATGTGGCGAGATCCTGGACCTTGAAACACTCGACCCAATTTAATCCCATAGTCTCGAGACGTACTCTTTGATTCCCAAGGTATACCCCACTGGGGAAACTCATTAAATTCCTAGTCCCCCGACATACAAAAGTTTAAAATCGCGGATATACCCCTTTGGGTGGGGGGATGATGATAGATTAACAACCAATCAGAGAGAGCCACCAACAGACAGAGATATAACATTTAAAGTACACACGCGAAGCATTAAATAAAAAGCTTGCAACGTACCTTTCTGTTTTCTTCCGAGCTGGGGTCCGAATCGTCACCGACTGGTACGCCAACCGTATTGCCGCCGACCGGTTTCTTATCCGGTGATGGTAAATTTTTTTTAATCTCCACGGAGTCATTTTCACTTGCACTCTCTGAATTACGACGCGATGAGTGTAAAACATCCGCGGTAAAATCACTGTCAGCCCAGCTGTTGTTGCCCTCACTCTTGCTGCTCGTAGTACAGGTTGAAACCCTCTTGGGAGTCAAGATTGTTGTAATCTGATCAGACGGTTGGTGTCGCTCTTCAAGATACTCACGGAAAATTTTGCACCGTTTGATTGTCCCCTCTTTCTCATTAGCTTTTCTCCAAAAGCTCCTTTTTAACAGCTTACGCGAAAGACTTCTAGGTAGAGCAAGCCCTTTCTTGCTTCTGTGGCTCTGCGTCTGCTGCACCGACGATGACGGAGACGTAACGGAAGGAAACGGAATCATCTTGACGGCGTTAAGGAGAGCCCCCGAAGCTCTCTGCAAGACAGAGATTGTTTTAGAAGCAGCTGCTTTTGAACGGCTTCGTTGTAGGAGCTGCATAGTGTTGTTGTAGTCTTTGGCTTTGAGATCGATCTCGAGGAGAAATCTGACGGTTGTGCAGCATTGCCGACGTGGGAATGATTTGAAGCCGCTTGATGAGCACGAACTGAGATCATCTTTGAGATAGTCTTTAAGCATCAATGGCTTTCTCTCCATTGATAAAGTCTTAACTAAAGCCATAATATTTTCAAATAATAAGAGAGAAAAAAAAGGAAAAAAAAGTGATGATCAATATTGATCAGTGACAGAAGGGACCATGAAGTTGAATGCAAGCTCAGAGGCTGTACAGAAAGGTCGCAACTTTTGGCATGGGTTTAAGGTGAAAATCTCAAGGTGAAATGCTAATTTGAAGAGGGAATTGTTGAGAAGAAGAAGAAGCTCGGAGGATGCTTCTACTGGGTTGATTTTTTGAATCTAAAGTTTGGTTATTTTAATGCTTTAGTTGTAGCGAGGATCACTGAGTTTGAATTGTGATTTATTAAATGCGGTTGCAGAATGTAATGCGAGATTTATAAATTTATTGCGAGGGGTGTGTGTGTGTGTGTGTGTGTGTGTGATAATTAGGTTTTTCTTTCGGACCAATGTAAGAGAGACCAGCAGTTGACCTTTGACAAATCTTGAAAATGATATGCCATCTTCCATGCAAACTGAAACTGGCCATTCATCACGCGCTGGGGCACGTGTGCATGTCGTTAAGTTCTATACGGAATCGCAGTTAACCAGAGAGAATCTGATCTGGGTTTAATGACCCCTTTTTATTTGTTTAATTTATTATTATTGTATAATATTTTTTTAATTATACCACAACTCCATCGCATTGTTTTCTAAATAAAAGCGATCAAGGGTTAAACTAGTTGTACAATGGAGCAGTGCAAATAATATTTATAATTTAAGCGTAAAATTTATCCTTTTTTTAAATACTTAAAATAAACTGACTCTGACTAATGCATCATGGATTTCCCATTATTTGGCCGACCTTTTTTTTTTTTTTTCCGTGTGGCAGTTGGGGCACTAATCATGGAGGTGCTAGTGATTTTGATTTGCCGGCCACCAAATTCGAATAAGTAGACACTAATTAGTACCAAGTACATATGATTGATGGTTAATGATTTTTTTTTTTGTTCGTTTAGTTTGGCAATCATCTATTGTCGTACTGAAGAATGCATGATGGATCGATCAGCGGTGTTCAAATTTTATTTGATCAATCAATATACACTTGATAATAATGGCAAGAAGCCGAGAATAATTTGAACGGGCACAGAGTTTTGTTTTAACTGTTTTAGTGCATGCCTGGTCGGCGATGAATCATGACGATTCACAACTTGCAAGCTAAAGTGAAAACAACATGAATGCGTTCTACAATTTTTACAGCCACTTAGCTCCAGCCCCTGCTGACAAAATCATTACATAATGTGATACGTGTCGCTCCCTGGCTAGCCACTAGCTAATGTCCATCTATTCCTCGACGTTGCATTGGCTAGCAACTCCAGTCAAAAGTTGAACACGCTTGCTGAATGTTAGTTGCTTGTTTTGAAATTGTGGGCTTGTGATTTTAACCTTAAAATTATATTTAGTAAATGGCCACCGACTCGCCGCGCCTACATCAACATGACTTCATATTACTTCCTCTTTTGATCAAAGTCCAGTTCACATCCCACAAACAAAGAAAGGACAAATGCAGAGCAACTAGTGGGCATTGAGCAGCCTTTTGTACAGTCTGTGATATCTATTTAATAAATTAATAATGAGACATCTGACTCTCTGAGCAATGCAAACAATGCACTAGAATCCAAAAGCACGAAGGTGCCATGTTTTTGAAACAACAATGCGGGACGAAAATTAGCAGCCTATAGGCCATGCTTATAGCGGGATAAACATTTGTTTATTTTCTATATTGCGATTTAAGTATCTGTTAACATCTTATATTTTAAAAAATATATTAAAATACTCTTGTTATTAAATATATTACACTTTACTCTTAGTTTTTTTAATAATAATAATCTTAGAATAATATTTTTAGAGAAATTAATAAAAAAAATAATTTATCAAATTAATCATAAAATTATGTAACATAAAAATTTACACAAATTTTACTTTTAAGATTAGTTTGGTTAATTAATTGTTTTTTTATAAAATATTTATTCATAAGATTGTTGTAAATAAATCAAACATTTCTTTAAGTTGATTGATAGTAATTTATTTTTAAATAATTATTACTAAAATTGTTGTACATTTATAAAAAAGTACTAGTTCTTCCACATTGATATTTACTAGTTAATTTACTAATAAATAATTATTAGTTAATTGACTAATTAATTTTTTTATAGATAAATTAATTAATTTCAAGAATATTGTTGAACGTATTATCATAAAAGCGAAGAAAAAGTAAATGTGAGAATATAACCTATTTAACTATAAAGATAGTATTTTGAAGTATTTTTTAACATATATGAACTAAATGGATATTTGAATCAAATATAGAGATTAAACAAGTATTTACCCCTTATAGAGCATATTATGGACAAAATCACCATATATTTAAATATTAAGAAAGAGTGGTTCTCACCTCTTAAGCCTTATGCCTAAATTTGAGGGAGTA
This sequence comes from Atalantia buxifolia, assembly GCA_030444775.1. Lineage (NCBI taxonomy): Eukaryota > Viridiplantae > Streptophyta > Magnoliopsida > Sapindales > Rutaceae > Atalantia > Atalantia buxifolia. Next base: position 46,405,468 of record CM059835.1, on the reverse strand, counting down.
AATTCGATGCTATACCAATTCACTTTAGTAATTAGATTAATACTAGACATTGAAAGAGCGTTTTACTAATTTGGAACTACAAAGATTAGATAAGAAATAAAAACCAGTACACTCAAGTTGTGTTTGAGTTTAAACGTGAAATTAGTCAAACTTAATTTTCCAGAATCTTTTGTTGTTGGCAATCAGTTAATTAGTTAATGATGACTCTGAATCATTGTGTAATGAATAACTAATTAATATACTTTTTAAATGAAAGGGATTAGAATCCATCGTGAATAATTATTATATTCAACAAATAAACAAAAATACTTAGATAATCATAGAAATTCTATAATGTCATGATTAAAATTACAATATCAATGCAATAAACATAAATTTTGTAAATTATACATAAGGCTAGTAAATGAAAGGTAAAATAAGTAAACTAACATAACAGTGGTAAATTGTTGTTTTAAAATTGTAAACAAAACAATCCCTTATAAAAATAATATAAAACTTGTAGATCAACATTAGACTTTTAATTTTTAAAAATAGTTTTTATTTAATTCATTTAAGTAAAGAAAAAAATTACTAATCAATTAAAAAAATTGTATTGAAAAAAATTGGAATAATTTTATTAAATTGGTTTAACCATAGATTTTATATTCATGTTAGGAAATTTATATACTTTTTTTTCATTTTATATCATAGTATTTATTACTACACAAGTCAATTAAGCAAAATTATTTTTCTTGATGTGAATCAAGTCAAAACAAAATAAAAAGACATTCTTATATTACTAGATGTTGTGCAAATTTTGTTGAACTCACAAGCGCACGAATCTATTGTAGAATAGATTAACGGTGACGAGTGTCGATCCTACGAGGAGGTGGATTTTAATTGTGTGTAGAATTAATTATGTAAATGGGTGGACGGATTTGTGGGAAAATTGATTTAAAAGATGCTAGAATTTAAATTGGAATGGCAGAATTAAATTGAATTGGGAACTATTGAAATAAAGCACTTGGGTATCTGGATCCGTATCAACATGCATCATGGGCTAAATAATCCTTATTAATACCAATTAAATCATGAGGGGGGAATCCACACCTCATGAACCACGCTCTAATCAATATGGTGTCAAGAGCTTATCGTGCCAAATAATAATAACCTTATACTAGGGTGCCGGTAAAACCAGGGCGGTAACTAGACAAGATTATTATTATTTGTCGACGAAAAGTCAAAACCTCCACAGAAATTAGAGGGGAAGAGAAAATAAATTTACCAAATAAAGCCCATCACACATGTTGAGACTTCACCTTCAACCCAAGCTTGAAAGAAAATTAGCCACTCATAATTGAACTAAGGGTAAAATGTGAATTTATTAAAATACGTAGAAAATACAAGATGGAGAAGGAATTACAGAAAACTAAGCTCAAAAATGGATTAAGGGGTCTCAAATTAGGGGGGGAAGGCCCCCTTTTTATAGATACATTCAGTGAATCATGGTCATCGGATTAAAAATAGTTTGGGCCGGGCAGATTGCGCCACGTCATCGATGAAGCGAACAGTAACACGGTTTGACCACGGGTTTGACCACGCGGTTTGAATAGTAACACGGTTTTGCACAAGAACGCTGAGCGACAAATGTCGTGAGCGATCAAGACGTGAATGATGCATATGTGAATAGTGCCGTACGACGCGTGTGAGCAGTCTTATTTTTCCTTTTATACTTTCTCTTAAGGTTTTATTGTCATCCCGAATTCAAAAGTGACGTCCGTTTTGCTATCCGAAATCTCGTTTATTGTGAAATGACCATGATGCCCCTAAAATACATAAAATACTTAATTAAAACAAAACACACATAATTAAATAACAAGAGACTTAAATAAATAAAATTAGAGATATTAGTGAGATTTGAAGTGTAAAATGACGAGTTTCTCCTTTATAAATATACACTTTCTAACACTCAACACTAGACATATATGAAACATCAATAAAATTATATCTAAATTTTAGTTTTATATATATTTCATTTAGTTTCAAGATTTACTTCTTACTTATACTAAAAGATCATTTGGGGTTGCTTCTTACTTATACTAAGAAGGATGCAAATTCACTTATCATACAATATAATTTTAAAAAATATAAAAATCTTCTTCCAAAATTTAATTTTGAAAATAAGTTTTTTCCTTGATAAAATTTCACATAAATCCTCACATGCATTATATAAATCCAAAATTATCATTATTCAATTTAGAAATACAAACAATAAATATATAAGGTAATCATTATTATAGTGACTTTTCATTTTGCATTTGTAAGTTTTTTATTTTTCTCAATAACTGTTATAATATTTACTTGTTTTACATTTTATCAGTAAATCTTCTATTTCATTTACATAATTTATATATTATTTTACAAGTTTTATGTTACATTTGTAAGTTTGTATTTTGTTTACCAATAATATATCATTTTACCACTTTTATATTAATTTACTTATTTTACTTTATATTTACAAGTTTTATATTTTATTTACTTAATTTACGTTTTATTTTACACTTAATGTTGATTTACAAGTTTTTTTTGTTACATCTGTAAGTTTATTTTTTGTTTACCAATAATACATCATTTTAGTATTCTTATATTAATTTACTTGTTTTACATTCTATTTATAAGTTTTATTCTTTGTTTACTTAATTTATGATTTATTTGGTACTTAATTTACAAGTTTTATGTTATATTAATAATTTTTTGTTTCTATTTACCAATGATATATCAATTTACCACTCTTATATTAATTTACTTATTTTACCTTTCATTTATAAGTCTCATGTTCCATTTACATAATTTATTATTTTATTTTACACTTAATGTTAATTTATACATTTTATGTTTTATAAATAAGTTTTTGTATTATTTATAAATAATACATCAATTCATCGCTATTATGTTGATTTACTTATTTTACCTTCTATTTATAAGTTTTATGTTCAATTTGTATAATTTATGTTTTTTTTTTACGTTTAATATTTATTTACAAGTTTTATGTTATATGTATAAACTTTTATTTTATTTACTAATAATACATGAATTTATTACTTTAATTTTTATTTACTTATTTGACCTTTTATTTATAAGTCTTATATTTTATTTAAATAATTTATATTTAATTACAATATTAATAATATAATTTTAATCATGACATTACAAAATAACCCTTACACATGTTGCGATATTTTCAAAAGATCAATATTCAAGTACTTTTGTTTCCCCTTTCCGAGGTAGGTTAAAAAAATCCGACCTGCCGGATTCGAACCAGCGACCTAAGGATATGCTGTTGGATAACCCACTACAGTCCTCCGCTCTGCCAACTGAGCTAAGGTCGGTTTGCATTGGTTTTCGCGTATTCGCAAAATTAATAGGTTAGCTGTCCATAAAATTAGGCCACACAAGGAGCCCGAGCTCGACTTATTTGGGCCACATTGAGTCTAGCGCACTTGTCTTGGACAAGCCTTCAGAGGTTCAGATAATTGTTTGTTTGTTCGGTTTTGGTTTTTTGTACTTATTCACAACGACCAATATTTAACGCTTCTATGTACAAATTAGATTATTTTTTTCAGCCATTTTCTAAAATATGTTTGTTTATTTTTTGAAACTTATGTCTGATTTTCAGACATTTACGTCTGAATAGAAAAAGTAAACTTTTGTGACTTTTATCTGAATGAAAAAAGGTCTGAATGACAACTAAATATTATATTCCAAAAATATCTCTGTAAAATAATTTATTTCCTAAACTATAAAATCTAATCTTCCTTTTTTGTTTTAATTTATAAGGACATAAATGTCAAATAACCAAATTTAAGATATTTTTTATTGTAAAAACAAACAAGATGCCACTTAAATTCAGATATTTAAAAAAGAAAAACAAACATGTCATTCAGATTTTCGTATTCAGACCCATTCAGACTTTAGAAAAATTCAGACCCATTTAGATTTGAGACAAAAAAACAAACGCTACCTAAATCAACCAAGGGAGTTAAATTGTTGAGTCTTCACAATTTCCTCAAAATGCAAAAGGTTATATCTATACTCCTTTATAATTTGGTTCTAATGTAAAGGCCGTGACCTTAAGGATTTGTCCACGTGGTTTTCAAACATCATTATTTAACTCGTCACTTGAATTGAAATCTTAAGGTGTTAGGATTTAAGTTTTCCTTAATCAATTTAACTGAATGGTTATTTTAAGCAGTTTTGTTTATTTAACCATATGAATTTGTATTCTAATAGTAATATGCGCTAAAAAAAATTAATTTGTGCTCTTATCAATCCCTATGTTTATAAAAAAAAAGAATTTAATATTTGAGAGATAAAAATAATCCCTTGTTATTGTCAGTTTCTCACAACCATGCAATCTGAACTTTATAATTATATGCACAACTGCCTTAGCTAAATTTAAATTAATCTACATGCACAGTAAATACACTGTGAAAAGATTAAAGTGAAAAAAAAAACTACGGTAGAAATTACTCGTCAAATTGAATGACTCCACAACGACACACAGCCATCACTTTCCCCATTATACTGATCATCCCACTTCATAACATCATCATCTCCAAAACGTAAAGGTGGTGGTGAAAGAAGCAAGCCCTCCGCCATGTCCGCAAGCAATCCCGGCATATCAAACACCGCCTGTTCATCCATATATAACACATTTTCTGGCAGCAACGTGTTTTCTTGCATCGTTTTCTGTACTTCCTCAAGCTTCACATGGTGAATATTGCTTTCTTCAAGTTCATCATCACGAGGTCTAAATGCTTCTGCTGCCTCAGCTGCAGCTTTTCTTATATCCATAGCATCCGTGGAAGCCGGCACCGGTAACCTCCATACTGAGTCAGCGAAATTCAGGCAAGCGGATTTCCCTCTCAGTGCCAGCGCTGCCACGTCATGGGCCCTTGCAGCCATTTCTGGAGAAGGATAGGTACCTAGCCAAATGCGCGTTTTCTTGTTGGGTTCACGTAGCTCACATACCCATTTGTTATTGTTTCTCCTTCTGACTCCTCTGAAAATCGGATGACGTGTCTCCTTAAACACTCTCCTCCCCGCCCGCTTCTTCGGCCTGCTCGTTGCTAGCAGTAGTACTTCCTCGTCTGAGTGAGCACGTCGCCTTGGCGGCGCCGTGCTGCTGGCATCTGACTGTGTTGATGACTCCGGCTTATTGTCAGTCAAACCCGGATCAGAAACGTGGCCGAATAATATGTCCATTGTTTGAAGTTAGAAGTGTTGTGCTTGTGGAATCTGGAATCGAAAGTGCTTTCGAGTTTGACTTGTTTACTTGTTCTTGGTCTGGATTCTCGGTTAAGGAACAAAGAGAGTGAGAGTGGGCGGTGTATTTATAGTTAAGGTGAGTTAAGATTTTGACACGTGGTTGAGAAATAAACACGCACACGGGTCTAATGGCTGCTTTCTCTGGTTGGCTGAGCCGCTAATGGGCCACGGTTCCTACGGAGTAAGATTGACTATTTGACTTTTGTCATTCAGTCTTCTAGTAGAAAAAAAAAATGATGATTGAAAAGAAAAACGAAAAAAACAACTGACTGAAGTAGAACTTCCCCAAGTGTAATTTATTTTATTTAATTTGATTTTGTTTTTTCTCCTTGTTTTTCTTGTTTTGCATTTTTTTTCCTCTTTTGTTTCACAACGTGTTTCCACAATTTTTGTTTGATGTGGCATCTTAAGAGTTGAAAATAACACGTGTAAAGTAGTTTCAAAGTACAGTGCTGACGTGTATGGAGGCAAGATTCTCGTACTTCTGTGTGCTTTTCGATGATTGAATTAGAAAAGATGACACCTGAAGGATTTGAATCACGTGGGAGATTTATTTTCAAAGTAATTAAAGTAAGAATGTTCTTTCGTAACTGTTACTATGAAGGATCTATCCCCCCCCAAAAAAAAAAAAAAAAAAGATAGTTCCTTTTAAGTTCAATTTTAGTAAATTTAGGAGGAAATGTTAGTTTGGTCTCCCAATTTTAAACCTATTTTGATATTAAAATTTTCGTAGTCTCTCTTAAATCGATTTGAACTCGTATATTTATTATGTAACAAAATAATAAAAAAATAATAGATGGATTATTATAAAAAAAAAAACACTTTTTACTAGCTAGAATAGCATATGCACACATATGATCCTATAATAAATTAACTTGACAAGATTATACGATTCCTCTTGAATAATTTTGAAGAGGCGAACAAATTAGATAAGGCAACTAGAGTTGGGAAATTGAGAATAATTACTGTATGAGTTTCAACATTGCATGGAATAGCATACGCACACATAATAATAAGATCTAATAAATTATTGTCACATCAATAACGTTATATAATTAAAAATTTAAGGATTGGTTGAGTTTTGTCGATATCGATTTCATACAAATTAAAAACTAATATGATGCTCACTAGCCAATGGGCTTGAACCCCATTGGCAACTCATGCGTTCAATGACTTTGGCTGCATGAGTTTAAATTTTCCTAACTTTTCTTTAATAGAGGTTTATTTATCTCCCCACATTGGGAGCCTATATTAAAGTGAGGGTTGTTGTTCGGGCTGTCTTGATTGTTATCTAATTTTGCTAGGACTCGAACTCTCTTTTAATAAGGATTTATTTGACTATTTATTTTGGGAATAGAATAAAATTTTCTCCCATATTAAAGTGAGGGTTGTTGTTTAAGTTGTATCATTTTAGAATTATGAACGAAAGTTCTTATTGATGTGTAATTGTAAAATATCAGTAAAATTCTTATCAGTATATCAAAAAAAAAAAATGGTGCTCACTAGTCTCTAATTCAACGAATATGAAACTAAAACTGATATAATCAATATATTTAAATTTGTTCACTTTTGTTTCTTTAATTCCTACACGCGATGATGTCACTCAACCAAAAAAAAAAAAAAAATTAAAGACCGTCGCCCATTAAATAGTGATTCTATGTGCACTAATTAAACAATTAAAAATCATACGGTAAGAATAATGGTCAGGTTGTCCAAAGAGAGTCATTGGTCCATTATAAAATTAACTAATTTATTCAAGCATGAAAACCAGACATTTACACGTTGCCCCGCAGGTGGAAAAAATAAATATTTGCTAAGATTTGGAAAAATAAAAATAAAAGAATTGAAATTTCACAGCCCGTGTAGAGTAGCTAACAGAAGCATTTGTCTTGTCACAAATTTTTTTAATTCAAAGCAACAAAAGTAATTAAAACGTTGGGTAAAAGCTGTCAGCGAGTCAGACGATGGTGACTGTCTACTGTCGACGTAATTAATCTGACGTGATGAGGAAACATCTGGCAAAAACCTTCTTGATTAAGGAATAAATGACATCGCATCACATCCAATCATCGTCATCCACGAAATTGAAACGGTTTTAACCACTGGATCCTGGGGACCAGATGCGAGACCAGGTCATCATCAAGGCGTGGGATCGGTTCACCATTCGGCGTTCACATTGGCAGGAAGCATTATGGGCTGTAATGGGCTTGGCAATAATTCCAGATCTGCTACTACTACTGACAGTCCCATGAAATTGTTATAAAACGCCAACTCTTAGGACTCTCCCTTTATTAGCCATCAAAATGTCAGTTCTGACGTCTGACCTAAAGGCACCCATTTCAATTCCCGTTATAGCCCTAAACTTTTTGGTTTCTCCACAAAGGCCAATCTTACCCTCTCTCATAAGGTCCTTACTGCCCCTCTTTTCAAATTAGACCCCGAATTCTTGTGTTGCCAATGGATCTCCATTTTGAAATTGGCCAATGAATCTTCCTTTAAAATTGGACGGACAATCTCGTACGATAAATGCATAAGTTCTTTAATGGGGGTCCAACCTCAGTATATGGCTCACCTTGCGGCCAGCTAATTTGCTGTAGAATACTACTGTGAGCATCCCAGGACCAAACTTTCTACACCACACCACTCTTCATTATAAGGCACGGTTCTTTTATTGTAAAAAATAAGAATTTTGAAAAGAGTAGTGGCATTTCGCCGCTCAATTTTTCTTCCGAACACCCACATTTTTATTAATCATACTTATGTTCATAATTATCCTTATTAAATGATAAAAAGAACAATTAAAAAAATACAACTAATACAGTTCCAAAACACTAGCCACCTCCTACCACCTCAAGCAATTGTACCGCTGCCGATTTACCCTACTAGCAAATTCTCCGACAACCATCAACCAAAGACCATTGTTTATTTGAATTGATCTTTATCGAGATTGATATGATACTATCAAAATCAAAATAATATCAAATAAAAAGAGTCAAAGAGTAATTTTAGTGTAAGAATCTAGAAATTATAAATTAATTTAAATGAATGATAAATAATGAAAATTAACTAGTAATAAAGCGGTTGAGATTAGAATGAATAACAAAGAATGGTTGCTTGAAGTAGTAACAATGGTGGTAGAAAGTAGCTAGGGTTTATGGAATTATTTTTATTCTTCAATTAAAATTTTATCTTTTAATAGGGATAATTTTATAAATAAGCGAGGTTGATTGAATAATAGGGACTGATGAAAGAAATTAAGGGGGTCAAATATCATCACTCTTTTGAAAACTATATATGTTGCCATGAGCCATTTTTACTCTCAATGTCCGCACTCTCGCTCTCCTATTGCCATTATTAAACAATTAATTTTTTTTTATGAAGTGTTACGCCACTAAAATGCCAATTTTTACAAATATTGAATATTGAATATTTTCATAGATACATCCAAAAATCCTGTTAAAACATCTTAAGCCCAGTTCATTATTTATTAGACAAATTGGAAACATGCTCCCTAACGAAAGTGAAAAATTACTCCTCATGTATACATAGAGAGACTCAAATCGGCCATAACTATGAGGTGAGAAAAGATCCACCACTGAGCTAATTACTAGTTTGCACTATTAATAAATCAATTACACAATAACAAATACAAATGGAGGAGTATATACTAGGGCACTTAAAATTTTTCTGTACTTAGAACGCTATTTTTTGTGACTTTTATGGACCTAACTTTTCTCTGTCTATAGTGATATAAACTCTTATACAATTTCTTTTTGGTACAAATTAATATGTCAATAGGCTATTTGCCGGATGTTTTCATAGGTCAATTCATTTGTTACATTGAATTATATATATTTTAATCATACTAATAGCATATTGACACATTAATTTATGCAGAAAGAAAATTATATACAAGTTTGTATCCCCATCGTTAACCATACAAATTATACGAGAATAACAAGTAGATGGTTCTTTTTTTCTTTTCTTTGCTTTAACATGTATATTATTGCAATTATGCGCTAAGAATGTGCAATGATTTAGATAAATATCAATATCTTATAACTTTGTTATAAACCAGCATTGAAAAATTATAGTTAATTAACAATTAAGTTAAACAGACAGAATAATGATTACTAATAATTAACACAATAGTAAAAGAAGATAAAGAATATATAGTTACCATAACTATCAAACCCAAAAAAAACATAATAATAATAATGATGGGGATCACTAGGGAGACAAAACTTTGATGGACCAGTAAATGCTAAGTTTGAGGCTTTTTAGCATGTATTACAAAGGGGAAAAGAAGAGATATTTAGAAAGAGAGATTAACAAATTTATTTCCACCTAACATGTTTTCCCTTCTATTCATAAATCTATCCAAAACTAAACAATTTGAAGAATTTGTTTAAGATTAAGGTGCTTCGATTTTTAATCTTAGATTGTTAAATTTATAACATCTTACTGTTAAAAGAAAAGCTAAAATTATTCACCAAAAAATATAAAATATTATAGATAATTGAGGCATTATGACTTTTAATACACAGCTATTGTCAATTAAAGTTACTGACCTGCAAGAATTTTAAAACAACATATAAGATAAAATTATTCAAAAAACTATTTAGTAAAATATTTAAAAAAAAAAAAACTAAAGTACAAGAGATATAAGTGTGCCTTAAGTTAATTAAAGTACCTATGAATAATGTGTTTGTCCTTCCATAAAATTTATCTTTATAGCTGGTTAGCTGATGTTGAATTTCATAGATTGCTCAGAAGGAAGAGAATGCTATTATTTTCTCTAAAGATATATAAAAGCGTTTTTCCATTGTCGTTATATAGACAATAAGACCAATCATAACTATATATTATAATAAAGAATCAAAATAAGACTCCTGCTAGTAATTTCTAAGACAAGTAAGCTTCTGAATCTTATGCATTAGTATATTTATTAGTTTATAAAATCAAAACAGCTTTTTTTTTTCCTGGTGTAAAATATATAATGCTTAAAGATATATTAAAATAAAAGAAAACAGCCAGCCAGCAAAAAAATAATTCAACATGCATGATTTACTTAATTAGTATGGAAACGAAAATGAAAATTCATTATTTCTTGAGATTTTTTATATTGGCAATAATTGGCTCAAAAAGGGACTATAAATGTCAGCTTCATGGTTGATGATTCTAATAAACTTATTATACATCTAATTAATAATATTGCGTGTATTGTGTGTGTGTGTGTGTGTGTGTGTGTGTGTGCGCTTTATTTATGGGAGAAGAATGGCGAGAGGGACGCATCAACAAGAAGAAGAAGAAGCAACAGTTGACTGAGAAAAAGAATGAAACGTGGAGTTGGTTTTGTCGGCCATATATGCCAAACCAATGGATGGATTGAAGTGCCTTTTTTTTAATTTCTCATTCCAAATTTTTTTTAATTTCTCATTCCAAATTTCGGCTGCACAAAGCACTTATATATTAATAGGGTCCAGCTACGGTACTATCCTTCTTTTGATTTGATGACGATGAACAAAAAGTAGCCAGCCTAACAGGAGCAAGTTCATAATTAAGATACCTTTTCAACAATGAATTTGGAGGCATATTTCCCTTTTTGGGTTTTGGATTTCATGGCCGACTTGCATCCACGCATCTTTTTTTTCCTTCTTTTATTTTGCACATGGTATAAAATATTTTGAAGAAAATTAAAAACAATTCATAATGTAATTAATTAAATTTGAGATGAGAAGTGTCCCTTCCGTTTTGAGGAAGGATAATTAAAGCAGCAAAAAGTGGCAGTCAAATACTAGACACAGTTGCCTAAAATTGCAGATTGACTTTAATTTTCATAAAGGTGACGGGGTTTACATTCTACATAGACCTTAAGCATTAAGGGTCCACTGCTAGATACGACAATAGATGATTGTCTCCTTAAAGAAGAGAAACCGAGAAAGAGTTGATTTGATCACATGTAGGGCCTCACAGTATTGATTTGATCACGGCGCCTCAAATCTTGACTACGTGTTGAAAACGCATTGGTTAAGACCACGTTGCACTTCTTCAAACCGTTTGATATATGGATTTTACTAGTGTGTTATTAAGATAAGCACTTTGACTAAGTGATTTTCATATAATTTTATTTTGTTTATCATTCCGGATTTGATTTTTGATGAATATGAGGAGTTAAAATTTAATTTGGGAACACTTTACCAATCTCTACTTAAAAAAATAAAAATATTAATAAATAAAAATCCCCATATCAGCAGAGTTTTAATCCCTAACATTACTAAGAGTACTTGTAGAAAATGTGGCGAACAAGTGTTATGAGCATGCCACCTGCCGAGCATGAAGATTTATTTGTAATCTGAAGATGATGAGGGACAATATATGGTATTCAATCACCAACTTATTCAACACGGAGTATGAGCTGAGATTGCTCAGCAGCTAAATAACAGCAGTAAAAAGAAAATATAGACAAGCAAAACAATCTATCAAAACACCCCCACCATCCCAAAATAAATTATCAGCAGCTAGTATTACAGAATTTCCTTTATTCAAGCTATCCATATTCGCCTTGCGAACTCTAACCTTCACTTCCAAACTCAGAATTTGGTCAAGGTGATGAATACATGTGCACTGTATATATAAATTTCGATCAAGTGGCATATCAATTTATTGTTGATAGAATTGTCTTATGGGGTCCACAACTCCACTAATTAACGAACACCCAGCACATGAACAGTAACACACGCGGGTGCCTTTATTGTGACCTTGTAAATATTCATGATGACTTTTAACCATTGAAATTTGAGGGCTCCCAAACCTTATCAAATAGCACCTTTGTCATACGTAAAATTGAAAAATTTAGACTTTAAAGCTTTAGACAACAAGCAGGTAGAATAATAAAGTCAATATCCTATTGACATGTTACTTATGTGAGAAATCGAAAATTCACTATATTTCTTCTATGAAATGTAGGTTAAATTTCTTGGTTTCTATAGCAGGCTTAATTCTGGTGACTTATTACTTAACATGGATAGTTATCTTTTTGCTATCTAGTCATGATGAGGTTGTAACTCATGGAGCATTCTAAGAAAATTTCATCCTAAAGCAATTAAATAGTCGAGCAATGATGAAAAATCATTCAAGAGACAGAAAAAATTTCTTTATATGTAATGATTGTAAAAAAAAATTAACACAAAAATTTTATTACCTAATTGAAATTTGACACATAAAGAACTAAAGAAAGGGACAGAACAGTTGCCCATGATTGCATTTGTACCCAAGACATAAATTAATCTCCAGTAGTTAATTCTTGCTACTTCAAATCCACTTTTAATCTTTCATAGAAAAGATATTGACATTGTAGTGGGCCCCTAATGTTTTGAATTTGATTCATAATCTCAAAATTCCAAAAGGATGCAAATACATAGTGAGAGACATGATTAAAGAACCTTGTCATTCAATTTTGCTTAATGTATGAGAGGGAGAGATATTTAAAACTTTTCATGAATTCTTTCTTTTATTATTATTATTATTTTTTCTTTCAATCTCAGCAAAGTGTTTACCATATTACCTCCAAATTATTCAAAGCTGCTGCTGATTCAAATCTCCCGTGGACGATACACAGTCATATCATTTTCGTTTAAGAAAAGCAAATTAAACTATTAAAGTATAAGAAGATCGAAAAGATAGAACAGAATTGTGTAGAAGACATGAGAATATGAAACAAGCAGCGGACCGTAACATTACGTATATAAATTGATACAGTGTATAATTAATAAAGCAGGAAGCACACAACATGATCAGTAAATTAATTTAAATAACTCTGCGTCCTGAGACTCACTGTTTCTTATCGTAGACTACGTGAATTATCCTATTTTTCGTTTCACCTCTCTCTCGTTTTTTCGAGATTTATTGAATTATCTTATATTACATGACCATATCAAACCGTAACGAACAAAAAGGCATTAATTGCATGCTGCCATGTTCAGTTCATTAGGAGCATTATCAAAAGTAGCTCCACAAACGTTCTCCATCAGAATTCTCCGGCGAGTCATCAGACGGCGAAGAGGTTATTCTAGGCGGGGACACCATCATTCCCTCTGCCATGTCCACTAGCAAATTAGGCATGTTCAAAAGGGCCTCCTCGTCAACAAATTCTCCAATCACATCATTGCTGCGCGACTGTTCCATTCTTTGATTCTCATCATGATCACTTACACTTTCGGCCTTTCTTTGAGCACAAGAAGCAGCAGCAGCCGCAGCGGCGTTACGTATGTCCACAGAAGAAGAAGAAGCAGGCACCGGGTAGGTTGAAACAAAGTCAGGGAAATTGAGCACAGCATCACTTCCTTTTAGGGCTAGGGCTGCAACATCATAAGCGGCCGCTGCCATTTCAGGAGTAGGATATGTACCGAGCCATATACGTGTGCTCTTGCGAGGCTCCCGGATCTCCGACACCCATTTGCTGTTCCGGCACCGGATTCCCCGGTACAAAGGGTGTTTCTTGGTGGAGCTTGACGGGGCAGCGGCCATGGTACTGGTGTTAGATGATGGGTGAGCTAAATTTTCACTTATTGGAGAAGGGTAATTTTGACACGTGGAAGTATTATTGTGAAGGGAATGTGGCCCTCGAAGCTGAAGATAATGGTCTAATTCGGGTATGTTGGTAGGATTTTGAGGGTCACGATCACCCATATATAATATAAGGCTTTTAGGAAATATTGAAGATAAATATATATATCTGGGGGATTAGTATAGTTATGTTGGGTACTTAATTAAGGTGATATAACAATACATATTTATAAAAAAAGTGAAAGCGTGGGCAATTCGCGGGGTCGCTTGAAAGTCGTGGTATCCAGTAATATTGCTAGCTAGCTAGGGTTTTCAAGTCTAGTTGCATGTTTTCTAAGTGGAAAATGATAGTTGACACTCCAATATATATGCATACATATTTTTATGTTTATGTTTTTGTTTGTTTTTTTTTTTGGGGGGGGAGCTATATGATGAAATTGATGGAGAGAACGCACGCTTAATTATGCTCACACGCTATTAATTAGTTACGCTAGTGCCTTACATAACAATAGCAAGGCCAAGAATTGTGAATTCCGCTGTTAGTAATTAATGTAGAAGTACATCACACAAGCACACACGAACAATTCACGATTAGAAATATATGAGTTTGATGCTGAGATTTTTATGTACAAGTCATGATACTGGTCAGGAATTTTATCAGGGGCATTTGTACATTCAAAGAATATGCATATAGAGTTGTGTTCTGATACATAACTATAGATTGTTAATGAGTTTCATTCGTTGAATGTACTTAGTTACCTGATTATAGGCAAATTTAAATTAAATCAGGTAACCAAAAATTAGGGAATGTTTCCATCAAATTGTATTTATAATTTAATCAAACAAGGCAAAGTTACAAGTGTCTTCAAACCTAATAACAATTAATAAGTGATAACTAATCTAAATACCACATACATTTCCCCCCATGGACGAAGGATCCTACCTAGCTTCAATGAGATCAATCGTCATGAATAGTGCGCAGGGGTCCCATTTTCGTCTTTGTATCCTGAACCAAAAAGGGCTTGAAAACAGCAGACGAAGCAAAAGATGTTTCTTCCCATACGATTATTACAGTCAAATCCATGTTCGGTTTGGGCGGCTGATACTGATACTTTCCTTGGACAATATTTGGCCAACAAGGAGTTTTTGTTTTTCCATGCCCTTTAACAGTCTTATTAGTTTCTCTTTGTCACACATGATTTTGGTGTCTGATTGTGTCAGTTCCTTTTCCGCACGTATGGAATCCTTAATCTTTTGGGCATGGCTCATACCTTTTCAACTGTTAATGTAATGTATCATATTTACTGAAGAGATTTCAGATTTGAAGGTTTCCTACCATTCAATGTACTCTAAAAAATCTTTTGTTGGGACCAGAAATATGTTGTATATTTGAGTGATAAGTGCGTGTGATGTTATTTTCCTTTTAGCTTAGCTATAGCCCACTCGTGGAATTTCCCAGCAAAGCTGTGTCACTAGATTCTTGAATTGCCAACAAAACTGAGTGGATGGTACCTTGTGGTCCTGCATACATAATTGTTCTTAGAATTAAAACTTGTTTTCTTGATTAGCAGTTGCTAACTATTTAACAAGATGTTTTTGAATATATTTGACCATATATAATTTTAGGATAAATTTTCCTGCTCTATCATGGTATCACTACTACAAAAATGATGTTTATTGACACTTTATTTTTGACACTTAGTAAAAAGTGTCAGAAATGGTGTACCTTTGGACCATTTTCCACCTTTAACAAGTATATATCATAAATCATTAATAATAAGGTGTCAGTAGTTTAAAACTCAATTATTATTGACACTAAAGCATCAGTGATAAAAAAATATGAGTGATGATACAATCACAAACTCTTGTACAAACTGATGTGGTATTAATTCATTGGTTGAATGAAAATATAAAATAATATAAATAAATCACGTAGGGCAAAAGATATTCAATTCAACCAATTTTATCATGCCACATTAGTTTGTACAAAATAAATTTGTACAAAAGTTTGTGGCTAGCTATATCATTACTTAAAAAATACATACTAATTTTGTTTTAACTTGAACTCGAACTCAAGATCTCTAAACTTAAAATTTGTAAGTTTAGAGTACAGACCATTGATGTATGTGTTTTTAAATTTTAAATTTGATTAATTTTTTTATTTAATTAAATTTTACACAACTACTTTGTGGTTAATGATAATAATAATAATAATAATAATAATAATAATAATAATAATAATAATAATAACATTATTATTATTATTATTATTATTAATTAGTTAATTAATAATAATATTTTTGAGAATAATATTTTTTATTTAGCCACATGTCAACTTGTAATTCGTTGTTTAATAATAATAATTTTACTTGACCACGTCTCAACTTATAGTTTGTTGTTTTATTAAATTACAATCCCAACTATAATTTTCCAAAGTATAAAAAGAAAAATAAGAAATCCTAAACCTAACCAAATCAAACACACTACTTCTTAAGTTGTTGCCGCCACTCCCCTGCTCCTCGACTTTCACTGCTGTCGGGTGCTGCTCCTCAACTTTCACTGCTGTCGACTGTCGTTCCTTGACGCTACTGCTGCCTTTGCTTTGCCGTTGTCAAGCTTCAGCCACCAACGACTAGCTAGCCACCTTTTTGTACGTCGCTGCTACCGCTTTTATGCCATCACATCAACTCAGCCCAGCCAGCTACCGTTCCTTTATCGCCGAGATCAAGAACCATTTCTTTCTCTTCTCTCTTTTGGCAGAGGTATGAAAACACTGCAAAGATATGAAAACACTGCAGAAGAGTTAATTTGTTAATTACCTTTCTGTACGTCGCTGCTATAATTCGTGTACGTCGCTACTGCTGCTCGTCTTGGTCATTGTTGCTGCTCCTCTTCCGTCACGTCAAGCTTCAGTCTTTTTGACAAAACCCTTTTGAGACCATAAAAAACTAAGCTAATTTCTTTGGTATCAATGCCTTGTTTTTTCACTTTGAAATTGGATCATACAATGACAAGCCAATTGAAAACTTCTGTTCAAGATTTCATTGTTAAATTCAGCTTTATTTTTATTATTTGTGTTCCTGTCATTTTCTTTTTTTTTTTTAATTTTTAATTCAATTTGGAATTGGACATATATATTTTTTAATTTTTACAAAATTTATCTTATTTGCAGGATGCTAAGGGACAGGATGTTGATCTTAGCATCTACAAGGGGAAGTTTCTTTTCATTGTCAATGTTGCATCACAATGGTGTGCGTCAGCTCCTTTCATTTTTATTTTTTTTCCATAATGATTTATTGATTATTGTTGATGCTTCCATTTAATTAACCTAATACGTGTTATTTATCCATCGAGAGTCTAAATTTTATAGAATTATATCATACTCAGAAGTATGCATGCTCCCAATACAAATAAGTGTTTATAAGGGAGGATTTCACCCAAAATCTTTAATTCTTGTAAAATGCTAGTGGCTCTGTTTGCACAAGTTTATTTGGCTTCCATGTTCGTTCCTTTACCACCGAGATCAGACACCATTTCTTTCTCTTCTCTCTTTTGGCACAAGTATGAAAATATTACAGAAGTTTATCTATTAATTACCTTATATATAATATATATATATATATATATATATATATATATATATATATATATATTATCTATTAATTACCTTATATATAAGGGAGGATTCCATACCTGTAGGCATTCATATATATATATATATATATATATTATTCACACGTTTAATTGAGAACATCCAATAATATAGTAATAATATGGTGGGCGAACTATAAGAAGGTTGTTAGTAGACAATTCTAATTTTAGCTTTGCAAATGAAAGATTAGAAATAGTCTATCGAACCCATTTTACTATATTAGAGGTTTGGGCTAATGTTGTATAGATTTTTGCTTAGAAGAAGGATAGTTCTCCAAAGACGGTGGGTTGGTTTTTGTATAGACTATTCCCCTATTTTTCCCATTTTGCTTTTCTTTGAGGAAACCTGGTCCATTTTTTTATGTGTTTTCTTTCTTGAATCAAATATATATTTCTCAATCTTGTCTAAAAAAATACTTATCTCATTTTACTATATGTTTATGAATTACTAATTGTATTTTGTTAGTATTCCATGTTCGAATAAGAATATTAGATTGAAGAAAGAAGAATTTGTTCCTTTGCTAATCGTTTGAAACACAGGTTTGCACTGAATCTGATTTTTATCTTTTACTTTTTTACTTGACCCATAACTGAATCTAATTTTTGCTCCACTTTCCTTTCTTTCTTCAATTTAATTATCAATCCACTTCAAATCTAAAAAGGTTTAGTAATTGGGAAACCCTTATATTTTTTTAAAGAATTGCAAAGTACTGTAATTGGAAACTAGTTCATGTGTTAAAACACAAACTGATTTGTAATGTTTGGCTTATAGTGGCCTTCTATTTCTGTTTTTCCATCTCGACTCGGTTAATTTCTTCACTAGTTATTTAAGTTTGTTAATTTTTATTTTTCCTCTTTAAGCTCATTAAATATCTTTTTTTTTCAATTTATGGCTTTCGGTCCAACTGATCATCATTGAGTGCGGGCACTATAAATGTTATAGTGCTTGTTAACTTAATGTATTTGATCATATATTATAGTATTGTTTACTTTAAATTTAGATAATGAAATAGATTACAAAAAAAAAAATAACTTATGCTTGTCAAGTTGTAGACACCATTGTTCATGTCATCATTACTGAATATTGATGTACTTATTAAGTGTTCTCTTTAATACTTGGTAGAATACTTTTGGTGAAGCAATTTGTGGTATCATGATTGCAAGCTGTAATTAACTTGGCAATGTGTAGATTCTACAATTTTTTTTTTCTAATTCATTAACTTGCTTCTTTTAATCCTACTCTTCCATGTTGAAGTAATTTATGAGTATTTTGCTTCAAAATAACCAAGATTTATTTTTCATAGTATACTAATTGATTTTATGCACTTGTAGGTGGGAAAAAAATGAAGTCGCGGATGGATATTAAGTGACCTTGCTGTGCTTGTTTTGTTTTTGTTTTTTTTTTTTTTGGTTTTTGGGTTGGAAACTTAATTTAGTAGTAGTTAGCACTTATTGTTTAGAGATTGTTGAAAATTTAATTTGATACTTATGTTAAGTCTTTTACAAATAGTGATGTAGTTGAATTGTTTGAATTTAAGTGATGTATTTGAGATGTTTATTATATGAATTGTATTGCAAGATATTTAATAATAAATATATTTCGAGTTTTCTTTTGGTTATACAACAAACATGAAAAATATAATAAAAATAAAAATATACTATTAACCAAAAGCAGCATAAAATTACTAAATACTGACACTACATATTTAAAATAACAATAATAACTTTTGATATTATCGAGTCAGTTTCTGATACTATAGTCACATAAATCACTGACGTATAAATAGTATCATTAAATACTAACATCATCGTGTCATTATTTTAGTGATACTATAGTGAAACAAATTACTGACACAAAAAATTAGTGTCAGTGTGTTCTGGCTTGAGCAACATTGACACAATTAACAAGTGTCAGTAAAAGTAATTACTGATGCTAAATTAGTGTCAGTAAAACTTATTTTTCTAATAGTGTATGCTAAAACCTATGTGCGTATGATATATATATATATATATATATATATATATATATATATATATATTTTAAAATTTTCAAATCCATTAAGCAGAGTTAGTTAAGGACCTAAAATTCCTTTTAACGTCAGCTTATTTCTTGTCACTCATAATTAAGTGTGTTAACATTTATGTTAACATAATGTTGATTTTGATGATAACAAACAAAATTAAGAATGATTAAGTTTTTAAAAGCTCAAATAATTTTTTCATACATTTTAAATAAATCATTATTTTCACTTTATAAAGGTTTTATATTTAATGGAAAAATGATTTTATGAAATTGGTTGTTTTTCAAGTTCATGGTTTAATTGAAAGAGTTTTGAAAACTTTGAAATCAATAAGTATTACTTGAAATTTTGGAAAGGATTTATTTGAAACATTTTATAGCATTTTGGGTCATATCATAATTTCAGAATGTTTTGGGATTCACAAAGTAATTTTTACAAATTCTGAAATTGGACTTAATTACAAATTTTATAACGTTTTGGGCCATACTACAGTTATGAAAAGTTTTGGGGTCAAACTGTAATTTTCGCAAACAGTGCACTGTATCATTCAGCAGCGGCAATCCGGTTATGCTAAACGGCAATCCGGTTATGGGGCAGAAACTCTCCGGACGGTGCGGCAATCCGGTTGTCTTCAAACTAAGCATTCCTTCACGGCAGAAAGCTTCTGGAGCATAAACGGCAATCCGGATATCACAAGCGGCATTCCGGATACTCAAAAATTCAAATTTTTGCCTTAACGGTAACATGCAAGCGGAATTCGGATACCATAAACGGTAATCCGGTTATGAGTAAAAAAGTGAATAACGGCTAGTTTTTTAGCTCCAACTATAAAAACTCAAAGCCAATTCATTTTCAAGCTCTCTAGCAAGCACAAACAAAAGGCATACAACATATCTTGAGCTCTCAATTCGCAAATCATTATTATTTTGAATCATCCTTGTTCTTAAATTTGTTCATCCACTCTTAAAGAGAGTTTTGTTGTAATCTTTATTTTTCTCATCAAATTTGTGAGTGTATAAGTGTGGGAAACACTTGAGTGAAGAGATTGAGATATAATCTCATTGTTGTAAAGGTCCATTGACACCTTGGAAGTCAATTGTAAACATTTGAAGCCTTGGGAGGCTTGGATAGTGAAATCCTCAAGCTTGGGTTGCTTGGAGGCGTGGACGTAGGCGGGGATAGCCGAACCACGTAAAAATCCTTGTGTTTGTTTTCTCTTCCCTTACTCTTTTAATATTGTGCTTGATTGAATT
Source organism: Atalantia buxifolia (assembly GCA_030444775.1). Lineage (NCBI taxonomy): Eukaryota > Viridiplantae > Streptophyta > Magnoliopsida > Sapindales > Rutaceae > Atalantia > Atalantia buxifolia. The sequence continues at coordinate 46,384,668 of CM059835.1, read as the reverse complement.
TATTGTTTTCGATTTCACTAAGGCATTAGATTAAATTGTTGTGTGATTTGCTTAGCTTAATTTTTTAAAACCCCAATTCACCCCCCCTCTTGGGTTGCCTAGTTAGTATTTCATTTGGTATCAGAGCAAGGTGCTCTTGTGTAGACTTAACCGTCTAGAGTTAAAGATCCATGGCTACCCATAATGACTCAACCTTTAGAGAAGGACAGTCCACAATTAGACCGCCGTTCTTTGACGGTAATGATTACTCATATTGGAAAACTAGGATGAGAATTTATTTACAAGCATTAGATTATGAAATTTGGGAAGTTGTTTGTGATGGTCCATTTATGCCTTTAAAAAAAATGAAGTCGGGGAAGACATTCCAAAACCTTCACGAGAATGGAATGAATTGGAAAAGAGAAAAGCTACTCTAAATTCCAAAGCCATGAATGCCTTATTTTGTGCACTAGATAAGAAAGAGTTTCATAGAGTATCTAGTTGTGAAAGTGCTAATGAAATTTGGCACAAACTTGAAGTTGTTTATGAAGGCACGAATCAAGTGAAAGAGTCTAAAATTAGTAGGTACACTCGACAATATGAATTGTTCCGAATGGAACAAAATGAGAGTGTGTATTGTATGTATACTAGATTTACGGACATAGTGAACACTCTCGGAGCCCTAGGAAAGAACTTTTCAAATAGCGAGAAAGTTAAGAAAATCATTAGGTCGCTACCTAAGGAATGGAGACCAAAAAGGACTGCCATTGAGGAAGCCAAAGATTTAAATACTTTGTCTATTGATGATTTAATTGGCTCTCTTATTTCTTATGAGGAAGACTTGGCAGCAGAAAAAGGGGATGATGAGAAGAAGAAAAACATTGCTCTCAAAGCTTCGAAACATGAGAGTGATGAGGAAAGCGAGCTGGATGAGGAGGAGATGGATATCTTTGGCTAGAAAGTTCATAAAATTTTTAAGAAATCCGGTGAGCGAAGAAAATTTAGAGATCTCAAGAACCGAAAGGAGAAGAAGGAAGTAATCAAATGTTATGAGTGCAAGAAGCCTGGCCATATAAGATCGGAATGTCCTCTTCTCAACAAGCTTAAGAAGAAAGCAATGGTAGCCACATGGGATGATAGCGATGAGGAAACAAGTGATGATGAAGAGCATCAAGAAATGACAAATCTAGCTCTCATGGCAATTGGAGATGAATCGGATGATGAACTTGATGAGGTAAATGATCTTTCTACTTATGATGAATTACATGATGCTTTTAAAGAGTTGTATGATGAGTGGATGAAAATTGGTAAAAAGAATGCATGTCTTAAAAAGAAAATAGTAGAGCTCACAAATGAAAATGAATCTCTAAATGAAAAGATTAAAGGACTAGAATTAGAAAATAAAACTTTGCATAATAGAGTTGTATTATCAAATGAGAAACCAAGCACTTCACATGAGCATTTAGAGCCACATGTAGATGATTTGAAAAAGGAAAATGAAATGCTTAAGAAGAAGAGCAATGAGTTAAATGAGATTGTTTTAAAATTTGCAAATGGGCAAAAGATGTTGGATAACTTGATTAATTCACAAAAATATGTGTTTGATAAAGGAGGACTTGGCTATAAGCCAAATTTGAAACAAAAGTATTATAAGAATTATTTTGTGAGAAGTACATCTATTAACAATCAAGTTGTATGTCATTATTGCAATCAAAACGGTCACATGAAGCTTAGTTGTCCTATTAAAAGAAAAGTATATTATGGAGTAAAATGTGTTTGGGTTCCAAAAGGAACCATTGCTAACACTCAAGGACCCAAGAGTATTTGGGTACCAAAATGTACAACTTGAATGTTTTCTTTGTAGGTACCACAATCAAGGAATGGTGGAGAGTTCCTTGATGAAAGCTTGTGTGGATAATCACTTGATTATGATCTAGGAGAAAAAGATGAGGCAAGATGATTTAACTATTTTGGTAACAATTCTTGCCATATTGATTTTGTTGAGTGGATCATGATAAATGGATAATAGTTTGAATTTGTAAAAGTATGCTTGTTTGTTTACATGATTGAATTATCATTGTGTTTAACATTGAGTGCTTTATCATAATGCATGGTTATATATTTATGATGATAGCTTGTCAACTCATCATGATAGATTTGTTTGATTTTGATGATTATGTAATGCCTAAGCTTGATAAATGAGTGATATGTTTGAATTCTCAATCTTTAAATGCTCGTTATTTCATGATTGTGTAAAATATATACATGATGATTGAATTATACGTGTGAATTCTTGTGCCGCTAATTGTATGATGGATATGCATGATAGATGAGTTATATGTTTGCATTTATATTTCATGCATTAAGAGGCTTATTGAAAAGTTTTGAATCTCAAAATGGTTTAAAATCAATCAATTTCTAAGCCAAAAATAAATTAGTGTGTATAATACAAGCTTAAGAGCTTACCAAATTTCAAAAATGTTTTCCAAAGCTTAATCGGTACACCACTTCCTATCATCCGGAAAAACGTTTCTCTTATTGATTATTCTCTAGATTAAATCCGGATAACCGGATTAAGCAAACGGGAAGCCGGATTGGCTTTGGTTGCTCTCGGGTTAAATTTCGGATAACCGGATGCAAAACCGGTAAACCGAGTGAGGGCTGGACACTTTCTGGGCATCTTTCGGACAACCGGATAAGGAAACCGGTAACCCGTTTTCATCTGAAGCATTCTTCGTCCACTAATCGGCTAACCGCTAGCGTAACCGGTAAGCGTTTTGGGTTTGATGATTCTGTCCACAAACCGGATAACCGGTTATGTTATCCGAAATCCAGATTCGCGAGGATGAGTTTCTGGAATGCAACCGGACATCCGGTTACAAACATCCGGTAAACCGGATTCGCGTGTGATCTTGCTGCCCACTTTCTAGACCACAACCGGATATCCGGTTATCCACATTCGAATTCGAATTACTGGAATATAAGTTATTCATCTTTTTCTTCTACATTTGTTCTTTCCTCACCAAAACCGTGAACAACTCCTATATTTCTATTCAATTTCTACTCTTTTCTCAACCATTTTTATGCCAAGATCTCTCTCTCAAACCGTTTCTTCCTCTCTCTTTTTCACTCCGAAATTCATCATTTTCATTTGTCTTTGATTCAAATTGATTCATAAAACTTATTCCCCATCCATTCTTATATCCAAAATAATCTTTCAAATCCTTTTTCAACACCAAACTCCCTAGATCCGAAATTCAACCATGGTTTTCAAACAAATTTTTTTCTAGATTTCATCTCTTTAATTGTCTATCATCATGTTTCATGTCATGTATTCATCTTCATTATTTTTTTATCACTTATGTATGTGGGAATTCATATGTCATTTATTGTATAATATCATCATTAATTAAATTGGCCTTTGTGAGCATTTGTAATAATGGATTTGATCATTTATTCTTTTAGCTCATAATGATGACTTATCTTAATAGCTTTGGTGATTTTGATGATCTATATATTACCATTATATACTTATGCTTTGCTTAAGTTTTGATGATAAAGAATGTGCTTTAATGATTATATTGCATTTGATGAAGTTTGATCTTATGCAATCTATGATTGGTGAATGGATGCATTTTTTGTACTTTATCGTTGTATTGTTGAATATGCATTGCTTGTTTTAAATGGTATCGAAAGGGGGAGATAAATATGATATATTTTTGATAAAATTATTTTGGTTAAAGTTTTTAAATTAACCATATATCTAGGGGGAGCATACAATATGATTTTTGGTTAATATGCAATTTGAATTTTTTTGTTGTCCAAAGGAGGAGACAAAATTATATATTATTTTGATGTTGTCAAAAGTAGGAGAATAATATGCATTTTGAGTATTGTTTTGATGATTGATTTATGATTTTGATGATTTTAAGATATAATGATGATTTGATTACATTGGTGTTTTATATGATAATTTTATGTTATGAGTTATTGACTTGGTAATTGATGGAATAATGGTTCATGATATTTTGGTGTGATGATTTGTGTATCGAGTTGGTTTGTATGATAATTTATGATAATTTGAGAGTAATATTACTAAACTTGTATTTAAGGTGATGCTTGTTGTTAGGGGGAGATTTTATCAAAATTTCTACTTGGACAACATGGGTAACAAATTTGCTACTCTTATTCTTTTCCTTTAAAGTTTTCTTTTCAATAATGAAGGGGGAGAAGAATAAATGTTTTTAAATTTACAAAAAATTTCTACTCTTTTTCTTTGCCAATTAAGTTTTTCTTTTTGATGATGAGGGGGAAAAATGCATGTATTTAAATTTGTTAATTTAATTCATTGGCAAATTGTGAGAGAAGTTTACATTTAAATGGAGCAATTTATGGAATCATTATTTAAATACATGAAAGGTTTGTCATCATCAAAAAGGGGGAGATTGTTAACATATATGTTTCCATAATGATTTTGATGATAACAAACAAGATTAAGAATGATTAATCTTTTAAGCTCAAATTATAAGGAGAGCTTGCATTTAGGGGGAGAAATTTATTTAATCATTCTTTAAATACATGAAAGGTTTGTCATCATCAAAAAGGGGGAGATTGTTAACATTTATGTTAACATAATGTTGATTTTGATGATAACAAACAAAATTAAGAATGATTAAGTTTTTAAAAGCTCAAATAATTTTTTCATACATTTTAAATAAATCATTATTTTCACTTTATAAAGGTTTTATATTTAATGGAAAAATGATTTTATGAAATTGGTTGTTTTTCAAGTTCATGGTTTAATTGAAAGAGTTTTGAAAACTTTGAAATCAATAAGTATTACTTGAAATTTTGGAAAGGATTTATTTGAAACATTTTATAGCATTTTGGGTCATATCATAATTTCAGAATGTTTTGGGATTCACAAAGTAATTTTTACAAATTCTGAAATTGGACTTAATTACAAATTTTATAACGTTTTGGGCCATACTACAGTTATGAAAAGTTTTGGGGTCAAACTGTAATTTTCGCAAACAGTGCACTGTACCGTTACTGTAGCAAGCGGCAATCCGGTTATGCTAAACGGCAATCCGGTTATGGGGCAGAAACTCTCCCGGACGGCGGCAATCCTATTGTGCTAAACGGCATTCCTAGGTTCAGGGCGAAAAGCTTTCCGGAAGCATAAACGGCAATCCGGATATCACAAGCGGCATTCCGGATACTCAAAAATTCAAATTTTTGCCTTAACGGTAACATGCAAGCGGAATTCCGGATATCATAAACGGTAATCCGGTTATGAGTAAAAAGTGAATAACGGCTAGTTTTTTAGCTCCAACTATAAAAACTCAAAGCCAATTCATTTTCAAGCTCTCTAGCAAGCACAAACAAAAGGCATACAACATATCTTGAGCTCTCAATTCGCAAATCATTATTATTTTGAATCATCCTTGTTCTTAAATTTGTTCATCCACTCTTAAAGAGAGTTTTGTTGTAATCTTTATTTTTCTCATCAAATTTGTGAGTGTATAAGTGTGGGAAACACTTGAGTGAAGAGATTGAGATATAATCTCATTGTTGTAAAGGTCCATTGACACCTTGGAAGTCAATTGTAAACATTTGAAGCCTTGGGAGGCTTGGATAGTGAAATCCTCAAGCTTGGGTTGCTTGGAGGCGTGGACGTAGGCGGGGATAGCCGAACCACGTAAAAATCCTTGTGTTTGTTTTCTCTTCCCTTACTCTTTTAATATTGTGCTTGATTGAATTTATTGTTTTCGATTTCACTAAGGCATTAGATTAAATTGTTGTGTGATTTGCTTAGCTTAATTTTTTAAAACCCCAATTCACCCCCCCTCTTGGGTTGCCTAGTTAGTATTTCAAAGTGCTTACTTGATTTACAGGAGAATGAGTGAAGAAGAGAGACTTAAATCTTTCCAATTATAAGTAGCTATTTGGGTAGAGAAATGAAATTATTTTATAGGTCTAAATATAAACCTTGATTTTGTCATAGAGCCAGTTTGAGATTGCGAAAACTGATGAAATAAGTTACAAATTAAAAAAGTAGTTTGGTGTATGTTAAATTGTGCTATTGCGGTTGTTGTGAGTTTTAAAAGTAAAGTATATGCGTTTGATAAATTTTATTATAAAAGTGTTGTTTTATTATGTAATGACCAAAATAGACATAAGTTTTAATTATTTTTTATTTTTAGAGTATATTTAATAAATTGTTTACACATATCTTTTTTTTCTTAAATATGTAAAATTACATTAAAAAAACTCAATTAAAAAAATTTAAAGAACTTTATAATCTATTACATAAAATATGATAAAAATTCATACTCACACATAATCTAAATAAAATAAAAAGTAATATGTATTATATTCATAATAATTTTTTGCAATAAAGTTTCTCAAAATTTCCATTTTTTGGGATCCAAACCGATTAGTATTATGATACTCTTCTTGAGTGTTATTACCTATTTCTATTCCTTCATCAAATATTAAAGTATGATAATTTTCAATGTTGTCAAAATAAACATCACATGGGCATTTCTTCTTAAATAATTGTGCAATGCCATGGTTGCAATGACTATTTTCACTTGCTTGGCAAACAGATAGCTAGGCATGTCTCTTAAAATCTTCCATCTTTTCTTCTCCATATTCCAAATGCGCGTTCAATAATGCTTCTAAGCAATGAGTGAGTATGATTAAATATTTCTTGATAACCTGTGGGTTTACTACCTTGACAAAACTCTGGAAGATAATATCTTTCACTTTTTATATGGACCTAAAAAACCATTAATTTGAGGGTATCCAGCATCCACTAAGTAATATTTTCATGTTGAATAAAAAATATGTGAATTTATATCATAATATTTTAAAAGATTAAATTAAAATTCAACTTAAATACTTTGTAAAGAAAAATACTAAATATTTAAGAAATAATTTTTTTTAAAAAAAAAGCAAAACACCTTTGGGAGGCTTTGGAAAATTCATTGTAGGATTTCTAACAGTTGTTAGAAAAATTCTTGCATCATGTGCACTGCCTTCCCAACCTGCAAGTGCAAAAATAAATTGCATATCAAAACTACATTCAGCCATTATATTTTGAGCCAGTATTTATTTTCTATTAATATATGGTATTTGATCTTTTAGGGATATTGTGGCAAGAACATGAAAACATATTTATAGCACCAATACAATCCTGATAATAGCATGAAAACATATTTATTACTAATTTGTAATTTTGTAAAAAAAAAATTAAAAATATTTTTTTTAATTACCTTAAAGTGGGACATGCATCTCGAATCTCTCAGTATTTCTTTAAGAACTTCCTTAAACTCAGGATCTTCTGGCTTTATTATACCTATTGCCATAAGACACACAATATCTAATGCTTGGCTAAAATATCTATTGATAGTTTCACCTAAGTGTTGAAAGCGTTTTTGTGCTAATCTATTTCTAACCCCATGTCCCAATGTATGCAAAAACATTCTTAGAATCTCAGCAGCTCCCATTCTTCTTGAACCTTTTAGCCCATAATTTGTTTTTAGATCAGTAGATAATTTAAAAAATACAACATTTTCCATTCTAAACAACTTATAGCACTGATTGTCATTTCCTTCTAATACTTCCTTCAACCATATATTTCCAGTTTGTATAGAATTCATACATGGTTGTTTATAAATACATTTGAGAAAATAATCTTCTATAAGAACTGCAGAGATACATACAATTTGGTCGAACACCTCATCATCAGATGCATCCATTTTTAAAATAAACCTATAAACAATTATTTAAAAAGTACCACTAAACATATAGCAAAATTTAAAAATAAAAATGTAAAAATAAAAAGCTGTTATAAATAATTATGAAAATCATTCATGATTATTATTACAACTAATGTTTAATGAAAAGTAGTATGAAAACAATATTAAAAGATTAATTGTTCATAAAACACCTTATTCTCAAAAGAAACTAAAATCTAAAAGCCTAAAGGAAAATCTAACATCATCTAATAAGATTACTACAATAACATGTTTTAAAAATTATAAGCCGATGATTTCTCAAATTGAAGTCATTTAAGCATTGTCTCTGGGTCTTTCATGATAGAAAAAAGTCTCTCTCTTCTCTTTAGATAAAAGAGTCGAGTGCTAAATAAACCATACGTCGCTTCCAACTTCCACTCCAGGAATACTACAGCTGACTGTGTCATTTACTTTATCCTCAACAACATTTATAAGGCGGTCAATCTATTGTGATAATTTCGTAGCACCTCCCATCTTTGCCTCTCCTAATCTAACCTTTTTAAATTTCTTCACCTTTTTATCTGCCATCTCACGTATTTCAACATGTCTTTTATCCACCAATTTCTCAAAATTTTCAATACCTTCGTCAGATTCTAGTTGATCAGTGAACTCATCCAAATCACCGTTACTTTCTCACGGAATAACATTTTTATTTGTCTAACTCTTCCTGACTTTCAGATGGAAAGACGCCAGCTGAAGGTGCCCAAGCATGTTTTTCGGTGGCTACAGTGTTCATGAACATCCTGTCCAACTTCCCTTCTAATTCTTTATCAAAGCCTCCTTTACAAAACTTGCTTGCCTTGGGATACATCTGTACACATACATTGTATGAAGTTAAGCACTAATTTTGTATATAATAAAAAAATATTGTAAATGGTAAAATAATCAGCATTCATACCTTTATTTTCTTCTGCTACCACTCTTCAGAAGTATCAATAGTCTTTAATATGGAATTCCTTCCTGGACCATTTTCTTTCCCCACAAAATCTTTCCATAATTTCCAATTACTTTTAAGGGCATCCCACTTATTTTTCAAATGTCTTTTAGTATACTTTTTTTCAGCTGCCTTAATGAAATTTGCAACTAATCTTTCCCATTCAACACTAGTAAAATGAGCTACTATAGTGTGCCTTAATAAGTTGTGCATTACTGGAAGTTTCAGAAGAGTTGGCAATTTTGTTGTTCTTCATCTATAATAATAAAATGTAAAATCCAAAACTCATTCATAACAGTCATGGCAAAAAAGCAATAACGGATATCAAGCACTCAAGAAATCAAACAATTATATCATTAATCAGCATATCACAATCAAAAGCCACATTCACACAAACATGGCTATAGTGAAATATAACTATATATTAAAGTTAGACATTTTGTGATTATAAGAAAAATAGGTCTGGAAATATGTATAAAATACAAACTTAAATTATGACAGTAGATTAAATAATTACAATAGATACAAAATGCTAATTTAATACCAATGAATTAATGCTTCGTTCAACTTTTTTTTTTCAGCATTGTAATATTTGTGAGAAAAATAAGAATACTAAAACGAAGAAAGAGAGAGGGGCCCAGGGGACCACTGAATCAATTCACCCATTCTTTTAATGCAGCCTATTTATTTTGGATGCATAAATCAGGGAACTGTGAATTAATGCACCCATTCTTTTTCTTTGTTTTTTCCTCTCAATTAATTTTTTTCTCCTCTTCTGAATTGCATGACAGATTTTTCTTGAAAATCCTGATATTGACAAAAAAAATGCAAATGAAAAAAAAAAAATCAGTTCCCTGACAAGACACACAGGCAAGCTTCCATGTTCCAAATTTTGTACAAATAAAAAGAGAAAATTTTCTTTTGAAAACAGATTGCTAATAAATTTAAAATAATTAATATATATATATATATATATGGAGATTAAACTTTAAAAGCCATAGTTATAAAATTAGAATATAAACTTATTGGATTAAAATTGGAGAGAACACACTGGTTATGGCGGTAATTAAATTATGATAATAATATAATATTTAATTATTTATATATTAGTGTTTATGGATAAGTAAGATACAATTGTCTTTTTATTAAAATATAGGGTTATAATATAAATTTTAAAAAAGTGTGGTGGTTTAGTGACTAAGCTGCTTATAAAAAGTAATTCCTATCTGTTTTTAAAAACTGCTGATAAAATGGAGAAAATTATTAAATAAGCTGCTTTTACAAAATTTACCAAATACTATTTTTATCAAAAATTATGAAATAAACAGTTTATTGAATTTAAACCACAATCCTAAACTGGCCCATAGACGGTTAAGATCCATTTACTCATTTAAATAGTTCACACGTACTCTCATGGTAAGAAAGATGACCTCAATATTTTGTTAATTTCTCTTACTTAATGATGCCACTCGACTGTTTAATCAATTCTTACTCCTAGAAAACCACGAGATAAATATAATTATGGAATTTAAGAATTTTCAAAATGGGCAAAATGATATTGGGAGATAATTCATAACTAGTAAGGATTCAATGATTGAGTTCTTTTAAGTATTTTCTTTATTATTTTTTTAATTCCCCTATCTATCGTTACTTATTAAGAAGAGAAAAACAAAATAACTTAACACCAACATTTTGTTAGGGCTATGGTTATCTTGGAGCTGCCCTGAAGTAAAGCACGAATCATAGCCACACATATAGAATAATAAATAGTTAAAAATTTGTTATAACTTTGATTCTATGGTTACGAAAGAGTGCTCTAACTTAGAGCATTTTCAACATAGTCGGGCCGTTTGTTAGTTGTAGGACCTTAACCCATGCTCCTCAACTTTCAAGACATTGATTTTCCAAGACACAGATTCTCCGAACCGGCAAAGCCTACTAATTTTTATGATAGTTACTTTTGATATCTAAACTCAAGTAGTGATATTTAACCCACTTAATTTATCTCACTAGCCTTAATTTTTTAGTGATTTCTAAAATTACCTCTTATAAAACAATAATTAAAAATTTATTTTATTTATTTGCGACTTATCTAATTGGTCATAAGTATTTATTTAATCTCATAAGCTCTTTCTAAATTGTTTTTGTCATTATTTAGTAGGTTTTTGAGTAGAGCTTTTAAAGATTAAACAATTTTATTTTTCCTTTGGTAATAAAACCTTAAATTTTGAGATTTGGGAATAGAGATTGAATAGTTTTTTTTATTTTAAAATATTTAAAATATCATTTATTTATTTAAAAATCTTATTTTATTCCTTTCATAACAAAATTTTAAAAAGTTTGCCTATTAAGTAACTTTTGTAATTTTTAATAAAATTTCTCATTAACAATCAAACAACAGTTTTTTTTTTAAATAAAAACTCTATTAAAAAAAGTTCTACTATCACGAGTTCTATTTAACTAAGTTTTATTTGAAAAGATATATTATATAGAGCCTTTAATATCATTGGAAAACACCTTTTCACCCAAATCATAATTATAAACAAAAGTACGTAACAATAGCAAAATTAATTAAACCTGTGAACTTCAGCTTCAATATTAATTAATGGGGAAGAATATAAATTCCACTTGTAACAAAATGTTATCAAAAGAAGGCTTTCAATTCGTTTGAATAGGTAGATACATTTGGGCTCAAAATGGGCCTGTAACAATGTGCTGGAGTTGTTAGCCCAATTTCAAATATCTTTATACTTGTTTTAATTAATAATTAGAATTTAAAAATTGTTTGATTTCCTTCACAAAGGAAAAGACGAATTAAAAAAAAGAAAAAGGTAAAATAAAATACTTCTTTCATCCTAAATTTGAAATAAAATACATTTTCTCTATAAAGTTCTGGTGAAATGAAGTTTGCAGATAATGTATGATAATTAATGGAATTCATGGAATATTAATGAAAGAATGCAATTGCAATTTGCAAGCCCACAAAATAAAAACGAATAAATTTTATGGATAATGCTAGACATCCTAACATGTAAGTTGTAATTTGATTTTTGTGTGCAACTGTTATTTCATACCCTATTTTTTGTCTTTTTACGTGCAACCATTAGATTTGACCCAAGAGTTGCAAAAGCAATTCTAACAGCTAGGATATAATTATCTGGTTATTAACGTTGAAGTCCCTCCTGTTTTCCAACAAATATAAGGAAAAGTTATATTTCAAAACTTTGACACATAAGTCTGTTAAAATATTTTATTATCTTTATATGGGTCAATGGTAATTTAGTAAATGAACATATTAAATATTCAATATATGAATGGATTATTTTAACTTATTAAAATACCCTCCACACCCATTTACTTAAAATACCAATTGGATTACAATAGTGTTATCTTGTATTTAGTGTAACACAGGATTGGACAAGGCTTTATATAAATTTTGACAATATTAAAATGAAAATAAATAAATATTAAATAAATGCTTGGATAGTAACCCAAATTTCCTATTTAATTTATGAATAATATTTCAAAATAATAAATTTCTATATGTAAATTTCAAATTATATAAAATTACTTATACTCACATATATGAAGTTACGATAATATTTTTCCAAATATTATCTCAATTATTTATTCAATGTAAAAAAATAAATTGTATAATATTTATTATATTACTTAAAGTTAAAATTGTAAATAATGAAACTCAAGTTTAAAATTGAAAAGAATGAATAATAACTTAAATTAATGGATTATGGGAGAATTTCTTTTTTTTAAAAGAATAAATTAACTAATTTTTAGTTCTTCTAACATAACCATTTTATCTTGTGTTGTTGATATAGGATAAAAATTTAGTCTAGAAAACTTAGGTCTTCTTAGGGTAAAAAAAAAAAATATTATCACACGATGATTGGGAGGCTCAAACTGTATCATCCTTAATTTACTTATTCAAGCCAAACACTATATTAGGATTAAATTTTAGCAAAATAAGCCTATTTCACCATAATTACATTCAATGGGTCCTAATTATTTAGTTCTTGTTATAGAAAGTGTGATACAACTTTTTTTTTAATTACAGTGGTAAAGAAGAAAACACTAACACAGAAGATTTCTTTTAAGGGAATGTAAGTATTATTTTTCTAAGGTTTTATATTTAAGAAATTAATATAATTTATGTGGTTAGAAGACTCTCTATTTTTTGATATTTTAGAATAATTATATGTTTGATAGTGGATAAATTAAGATCTAAAGTAAGACAAACTAATTGAGAAAGAGATAGAGAAAGAAAAAAAAATTTTTTGAATTTTAAAATTATTATATTTTAGTTGGGGCTTATTATATAAAATTATTAAAACCTATATTTTTTATTATTTAAAGAAAACAATAGGGATTGTTGAAGAAAATATTAAATAAATTTTTTAGATTTTTAAAATTATTATATTTTGATGGGGATTTATTGTGTAAAATTTTTTAAATTTATAATTTTTATTATTTACAGAAAATAATAGGGACTGCTAAGTAAAATGTCAAGATTGAGTGTTTGGTACAACGGAGGCAAGAAAGTTTTATCCTTTAACTTAATGTATCATTCATTAATTGGATGGTGGTTTCATAATTTTATAAATTATGAAATTTTTTATCAAATAAATGAATGACATACAATATTAAGACTAAAGTTAAAACTCAAGAATATATTACGATCACTAACATTATTTTAACTTTATTAAGACTTATTATTTAACTTAACAGCAACTTCAGGATTGTTCTACAAATATATGGACATAGTTGGGGAAAAAAAAAAGAGAAAAAGGGGTCTCAAGTGTCAACCAGCACAAGCTGAAGCTGCCGACATTAATATCAGTTGACGGTAGTTACACTACTGCTGGTTGCCTACTTGCCTCACGATTCAATTCGACTGCCGCTATCAACGCAACCTTACGTCGGCCTGCTTTTCTTTATACGACTGCTGTGTTGACAAGAAAAATATATATCCCCTGCCAGTCTGCCACACCTCTCTAGAATCCTTTACACATGAAATTTCATGCAGTTTCTGCGTCTACATTACGGTAACAGTGTGATTTGAAACTACTTAATGCTACCCAGCTTTTATCAAACGTAACCGACGATGCCGACATAAGCAAATGTATACTTTTTCTAGGGAAATTAGTGCAAGATTTTCTTAATTTGTTACTGAAACTGCGTAGAATTTTCTTCACTTGTTTACATGACATGACTGGTACGGTTGTGTCCACATGTAGGTTCTAATTTGTCCAAGCTAGGCTAATCTTTCTGAGCTGTGCGATATCTAAAGAGTCAAAAAATCGGGACTAGGGAATGTATTGCTCTTGGTTTCAATCTAGGTAGTCTAGCTTCTCAACGTGATTTAATTATATAATTACCCTTGTGTCCTCCACTCACCAGAGCTTGTTGCCTTGTTGCACGTTTTGTTTATTTTTCTGGACAAGTAGCGTAATAAAAGGTAGAATGGAAATAGTGGATTTCGGTGGAAAGAGTCACGACCCGCGTATAGTCCAAGTCAATACATTCATTCATTAATCTTTGATCAAACTTTGTTTCATCTGTTTCATCTTATATATGGTGTGTTTGAAATTGAGATTAGCCAGTTATAATTTAAAAGTTATAATATTAAAATATTTGATAAACACTAATTGCTGTACTTTAAAAGTTATGTTGATATGATTTTTTAATTGTATGGAACAAAATTTATTATTTCTTTAATAATTTTGTCAAAATTATTATTTAAAATTTCTATTTACTACAAACTATTAACTTTTACTTCATAGTTACACCTTTTTTTTTACAACAACTGTATTTTAAAAATTACAGCACTTCAGTTTTAATCAGGACCATAGTCTAATACTTTTGTTTCCTGATTTGGAAGAACATAATTAGTTGGGTCCTCTTGAAACATCATGCAAAACAAAGTTAAATCATGAAGTTAATCATGAAAATTGATTAATTGTTTTGTTTTTAAAGGTAAGAGGGATCGATGGGTAAATTTAATTTAATTTCTTAGTCCCCTGCCTATAACCCATAGGTCGTGTTTGGGAACAGAACAAAATGTGGGATTAGACTAATTGTTTAGATAATATATCTAATCCCGTATTTGGTAAACACACTGAGATTAGATTAAGTGGATTAAATTTAAATTTAGTCCTACAATTATAGGATTAGTTATCCTCATTTTTACATGGGTTTAAGGAGGATTAGACTAAACAATGTTTGTCCTTTTTATTTATTTATTTATTTTTATTCGTGGTTCCATAAAAATTAAGTAAATTATTTTTTATTTTACCTATGACATCTTCTTTCATTTATTTATTTGTATTAATATTTAATATTAATTAATTAATTAATAGTATATTATATGTATTAACAAAATTATTATTAAGAAGTATCCCATTTATCATTTGAATATTATGTAAAACATTAACATTTGATAAATAAATAATTTTATATTTAATTGTTTTAATATTATTTTATTTAATAGGCAAAGTATATCATTTATAAAAGGATAAAATCTCGTTTAATTCCTATATTTTGAGATTAGTACCTATTTAGTCCCTATATTTTTAAAAATACCTCAAAATATCCTTGTCGTAAAGTATTAATACCCTTATTGTTACTTTTTGCTCTTTTTGATTTACTTTTACAATATTACCGTCATACAATAATATTTCTTCTTTATTGGACATTAATAAAAAGAAAATTTAAATTATCAATTTAACCCAAAAAAGTAAAATAGAAACAAAAAAATTTATATTAATTTTTTTTGAATACTCCATGAGGAGAGAATATATTAATTTTTTTATTAATGTCCAAAAAATTAGTAATTAATTTTTTTACAATATATTTTTTTTGACATAGCTTCCACAAATATTAATATATATTTTCTTTGTTTTTATTTTATTTTTGGGGTTAAATAGGAAATTGTATTTTTTATTAATGTCCAAAAAAGAAACAATATTGCAAAAAGGGTAATATTGTAAAAGTAACTTAAAAGGAAGTAAAAGTAACGACAGGGGTATCAAGAGTTTAACGGGATGGATGTTTTGAAACATTTTTAAAAATATAAGGACTAAACAAACATTAACCTCAAAATATAGGGATTAAACGAGTTTTTACCCTTTATAAAAACATATAATTTAAATAAACTTAATTATTCTAATTAAATACTATTTAACTTCACTTGTATTTAATTTAACATAGTATAATCCGATATTAATCCTATATCATACCAAACATAGGACAACATTATATATAATCGAGGCTAATATAATCTAATCTAATTTTTATAATCAATCTACTTTAATCTTGCGTGCCAAACGTAGCCATAAGGTTAAATCTTTGGGGGCTGATCATTGTGCGGTTTCGGGGGTTCCAGTGGGCAGAGCAAACACATTTCAAATATTAAAAATATTTTTTGAATACTTGTAAAAGTTTTGAATATTCGAGTTTATCTTTCGTAGGAAACCGTTTATTCTTGAAGTTGAAAGAACCTGAGCAAAAGTTGACTAGACCAAGAAAAAAACAATGGAGTTGAAGGAATATCCAAATAGCATTTGAACTACTTTTCAGGCACAACGAATGAGAGAGCACATTATAATGATGTCCGTTGTATGGGTAAGAGCGTATCTTAGCCAATACAAAATGCTAAGAACAAAACAAACTGGAGCCATAAAATACAATTAATTGACTCGATTAGCTCGTTGTGAGCCTTGAGCATGCCTGGTCCACTATTCATTGTATGCGGTTGGTGAGGTGAGGGTCATATAAGAATCTCAGTATGGGTATCGAAACGACTAGTTTTTATATTGATGAAGCAGAAAACAACAGAAAGAACAAAGTTCTGAATAATATGTTATTGGTAAAAGTTGTGTTGTGCAACCCTTAGGTTATGCATCCATTTATATTAGCAATAGAAATTATTCTAAGTAGTCCTGATGGAGACATTATTTAATTGGATCACATCTCAATTTCCAAATTGGAGGACAAACCGCCAATGACGGATGATCAGGTGGCAGTTCGTTTCAGTTTCTCGTAATGGGTGCATGCCTCCAATTGATTTAATTTGTGCCACCATTATTGAATTTTAGCCGTGAATAGAAAAGAGTCGACGTCGAATACGACGGTACGGACAAAGAAGAGTCGTGCACGAAGGCTGCCCCCTCGGCCACCGCCAAAAGCATGGGCTAAATAAAATGGGATCGTATTGCTATTTTCTTTTTCTTTTCTTTTCTTTTTTTTAAATATGTATTAAAAGTCTCATGGTTCATCGTCACCGAGCCGACCCTGCTTCAGGACAAAATTTTACCTTATAAACCCCAGCCCCATGTTGATAACATTTTAAATTGAATTCGTTATTTTTCTATGTTGCATTATTAAAAAAGGGGGGGAAAAAAAAAAAAGGCAGCATGCTTTTGGGCTACAAGGGCGGTATTTAAGGTTTGTTAATGTGGTGTAGCAAAATAATTATAATAATAATAAGGTGGTTTGGTAGTTAGGAATCTATTGAGATTAGAACTATTTAATAGTTTAATATAAATATACTGATTATTTTCTCCTTACTTGTTTCTAAAAATCTTATAACACGTATATATTATAAATTATACATGATTTAAATGTTTTATTGTTTTTATTTTTTACCAGCAATAAATAGATAGATAATAAAGTAAGTCAAACATAAAATGAGCGGAAGGATCTGAAATCTTTTGTGAAGATGATTTTTTTTTTCTTTTTGAATTATTTGGAAATATATCCAATTTGTTTTGGGTCTATAAATTCACATAAAATTGAGTAACAATGAATCGGATCTTCTTTAAAATATTGACAGGAATTTTTTTTTGCTCTGTACACGCGCAAGAAGACAAGTGCTTCTTCCCACATAGTCCAGTGGCGATAATCCTCAAAGACACGCAAGGATCAAGATGTTTGATTATTTCACAACATATACAATTGTAGAATCGACTTATTTGAATTATCTTGGATAACGAATTTAATCAGCTATATTTTCACAACTCAACAATTGACGTGGTCCAAACTCAAACAAAATGAAGATGCTGAAAGTGTTACTAATACTAAGCAAAAATGTTAAGTCCAAGTCTTTGCATTCATAATGGGTCCCGTTATAACCGTCCAAATTATATTAATTTGTCCAGCGTTGACGATAACCCAAGTATCCTCACCCGAAATGTTCTCCAAAAAAAAACATACAACGAATCAAATGAAAATTTGAAGTTAAAATTACTAGCCATAAATACAAATACCCACCGTATAAATACACGTCTCCAAATAAATAATATCCTTAACACTTTCCATAAATAAATATTTGTCTCTTTCGTCACCATTTGGTCTTTTCCATTTTTCAATTCCTTAAATACTACAGAAGCTCTCCCTATTCTTCTCTGTTATGGGAGATTCGTCATGCAGGCCCCAACAGTGAGTCACACACACACACACAAATGGTTGATAGGTCATAAAAGGCCGCTTGAAAATAAAAATATTTCTGAGAATTTTAGTTAGAAAATTTTGAAGCTTAATTCTGTCAAGCTTTATCCTTTTCTTTACCCATTTTTTTCTCCTAAAGAGCCGTCCTAAAGTTCACTAATTCCATTTGTGTCCCTCATCTTAAACCCTTTAAAAGCTCCGTTCTTTAATCTTTATATCCCAAATCAATGTCATAAATAATCCTTAAACCATAACCCCTTTTAATTCCTCTCTTTCTCTCAAAAATTAAAAGTCCATAAACTATGTGCCAGTTACCTTCCCCTCATTCTTCCAAATGCAATTTCAACCAAGAATCCAACATGCTCTCTCCTTTGATCTCTAAGAACCCAACAACGAATCAAGAAAATCATCAAAATGAAAGCACCCATTTGTTTCTTGCCATCAAAGAAGCAAGACGCATAGCCAACATAGCCTTGCCAATGATTCTAACCGGCCTTTTACTCTACTCACGCTCCATGATCTCCATGCTCTTCCTAGGCCGCCTTGGCGAACTTGCCTTAGCTGGCGGTTCCCTTGCCATCGGATTTGGTAACATCACCGGTTACTCTCTCCTCTCCGGCCTAGCCATGGGAATGGAACCCATTTGTGGCCAAGCTTTTGGTGCTACCAGATACAAACTTCTTGGTCTGACATTGCAAAGAACTATTCTTTTGCTTCTCTTAACTTCAATCCCAATAGCCTTTTTGTGGCTAAACATGAAAAAGATCCTTCTCTTTTGTGGCCAAGAACAAGATATTGCCCACGAAGCTCAAATTTACCTTCTTTATTCACTTCCTGATCTCATAGCTCTATCTTTTCTACACCCGTTTCGTATATATCTTAGAACCCAATCCATTACTCTGCCTCTAACGTTTTGTGCTACTTTTGCAATCATTCTTCACATTCCCATTAACTATCTTCTTGTCTCTGTCCTCAATCTTGGACTCAAAGGCATTGCCTTAAGCTCGGTTTGGACAAACTTCAATCTTGTGATATCATTGATCCTATACATTATGATCTCTGGAGTGCACGAGAAAACTTGGGGAGGAATTTCTTTAGAGTGCTTCAAAGAATGGAGATCTTTATTGAATTTGGCAATCCCAAGTTGCATTTCGGTCTGTCTTGAATGGTGGTGGTACGAGATCATGATCTTGCTATGTGGGTTGTTGCTTAATCCACAAGCAACGGTTGCTTCAATGGGAATTTTGATTCAAACGACCTCGTTGATATACATATTCCCATCATCTTTAAGCTTTGGTGTGTCCACAAGAGTTGGGAATGAATTGGGTGCTAACTGTCCGAAGAAAGCAAAACTTGCTGCTATAATTGGCCTTTCATCAAGCTTCATGTTGGGCTTCACAGCATTGGTTTTTACTGTGATGGTGAGGAATATTTGGGCTAGCATGTTCACACAGGATGATGAGATTATTGCTTTAACATCAATGGTTCTGCCGATTATTGGACTCTGTGAGCTGGGAAACTGCCCGCAGACGACCGGCTGTGGCGTGCTCAGAGGCACTGCTAGGCCTAAATTGGGAGCAAATATCAACCTGGGTTGCTTTTACCTTGTGGGCATGCCGGTTGCTGTTTGGTTGAGTTTTTATGCTGGGTTAGATTTCGAAGGACTCTGGCTCGGCCTCTTAGCCGCCCAGGGCTCATGTGTCGTAACAATGTTGTTCGTCGTCGCTCGGACCGACTGGGACCTCCAGGCTCAACGAGCAAAAGAGCTCACCGGAAATGCTACTATTGATGATGAGACCGAAGCGGATAATAAGCATTCAAGCACTTATTGTTCACTGGTTTAATTAATTATTTTTTAGGCCTAACCAATTTTAGATTAGAGAAGTAATATTCTTTGTCAAGAATATGCTAGCACATGACCAATTTTCTGATTTTTTTTTCTTTTTTAAATCTCGTAATGTGTCAAGACTCAAGTGTCTTGCAGTTTCTTTTTAAAAAAAAAAAAAAAATTGGTCGATTTAGTTAACAACAGAAACAGGGATAGGCAATCGCAATAGAGACATAGTAAATAATTATTTGTTGTCGATGGTGATATTGTTTTTGGGTTGCAGTTTGTTTGGATGTTTGCCGTTTTACTGTAACACACGTGCGTGAGTTGACAAATTAATAGTAACCCAAAAATTTGAGCAATAATAATGAATGGAGCTTGGTTTCAGCCGTGGGTACTGGGTAGTCCAAAGTTTTAAAGTCGATGAATTTGACCGGTCAGCGCTTTAATGTTTCCTATTCCGTAACTCATCTTCTTTTTAAATTCAAATTCCGTGAGTATCCATCTCGGGCGGACATCCGTTGAGAGTGAATTTCTTATTTTCCAAGTGTTTCATGGGTGCATTAAGCGATGAAATTATATTGCATTAAGCGATGCAGTCCCGTTTTTGGCTTGCTAACAGGCTGATGCAGCAGCCGTCGCATTAAGCAAAAGTTGGTTTTGCTTGTGATTTCGAGTTTTGGCTTTGTTTGGACAGAATTCGAACAATTTCACCTTGGCAATCTATAACATTGCTTTGATAAATGCTCATGAGTCTTCAAAATTATTCATTGCACAATCTCACGTAAATTAGTTGAGGTTCAATAAAAGGATTCAAAATCTTCTATAATATTTAAAAAAGATTTTCTCGAATACAATTTGAAGATTCATATACAATTTTTGGGTATGGATATCCATTACCCATATCCACCTGAAAAATTTTCATCCCAAGCTAAATGCACTTTGCAAGTTTCTAAGGTCCACAGAAATAAAGCCGGGCAATGGATGTTATTTATCTGAATTTTTATATTATGTTTTATGAACTTTTGCAGCATTGATGACAGGGTTGTTATGGCCCTTTTGGATTCTAATACTTTTAATCATAGCAATTCATTATATTTAGATCATGATTCTCTCCTTATCTGATCATATTCTGAACAAATAATTTAATTGCTGATGAGTTGTTAATAAATTAAAAAGTAAAAGAAGTTAAATCTTACCCATAGACTACCACTAAAAGACACATGACAAAATATCTTTAAAATCTCAGTATTACTCATATTAGGAGGGAATTCTATTCCATTAAATTTAGTAGATAACTAACTAATTACTCAACAATTAGTAGGTAATATTTAAGTCAGTATGTTTATGGATATAATTTTATTTGTAATTGATTGATAAATATTTTCTAAATCACCCACAAAATTAAAAATTATAGTTGCAAATATATACATTAATTTAGATGTGTACATACTAAATATGAATTATTTAAGGGAAATTATCATTTGTATAACTTATATTTACTATGTTATCAAAAATACTATAACACTTTAAAGATGTATCAATCGTCCATCCCAAATTTACAAAAGCTATCTGCCGAACATTAAACCGTTAGCTGCAATTTGAAAGTTAACGGAATTATAGTAAATTGACTATTTACCCTTGAAACTTAAATTAAAGTAAAAGAAAATTATCACTTGTATACCATTAAATTCTCTTATTATCACTTGTTTACCCTCAAATTATCACTTGTAACATATGAAAAAATCAGATTACCCCTACTACGTTATCATATTTAAAAGGCAAGTAACGGTTTAGTGGACGACAGATACATTTTGTCAACTTAGGGTGGACGATTGATACACGCACAAAGTGTTGTAGTATTTTTGATAACGGAATAAACTAAGGATATACGAATGATAATTTTCCATTATTTAATGCTCTAGAACACTTGATAATAGAGACCCTTTTTGTCATTTATAATTGGAACAATAAAATTTTGAGTTCATATTTTTTATTCATTGGCTATACTTTTTTTTAATTGTTTAATCTTAAAAAATATGTTTAACCAATTGAATAGCAAGTAATAACTTTTGAATAAATAAAACCAAAATATTATCCTAATTAACTTCCAATCATGTGTACAATTGATTAAATCTAACGATATATTTGTGCTACTAACGATGATATAATTTATTAACAGCATCATAGAATGCCCATGTTCATCCAAATCCCAAACATTGACATCCTACACAAAATGGAGCAACATTATTGAATTAACCCAATTTTTTTTTTAAAAAAAAAATCCCATCTGGTGTTTCGTCAAGGGAAATATATCAATTATTTTCTAAATTAAAAAAAATTGCTTTCCAAAAAGATATATCTCTACGAAATATCTATGCCTAACGAAAGAATGGGATATAACTGTAGATACCTGAATTTGGCGTGTACACTGGAACAAGCTCATTAACAACAAATAATTTACATACATCTATGACTATGCTTTGATCACCCCATGCAACTTCTAGCTCAACTTGCTATTTAATTCATATACAATCAGTTCACCAAATTGATTCCACCTCTACTTTTTGCTTCAATTTTTCTATGACAAATCATTACAACCAGCCACATGGCATCGTAGCACAAAAATTTAAATGTTTCAGGGGCAGGCACGAGTTTTATCATTATCATTGTCATTATTATTTGTAGATCCATGATGGTGTTATCTTGAGGGAAATAATTAATTAAGCTTCCATTATCGAAACAAGACAAATTGTCCATTAAATTGAGGATCTATTATTCACGTGTAAAAGTATCTCAATTGAAGTGCATAATTAGCAGATGCTCATTATCGTTTTGAAAAGGATCTATTATCCACGTGTAAAAGGATCACATTTGAAGTGGTTAATTAGCATATATATGCTGACTGTTAAAACAAGTGCTATGCTGACTGTTAAAACAAGTGCCTCGATAAATCAGTGTGTTTTCGCTTACTGCAGCTAAGTCGGTGTGCATACATGCTAGCTAGGTCGGCATGTACATATGCATAGAACATCAAACAAAAATATAGACTTGCAACACAAAGGGGTTTTAGGATCCAGAATTCAATTCATCTAAAACGATCAATCCGATTTAAACATATGCCAATTTTTAGTAATTTGTCAACGATTTTAGTTGAAGAATGAACAAATTAATTAATAATAATATATTCCCAATTAGAATTTCAACCTCTTATGTAATTTGCAATCATTGTTCTTGGAGGTGATTAAACAAATATATATGTTGCTTTACTCGATCGGAAGTGAAGGAAGGGTGATGGATTTCACACCACAATTAAAGCAACCAATATTAGTTATTAATTGAATGATTAATCTGCAAAATATTATCTTTCTCTTGTGTTTCCATTATAAAAAAAACATATACTTCAATTCGTAATTGGTTGCCGGCCTTTCGGACAAATGGCCTCTGAAATTCGTAAACTTACCTGATCACAACAGTTGACTTTATCTCTCATTACAAATCACTTCGATATTATGTTGGGTTGACGAAATTATGATTCTTCGGCTCAAGAGCATAAAATAATAATGTTGATGCCTTGATACCCTCTTAATTAAGTTTGAGTGGTGGTACGACACTTACGAAAAATGTATGTCAACATGTTCATTTAAAGTATATTGAGGTAGCACTAATTAAGAGTGGCCTCAATTAAATTATACATCAACTTTTGCTCTCGTTTCATTTTTCAATTATTTTTTCTCCACCGATAATCACTAATCTCTTTTGTTAATTTTCTTTGCTTTTTCTTCATCTCAACGACGTGTTTAAGAATTTAAGTTATTTGCTTATTAATCTCTAGGAATTCTTACGAACGAAGATTAAGATTAAATTAAAAATTATTCAATCATTGGATATTTATTTTCGACTTCGGTCTATTGCTATATAGTGCTACCTGAAATTGTTTAGTGGCAACTATCATCCGTTTAATTTAGGTTCATAGATTAGAAAGAGCATGTGATATCAAAAGCATCAATTTCTAATTTTAAACTCACACGTTTGGAGATTTTTTTTTCATGTATATTAACTTTTGTATGTATGTATGTATGTATGTATGTATGTATGTATGTAGTGATTGTGGAAAACTTGTTCTCATGAAAAAAATTAAGTTTTGTCGAGAACCTGAATAGGAGAAAAAAAAAAAAACAAATTAGAGTTTATGTCAGATGAGTGTAAAATTTAGTGGATGCAATTTGCAAAGAGAAGCATTATTTCATAGAATTAAAAGAGAGAGAATTGTTATTTTATTACTGATTTTTTTTTATCTTGTAATATAAATTTTACTAAAATAATCGGTGCAAAGATTATTTTCATGAATTCAAATAGTCCCACCCACTAATTAGTTATTGAATAATTAATTTCATAATCTTATGAAATTACATTTCAGTACATTAAGTTGAGTATTACTCTTTAACAGACTAACTTTGATTGCTATTTAGACAAATTGAATCACAAAGCTACTTGAAACTGTAATATTTACGATAATTGACCACCGGCCTTTCCAAGTGGCTGCGGCGGATTCGCCGGCGTTAACCGTTCAGTGATTATATGATTATATGCAAAGACAATTGGTGATGATTATGTATTGTGTTAAAAGAAAAGCTTAATTTATTAGCTTCATTACCAACGTGGATTGTGTGGGATGGCTGAGAATAATCTTCACTAAAGAAAATCATTTTCATAGTAAGCCAGCTTATGAGTAGCTGGATTGAGCTTGCAGTCGTCACCAATGAAAATATTAAATGGTGGGGGGTGGGTGCTGTCGGGGTGGCTGCGATTATATCTATAATAGATTACTTTATAAAGTAGAGGGATAATATTAACTCACGATTTTCATTTTAGTTCGAATTAAATAAAAAATTCCAAGGTATTATTTCTTTTAATTATTTTTCATTTTGCTTGTGCTATTACTTTTCTTAGTTGCATGCATGACCACATTCATGATCCAAATCTCCGCCTAATGCTGCCATTTGCGGTTGCTCATATATGTATATATATATTGTATATGTGTACGATGTATATGCACGCATGAATCCAGCCGTGTGATGTAAGACATGATGCATGCTGGCCGTCCTAGCTACATCATCGGCCATGGGACCATGCATTTGTCTCTCAGTAAGTTAGTGCAACTAGAATGTACTATGAGCAAAATCTTACATTTTGACCCAATAATATAATTATTAATATCATTATTTAATTGAGGTTCCTAACCATATTAAATTTAGGGATATTGTAAAAGATTAAAAATACAAATTAAAATTAATATACTACATAATAAAATATACTGTATTAAAATTAGTATTTTTTTTGTATTTTAGTTTGTTCCGCTTTAATACAGTCATAGATGTTTCAAAAATTTGGCTTAAAGCTGGCAAGAGACGCGATGATCTCATGGAAACGATTTCAGTTTATGATTGTCACTTCGTCTGCATGCAATGTACCATTTGATTTCGTAAAACCCTAAATTATTAGTATATTAAAAAAATATAAGCAAGAATCGTTTGACAACTTACATTAAATTAATCAGGAAGAGATCTTATTTTCAGTCATTAATTCAACTAAGTGGCTAATTAGGCTGTAATCATGCAATAATCAATTTGTATTTGTTCTCAACATGCATGTTAGATGGTTTCGACTCCCTTGAGTACTAATTTTATATTGTGTATTGACATGCAAGACGTCAAGAAAATGACGAAAATCAATTAGTTATTAAAAATATGCCCATACGACCATCAAAATAATGTTGAGTGTGAGTACAAAGTTGTTGACTCATTATCTTAACACGCTACATATATATATATATATATCGAATCGTACATATATTTAAAAATATACAATTGATTAGACCATAAATCGGAAAATTTCAATCCATGCATGCATATGTACATGTTGAGTCAGAAATGCCAACTATTTTCTAAATTTGCGGTTTTATTATTTCATAATTTTAACTTCAACAATTTTGTATATTTTTGCAAATACATGTTATGGGATCACATATACGCAAAAACATGCGGAAAATGAATTAGAACGTAGTTCAAAATTCAACAAGAAATAATGATATCAAATCTTCTTGAGCCGTATATTATTGCAAGTTAATCCAATTCTTTTTTTCAGAGTACACAAAATTTGCCAACCCATGAACCCGACGTGGCATATATGTACACCATTTATACTAATCAAGTGCATGCATACATCTTTTTCCTTATTCAATAATCAAATGCCGGCGTTTAGACAACACGGATAATATTTGATTTTTTTTTCAAAAACACTTTTTAGTGCTGGTTTTTGACTCTTCTTTTCTTAGATGAGACAGCAAATTGAAGTACCATCCGGTCGTAATATGGTTTTTGACTCTTCAATAATCAGAAATGAGATTTAGCTCTAGTGGCACGATGCAGCTTTCTTAAAATTCAAGTCTTGAATTTGAGTTTCAGTAAGTGTATGAGTTTACACACACACACACACAAAGAGAATATATGCATGTTGGAGCGAGTTGCAAGATCCATGAGAAGAGTATTAAAAAAGAGTATATTACTGTTAATGGACATTCTTTATTTTTTATTGTTATTTAAAAGTATTACGTTAGAAATCTTCTAGATCAACTCTATGCGATTGCAAATTATTGGAAGGTTCCTTACACATTCTTTAACTTCATAAAAATAAATAGCAATTCCTTTACGGTTATCTAAGGCAGCTGAAAATGAGAGAACTATACTACAATGCTATCTGATACAACACCATCAACTCTTAATTACATTAAAAAAATGTCAAAATTTTCATTACGCCCCTAAATTTTTTGTTACTAATTCCCTAAGCTTTGGTTCTCCACTCCCAACTGATTAATAAATTACGTAAGTTCCTGTAAACTTGGAGTGGTAGTCACGAAAAACTTTGGGTATGACGGGTGGGGGAGGGCGGAGTTTTTGTTCCATATTGCTGTTGCCATGGCGCCTGAAAATCGAATACGGTTGAACAAATGGGCCATGCATATTAGCCCAAATGACAGCCCAGGCCCAGTCCAATCTTACAATCCTATCGATGAAGAACATTAAAAAATTAAGGATCGAGAGGAATATGTAGGGGTCCCAAATTTTTTTCTTTGCTCCAAAGCTAATCAACAGAAAGCATCTAACAAGTTTAGAGAACCACAAGTTCTATAGGTTGCTTTTAGGTAATCACTTTCTTTTTCTACTTTCATGTTGCAGAGAAATATCGATCAGAAGATAATCGATTTCTGTCCATTTATTTTGACAATATACAGGTAGGTAAAGATATAATTATAAAGTGGTGCTGCCATAATAAAAAGGCATAAAAGGGGTCGGGTCCGCACAGCGCAGACAGCACCAGACGGACAATAGTCTAAGTCTACTGGTGGAATAAAAATATATATATGAAAATTAAAACCTGCAATATCCGTAATAAAATTATTTAACACATGAAATTGAGGGATATATTAGTTATTCTAACAAATGAAAAGTTTTACAATATTTTAAAATTAAAATATATGTGGTAGATAAAGTTCAAATTAATTTTCTTTAGGATTCAGACTTAGAATAACACCCCAGCCTGAACTTTGAGCACAAATCTGACCACAACTCATAAATGAATTAAATAACTCTTTACAGCCAATAACAATTCAAGCCTCAAGTATTTTAGACAGTGGAATAATTTAAGAATTTGGTCAAACCATCTACTATCCTTAATTCAAGGCCTTCTTCTCACTCATCATAGATTAATCCTGACTTTCGAAAACTGAATCACAATAAACTATAATGAGTACAAAACTTAGTAAATAAATTAGTTTTTCTTAAACCAAAATACATACATACTTATACATAATGCAAATGAATAATATGTCATGATCTTTTCAAAATACAATGAAAGGAATTCATCAACACTTTTTTTTTTCGCTTTCAAACTTGCACATTTTATTTCAAAAAAATACATACTTTGCAATATGACACTTTATACTGTGCGTGACATTTTGCGACATGTCAGCCCTCTAGAGATGGCCCCCACACAGTTTCAAGAAGTGGTCCCCAATGCAAAATCTCATAAAGAAGAAATTTTATTTGTTAAAATCCACTTTCTCATTCATAGAAAACTTAATGCATTTTCATACTTATGCCAATGAAATTTTACACTTACATATGCTCATGTACATAATCACACTCAACGCATAACAACATATCACATAAACACATGGGCATAGACATATAAATTCATATTCATACATATAAAAAATAAGTTTTTCACACAATTCAAATACATATATTGTTTATTGTGATTCATTTAAATGTCTAGTTTAATAGTACCTCTTGGCATCCACACTTAACAAACGCGTATTGACATCATCAACCTAAAAATCATTAATAAAATTCTCATAAGATATAATCGAGTTATGATCATAAACTCCAATATCCTCAAGTATCCTATTTTAAACAGCTCATAAACTCAACTTCGAATGCCCTCAATATTCGTTCCCCAAAATTGAACAGTCCATCTTCTCTGATTTTTAATAAATTATTACCTTATTGAAAAAACCTCAAATTTTACAAAACATATGCTGACATATTGGGAATTCATTGGTAAAAATTTCATAGCTTAATTCTTCAAAAACTATTGAAAATAATTTTCGTTTCAGACATCATCAATTCTATTAATCAATTTTCTGTTTTGGACATGTTTGCTTTAAAAATACAAAACATTTATTATTTAACCATAAAATCATGAAAATTTTCAGAATCACACTAGACATATATAAAAATCCCTGGTCCAAATTTCATAATTTTTGAAGAAGTCTAGCTATGGTAAAAATAATTTCGTAATCAATGTTCTTCACTAAAATCAAAAAATTTCAGGTTTTTAGACTTGACTTCAAAAAATCTAATTAATTGAAATCTTATCCGATTAGCTTGGAAAAACTTTCAAAACATTTTGAAGATGTATAGTTTAACATGTCCAAAATCAAGAATCAAAATCAATTTGTACAAATTACTCTGATTTTCGAAATAACACACTGTCAACATATTTTCTACAAAATCTTAGGTTTCTACTTCTATTGCAAATATCTAATCATGCTTCTTCATAACAAATTAATGAAAATCAAGAATTAAAATTTACCTTCAATCTTCTCTCAACAGTGTCCAATTCAAACCATGCAACTTGATCTGATGTATTCCTCATGGCAAAAGCAAGAAGAAGACTCTCTTCTTTTTCTTCTCTTTTTTTCTTTTCTTTTCTCTCTTTTCTCTCATCTTTTTTTTTCATCTTAGCTAGTCTCTGTTTCTCTCTCTCTCATAATAGGAAAGACATCTTATTCTTTTTATATTATGGTAAAAAAATCATTAAAAAATTAAAAAAACTTGAATACCCTTAAAAAATTGGGGTATTACAGTTCAGACTTAGAGTAATCGTTACAGAAATCTATTTAAAAATTACTCAAACCAGGCTCCATTAAATGAGTAAAATAGATAACATTACATGACATAAATAATAACCGATTAATAGCCTATCTCAAAATAACTTTTTAACATTTAAATATATTTACTCCACTGCCATAATTTATACCTAAATTAACAAGCTTAATGGCCTGGTCCCAAATTATACAGTGCACACAAAAAAGCCATACATTAATTAAAAAAAATTCCCCAAAATATATCACAAATCCTCCACTCTTGTATCTCCATTATTTCTTTAATCACCATATGTGTATATATAAGTACAATTTGCAATGAACCAATTTCAACAAGGCTTATTTTTTGAAGCCCCTAGAACGGTAAGGATTCAAACAAAAGCATGCCTCAATCAAAAGTTTCCCATTTTGTTGTCACCACAAAAGAATCAGAATCTCTAAATGGATGCTTCAGTTCTGTCAAATTCCTCTGCTTTGCTTGCTTTTGCAGTGGCACCGTCACTTTCCCATATGAATGTTCTTGTTTCTGCAATGGCACTTTGCCTGATTTGCTGCGGAGCTGCGTATTGCGTAGCCTTAACATATCAAGTGTCTCGATGTAATTCTGTATTCTCTTTTCCTGAAATAATCAATAAACTGGATGATTTATGTAACAAACAAAAAATAAAGCCAATGAAGTAATCACATAGAATGCCAAAGTACACATGCTCTCTCTTTTGCAGCTTCAAATCTCCCTCAACAACAATCTCGTCCAATTGCACTAATTCTGTCATTAAGTTTCCAATCAAATTATCCAAACGTTCATCTGTCAGTTCCTCTCCTCTAGAAGCTATTGCTTCCAAATCCGTAACCTGCTAGCAGGTTCTTAGTCAGAATTCTGTCTCATTTTCAACAAAAAGATAATCGATCAATTATCAAAATGTGTCAGAAACAAAATTCACCTGCTGAGCAAATTTGTCAACTTGCAAGCAAATTTGCGCAATGGAATTTGAATCCTTTTGAAACTTTGCAATTTTGAGCATCTCAAGGCACCGTCTTTCTCGGCTAATAATGTCTTCTACTAACACGATTTTCGATCCATCTCTCACTCTTGCAACATCCAAATACCCTTTCGAATCTCTCTCCTTCTTTTTGTATATCAGTTTCTGTTCTTCAGGGTGTAAACCAGTTCTCTCCGAAAGCATTTTCTTCAATTCCCCTGCAACACAAACAAGGAACAAAGAAAAATGTAACTTGTAACCGAAGCAAAGAAACAAAGAAACAAAAGGGTCTCAGGAATTTGTATTACCAAAGCTTGCTCGTGGACTTATAAGAACTTCATGATATGTAAAGCCAAATTTGACTCTAACTTTAATAGTGGGAACAGAAACAGAACTCTGATTGCTGGATTCTGAATTTCTCATTTGCACGAACATTCCTCCAGGCCTAATTTCCAATTCTCTAGGATTATTATTATTATCATTATTATTATTCATATCAGCTCTGCTGCTAACACTAGAGCTCTTGCTTTTTGCCAATGAAAGCATCCCTTAAAGCCTTAGAATGGAGGGCCTGAAACTAGAAAAGTGACAATTAAAATTAAAAAAAAAAAAAAAGAAGAAGTGGGTTCCGGAGAAAAGATGAGAAAGAGGAAAAGGAAAGTGCAGCAAAGGAAAGTTTCTGAAGAGAAAGAGCAAGGGGAAAAGGAAACCTTCGCCTCTTATAAGGAGATTGAGCTAAGATCTTGCACATGCATATTTTACAGCCTCACAATGCAAATTATTATCATAGTTCATATCCTACTAATTGAGCTGATTATAACCATACTATGATTATATGAATTAAAGGCGAAGTAGAAACAAAACGGCAGGAAAGGAAACAAAAATCAAAATGGGCCAAAGCTTGCGGCAGTGGCAGTAACAGGAAAGCAAACAGAACATACTCCACCAAAATATCCGAAGCCAGTTGGCATCTGTCTGTTTACCGACTTCCTAGTGGTTGGTTCAAAGGGACCGACTCCTTCTTGTCCTTTTCATTCTATTATTATTATTATTTTAATACTATGTGATTATAATGGTTTGTTTAGTAAAAATTATTCTGTATTTTCTTTAAAAAATTAAAAATCTTAGTCATGATAGGTAATTATTATTTTTTATACATTAGAATCATAAATTTACTAGAAGAAAATCAAACAATAATATTTGGGTACGAGCGGAATTTACTTCTAAAATTAAACTATATGAGCACATGGAAGAAACTCGACCAAAAATGATTTATCATCTAGCTTTTAAATGGTTATCGTGTAAGGTTCTATTGTCCAACTATTGCATGATTTTAGAAAAGATTTTACTTCAATATTAATCAGATTGTAATGCCAGGATTTTAGTCGGTGTAAAGAAATTTCAATCTTCGTGCTAACAACCCACCAACTTCATTATGTAAGAACTAATTTAAATTTAGTAGTCATTACCAACATTGCATATACATAGTCAGAGACTGGAATGCCAATCAAAGAAATTGGACGGAATTTTTCAGATGTGTTGTAAAATTATCCAATTCACAGGGGTTCAATTTTAATGGATGAAAACGATGTTGAAAGCAAACATTTCCGGTGTAAAGTATTTTTCAAAGGACTGTTGGATGCTCAATGTTAGCTATTAAGAGCCTGGTAATACTCTAGATTTTAAAATAATTATTATTGATTATTAAAAAAATTAGTTAAATATTTAATTAAATTTATATCTAATTAAGTTTATTTTTAAAAGTATTATAAACTTTAAAAATAATCGTATATATTTAATAAATCTTATTGCTAAATTACTATAAAAATATAAATGAATAAATTCAAAAGAAAAGTCATTTAAACATTTATAAATATACATATGAAATATTTTTATTGTGTACGATAATTAAAATAAATATTATTTTATTAAATATATTTATTTAATTTTTTATCTCAATATTATATAATAATAATAATAATAATAATAATAATAATAATAATAATAATCTCTTTAAAATTAATAATTTTATCACAATTGTTTATGTTCCACCAAACTTTTTTCCTTTGGTTAGTATCTTGGAAGTTGGAATTAATCCTGCATTTTCTAAAGGATAATCTTCGTCTGTATAACCCGGGGAAAATATAAAATCTTTTCAGACATTACTATGTTATTTTTTCGCGTTATCTAATCATTTAATCATGAAAAAAAAAATATGTTAGTAGGGAGGAGACTATCTAAATTAAAAAATGACAAAAGGCTTAAGGTTAAATTGAATTAAACTTTGAGCAGATTTCAACAATTTCAGAGAACAACCTAGTGTTACAAATCTCTTGGGGTAACAAGGTGAAGAAATCACGCAAGAAACCGGAGCTGTGTCACTCCAGTAATCTCATTTCAGGCACCTAAACGACACTGAACTGTGGTTTCTATCTCACATTATCACTCAGCTTTCCGAGTTTTTGATCTGGCAGGCTTTCCAGGTTTGATTACATAACTGAGGAAGATCAATACTACCGGAATGATGGTTCCTATGTAATACACACTCCCATATGAAGCAATTGTCTCATGCAAGCTCAATACCTGCAGTGTACAAAGAGTAGGATTACAAGCTTAAAATCTTTCCCAAAAAGGTTATTCCTTGAGCATATGTGCATGTGCCAGCATGCACAGTCTGAGAAAGAGAGAGTGAAGACTAACCATAAAGCCAACGCATGAATAGTTCAGAACTAGAACTGTGTAAGCGAAGTTCAAAAACACCATTATCTTCTTAACTAACTCCATTTTTGGAGGCAGAGCTTGCTGCCATCTGTAAATGACTGAAGAGAAAAACAAGGGTAATGTGAAGCAAAAGAATAGAACAAATTGCCCAACCAAAGGATTATGAGGATGGTTAGATCAGTACCTCTGGAGCCAGCAATCATCAATGCTGACTGGACAAAGAATATGATGTACCCAGGATACAGTCCCTGTAATTCAACAAAGAAAAGATTGGAAGGAAGAAAGTTGCGTCGAAGGAGAGGTCTCATTAAAAAAAAATGCAGAAGAAAATAATAATCCAGGCCTATATTTAAGATAAAACACTTATCAATAAAAGGGGAACACACTGAAGTTTGACAGGACTATTCTTGATCTAGCTGAATATAAGAATCACGCAAAAAACACTTTAGGAAGACATGAGATGAAAGTTATAACATGATGGCAGAACATGAAAAATATTAAACCAAAAAAATAATCAATAAATCTACTTAGAAAATTTAGAGAACACCAAACAGTGATAATGGGGGAAAAAACACAAATATTGAACTGTAAAGGATCATGATCCTAAGTAGGATTGCAAGAATGTGCATTCTAGTGATGAAATATGCAGCAGACATCTACCAAGGAAATTACATTATCGTGATAGAATGCTCAATGATTAAATGAATGAGGTACCTCGATGTCCAGAAAAGTAGTTAAAAAATTTATAACAAAACTGTTGGTTAGTTACATCAAGGATTATTAATGAAGAAATGTTTACAATAACCAATAGGCATACTACGATGCTGAAAAATTATGAAATTAAACTATAGTTCTAGATAATAGGGGATGTATTTATCTTGAAAATAAATTTATGTTGGCTATTCCGTTAAAAAAAGAAAAAGAAAAAAAGTGGTACCCAGGAAAACCCTGAATTCATTTGTAACCAAAGCATGCTTATCAATTGTTTATTCATCATACACATAGTAAAGGCAATCTCAAACTAAAAGTTGGAAATCATTGAAAGCTTAATGAATACTTACATGCCAAACAGCACTAACAGTCTGTGTAGCAAGCAGCTGGAAGAAGCCAGGTTTCTTTCCATTCTGAATTAGCCTCTCATATACATCTACAGTGATGCAAAATATTAGACATATTACATGATTTAATAGGACGTACCAGTAATTAACAATCTCCACTCAGAGAAATCAACAAAGTCAGAATAAATCCAATTAAGGCAAGGCTTAAGATATATATATCAAGTCTTATCTTTTCTCAGAAAATTTTTGGAGCAGTTTTCAGGCATGCTTACATAGATGATAGATAATTATGAAGACATACAATCTAGAGCCTGAGTTAAATTTTCTCACCATGGAGATGACAATAGCAGTAGCTTTACCAAACGTAAAAAATGTAAAATCATATACACAATTCAAAGGAGGTAGACACACTCACAATGACGAAGCCAGGTGCTGACTTGTATGTTCCACACAAGTGGAATCTGAACAGCACTCTTAGCAAACTCAACACCTAAAATGTCAACATTTTTTGCTCGATCCCATTTTGGCTTTGGTGGAGAAGATTCTATCCATCCACTAAAACCCAGGCCAGAAATAATGATTGAGGCCTCTGAAATTGACCAGATGAAATAATATTTCCAACGTGCTGTAAAGCCAGCCATGTATTGATAACTCAACCGCTTCCAGAATCCCCATTCTTGGTATATGGGTTCAGTAAATCTGGTCAAGGGATATTGGGGCACCAGGTAAAGGTAAAAGGCCATGCAAACACCAGCTTGGAGAATAGCGCGAAGTGTTGCTGCATAAGGTGATGGCCAAGGCCCGCTCCAAATCTGAAGAGAAAGCATCAATAATAATCACAGAGACTGAATATTCCAATAAGTCAGAATAAAGAAGCATAAACTTAGAAAATAATAAACGCACCCCTTTCCTTTCAGTCCACTCTAGATAATCCTTGATCTCATAAACTGGACCAGCAAAGTGACTGCCACAGCAGAGACAGTAACCAAAATACTCAATCAATGAGGGCAAACGAGTCAGCCGATTTTTCTTCTGAGCTTCACGTAAGTTCTGTTCTGTCACTAATCCATCATTATAATTTATTGCACACGAGATGACTTTCAGCGTTAACACCATTAATGCTCCTGAATATTAGAGAAACCAGGTTCACAGACAATTTTTGGTAGTAATATGAAGCAGAAGAATTGTTGCACGCAAAATAACAGAAAAAATAGTCGAATAACATTTCTATGTGCATATGCAAACACCAATAGAAATTCAAAACAAGTCCAAAATTCCACTAGCCTGGTAGAAGAGAAACCTAGATGTTATAAACCAATAATCAGAAAACCTCTCATTTCTTTCACAGGTAGTACCACTCATCACAACTTAGGCAAGAACAGAAAAGGGATAGAACAGCTTCCCAAAAGAACTAAGTACCAAAATAATAGACGTTTTCTATCAGCAAATTTTTCAAATCAGAAGTTACGTCATAAAATAATGAATCAATTATCACTAATATAGTAGCCTTCAAAGAAGGAAACACAAAGCACAGAGAAAGGCTGTAAGTATGCTTACCAGTGGCATCAATACCTCCTTCCTTCCATGCATCTCCACTCATGTAATATACGTGGCTACAAATTAAATGAATAGTCAAGAATTTTGAGAACAAAAAAGCATATACGGATAAAATAAATATTCATTAAGTAATAAAAAAAAATCAATTACGGGAAAATCAACTCATCACGTCAAAGTAAGACGCATTACTAAAGGGTCCCTCTTTCAAAAGTACATCCCCCTAAATTGATTTAAACAGCCTTATGGCCGCACATAGCAAAGAAATTCAAACATTGGCTCACATATAAAATAGAGTCGCCAATCATCAGCAGCCTTGCCTGCTGCAACTACTAAAGCTTGTTATATTTGTCATTGAATATCGCACTGAGAAAAAAAACTAATTAAGTACACACTTTGATTGCATGCAATAATCCATCTTTAATGCGGAATCAACAAAAATCAAAAGCAATTACCAGCCAATGAGATATCCGAAGCCTGCGAAAAACGTTATGATTCCACATTTAGCGCGGTAAATCACCATGGAGAGGTAACCCAACAACATTGGCACAAAAAAGTGCAGATTTGACGAGAATCCAAATGATAAATACGATAATAAAGCGCCCGAAGCGGCGGCGTACACGTGTTTGCCGGTTCGACTTGGTACGAATCGCCAGAGGAAACTCACTGGAATCGTCACCACGTAGCACAAGAGGAATCTCAGCACCGCGACGGAAACCCCGATCGATCCCGCCATTGACTCCATGTCCAATAAGGCCATGGTTGCGCTTTAGAGTTGACTCAGTGCGTTGGGTTTCAAACTCACTTGAGTTTATTTTCACGGTTCGGAGGAGATTGAAGAAGTACAAGGACTTGTTCGAATATGGTTGCTTGGTGGGCTGGCGATGACCGTGAGAGGACGTTTAAATTACGGATTTGTCCTTTTAGATTTGTTATTGTCGAGAC
Organism: Atalantia buxifolia; assembly: GCA_030444775.1. Taxonomy (NCBI): domain Eukaryota; kingdom Viridiplantae; phylum Streptophyta; class Magnoliopsida; order Sapindales; family Rutaceae; genus Atalantia; species Atalantia buxifolia. Next base: position 46,347,954 of record CM059835.1, on the reverse strand, counting down.
GTGTATTGTTTAAAAAAAAAAAATTAGCCAGCGCCCGTCACAAACAATCGCAAGTTAGCTCACCGTGGGGTCTCCAGTTGTTGAGAATTGATTGTGAAGTCAAAACGTACAACGAGTAAGCAGCATGGGGTGCTGACAGACGACCACACGCGTTCGTTAACTGCGCGTGGGGGTTTCGTTTTAACGGCCTCGATGCCATCGACGGAGACGTTGATTGCAATGCCCATATGCATGGAGGGAAGTTGACACACGTAACAAGGCTGCAGACAATTCAGGCCCACTTGAGGGGCTCAAGCCTTCCGGTGTTTACATAAAAAGTTAAAAACCCAATTAAAATTGACTGCAGTCACCAGAATGCTAATTCAAAAAATGGCCACAGAAGCCTAAATTACAATTACGCGTATAAAATAATAAATAATAATTTTAATCGTATAGTTATTAAAATATTATTTATTTTAAAATAATTTTAATATAATTAATTTTTTAAAAAATACTGTACCATTTATATTTTTATATTAATATGTGATTAGAGTTTTATTATTTATATTTTTTAATTTATTAACTATCAATTATGTTAATAAAATTTAGAAATTAAATCAAAAAAAAATCTTTATCATTATTCGAAGAGCCCTACAGTAAAAATATTTTTTTCTTCTTAAATTTTTATCCCAACGACTTTTTCAAATTGTGAAAAAAAATATAATTAATTTACTTAAATTTTATAAAAATTATTATTTTTTAATAAATAATACATCATTTGAGATGTGTATCATTATTTTTCTACCCACAACATAATACAACTCTATATGGTTGAGCAAAATTAGATGGTTAGATTTCATTAATTAATATCATTTTTAAGATTGATGGAGCCACTATGGGACAATTAGGGGCAGCTGCCCTAGTTTGTCCAAAAAATTCAAAGGACATGTTTGGAAGCTGAAATCATAAATATACACTATCAGAATAATTAAATGCATCGAAGTTAAGTTCAAAATTATTTTAAAATCACACACAAATATCATCCATCTATAATTTATTAGTCCAATTGCATAATTTATATACTCAAAGCGCAATTAAAACCGTGAAAAGCGAAGGCCTAAGATCTAATTTGATTTAGCCCAAATACCCAACTTAATATTAAAAATTCATCAAAAAAACTTATTTTTTACAAAATAAAATAAAAATATTCGCTTTTCAACCTTCACAATTTAACTACCTTCCCTTAAACTTTTGGTTTCTTAATATAAGTGTAAGAACAAATACTAAAAGAATGAAAATAAAAAAATAAAATAAGGTTGTAAGTTTTTTTCTTATATTCTATTCGGTCATTTTACCCTCACTAATAATGATTTTCTTGCTACGATACTAAATTCACCCTAATATGAGGATCACGAATAAAAAACAAATTACTCAATACCAAAATAGAAATACATAGTTGCATACTCGTATAAATGAGGAGAAAATACACACAATTCAATTTTAATTGGTCCAACTCTCCATTTTATATTTTTATTGAACCGTACAATTCGGGATTTGTTGAAATTTGAAATTTGCAATTTTAAAACACCAATGGAGGATGATCTATGGAAAATTGTTAATCTTATTATTTTAGTCAAAATAAATAAACAAAAAGAAATTAAAGTCGCAAAACCCATCGTCAAATTGTCGATAGCCGCAGTACAATGTGAAAAAAAAAAAAATTATCGTCTCGAAATTTCCATGTAACTAAAGTCTATAGATTTATCTTTTCAAATTGGAATTCTTTCTTATCATATCCTATTTTAGGTTATGAAATTTACGTTGCAAGTATATCGTTATTTTCAAAGGAACGTGGTCAAGCCCGTTTATGTGGAATTGGAACTGATATCGTTGAATATACAGAGTCTATCACTTGTTTTTATTTGATACATATTTGGAAATTACAAATTTGAAGCATTGTCATTGAATGAACTTTATGCCAAGATAGGTACATGGGGAAAATTATTTTATGACCAAATCTGATTTGGGGACATAATATTCCTTCTACAGCTAGCCCCATTCTTAATCACTAGCACACAAGTGACAAGGGGTGGGCGATCCCTTAACGTGAAAGTTTGACTGAAAAACAAAATTAATTCAATACTAATTTAAAATTAAAATGTAGTTTCTAATACAAAAATATATTTATATAAACTAAAGTTTATCATCTTGTTATTGTTATTATAATCATAATTTTAATTTTAATTGCAATTAGTAGTGGTAGTTGTAATTGAAATTGTTATTGTAATTGTATTAGATGGTAAATAAGTAATCTTACAAATCATAAAATTCATTGTCTAATATATGAATGACCCATAGTAATTAGGATTCAAATTAAAACTCAAATGTTGGACTACTCACTCTTCTTCTTCTTTTTTTCAAAGGAAATTATCATTCGTATACCCTATAGATGCTTTGTTATCAAAAATACTACAACACTTTAAGGGTGTATCAATCGTCCACCCTAAATTGACAAAAGCTATCTGCCAACCACCAAACCGTTAGCTGCCGTTTGAAAGTTAACGGAATTATAGTGAATTGACGATTTTACCCTTGAAAATTATCACTCGTATACCCTTAAATTCTTTTATTATCACTTGTATACCCTTAAATTATCACTTTATCATATGAAAAGACCAAATTACCCTTCTGGCGTTATCCTATTTAAACGGCAAGTAACGGTTTGGTGGATGGCAGATACATTTTGTCAACTTAGGGTGGACGATTGATACACCCTCAAAGTATTGTAGTATGTTTGATAACAAAGCATCTATAGGGTATACAAATGATAATTTCCCTTTTTTCAATTATAATTATAGTGATGATTATTTCATGTAATTGTAAAAAAAAAAAAATATCTTTTACTTTTATTAAAATCAAGTGGAATTCAACTTAAAAGATGACAACCTATTTGTAAAGAAAGAAAAAAAAATCATGTTATCTATCTTTCATAAAAACAATGGTACATTGTTTTTATTCACGATGAGTCATCTATACAATATGTTGATGCATACTTATGTAAAGGATGACATCTAAAAGGTAGATCATATGAATGACATGCTGTTTGTAAATAAAATGATAAAATGACGAGTCATATAATATATGCATTGATGCATACTATTTATGCAAGTAAGTTATATGAATATACAATATGGCATGTTGTTTGTAAGTTTTCACATGAACAACATGTCGTCTGTAAATAAAATGATAAACAACAAGTCATCTATGACTTGCATGCATGCTGATTAAATTTAGTATTAGATGTAATGCTGTTGAAAAATAGACGACTTGAAGTAAAATTTTACAGTGGTTTTTTTTTTTTGAAAAATATTGATTGCTAAATGCTAGTTGTATCATTTTTTTAATATATATTTAATATTTTGGTCCTCAAAAAAATTCATTTTTTTTAATTTCGCGACTGAAAACTATACCTAGTTAATTGAAAGCATGTTTTTAATTATAATTTTCAAAAATAGTACGTCACACAACTAACATTTCTCTTAGCTTATAGTATTTTTGAAGAATTTCATGTTAACAATATGAAAATAAATGAAGTATATGGTTTTCATGCCTACAATATTATGCTACAACGGTAAAAATGTATATTTATATGACAAAAGTTTATTATCTTGTCATTGGTACTATAATCATAATTACTATTTAATTGTAATTAATAGTTGTAGTCACAATTAGAATTGTTATTGTAATTGCTATTAAATTTTGAGATGTCCACCTATTGGGTAGTAGATAAGAAATTTTATAAATTATAAAATTCATCATTTGACAGATAACTGAACCATAACAGTTGGGACTCAAATTGAAACTCAAATGGAGAATTCACTTGTGTTTTTTTATTTTCTTTTATAACTACATTATAATGACTATTATTTTGTATAATTGTTAAAAAAAAAGAGAAATATCTTATTTTTATTAAAATCAAGTAGATTTCAACTTAATAAATGACACGTTGTTTGGAAAGAAAGCAAACAAATGTCATGTCTTCTAAGTGCTTTTAAAAACATGTCGTTTCAGTCAAAACATAAACGATGAGTCATCTAAGTATGTGTTGACACGCGTGTCAGTTGTATGAATGTACCGGACGACATGTCTTCTTTAGATATATCAAATGAATGGCATGACCTTTGTACACAAAACGATAAACAACGAGTCACATATCTTGTGCGTTGATGCATACTATTTACATATATCAATGATATCTCGCAGAGATGTCATCTTTATGTTTTCAGTAACAATGACATTTCGTTTTCAAAAAAAAAATGATAAACAATGAGCAATTTAGTGGATGTGTCAACGCATACTTTTTACGCATGTTAGCTATATTATTGTATTAAACTATATGTCATATTTATGTCTGTCACGTAAATGACATGTCATTTATAAACAAAACAATAAACATTGAGTAACCTATGACTTACGTGCCGATTAAAATATTGGATGAGACTATTTGTACTTTTAAAATTACTTTAACCACTTTATTATTTTGTATGCTGATATACAATTTTTTAAAATTCAGTTTTACTCTGTGCATTCTTTTAAATTAAAAAAATCTTGCTTAAATTATTTAAATTAATTAACATTATTTACTGAAAACACACAAAAAAATTATTTAACACACTCAATTTTAAGGGATAAAACTTATAGGGTTTAAGGGATAATAATTATACATTAAATAATGGGTGTCCTACATTAGTGTTCAAAGTAATAATATAATACTAACTTATAGTAAGTTGTCTTTAGTAGTTATCTACAATTCTACATGATGGGTATATTTGTAATAAATTTTTTGTTAAAATTAGAGCGTAGGTAATTTTAGAATGTAAATAGTCTCACCCTAAAATATTGGATCTAATATGATAAAAAACTTGGCGATTTGTCTCCAACTTAAAATCTTACAATGGTTTTCTTTTTAAAAAAAAAAAATGATTGCTAAATGCTAATTTTTTTTAATCATATTTGGCTCTCATAAGAATTTATCCCTTTTTTTTTTTTCATTTTGACGCTCAAAACTACACCTAGTTAATTGATAAGCATAATTTTTAATAATAATTTTCAGAAAAAACATGTCACACGACTTATTTTTCTTTTAAATCTAGAGTACTCACGAAGAATTTCATGTTTCGATCACGCATATCTTTACAAAATCATCCGTTGTGGCGTCATCCTAATCTGCCTTCCGTGTTTTATTCAGGGTTTCCTCTATAGCATATTCCATTTTAGATAAATGATATCCATTATTATTGCATAAAAAAAAACAATGGATATATGAAAAAAAATAAAAAAGAATATTAATGTCAAATAATAGTATACATATCAGCTAACAAACGAAATAATTCAACCAGCTAACATTGAACTCCATTTCCAGCAACAAAAAGGAACAAGATTAAAAGCAACACATGATACTGAGGCACATCATTCTTAAATCAGAGAAAAATCATAATTTCTTGAATTTTAAACATGAAATTAACAGTAAATTCACTAAATTGTGAGTGGACGAACAAGCAGACCTGTGTTGTCCTTGGCGGTCAAAGCAATGGGTGTGGTCCAACAAACCAAGATTTTAGGGTTTATACACATACGTATATAAGCATATTTTGGAATTAATAAAATTATGTTAGCGCATTTTTTATATTACATACCTCTATTCCTAAAATTAAATTTTTAGATTTTTGAAAAAAGAGCCAAAATAGTTTTTGGAGGGCCCAAAAGGTCTACTTCTTTTTTCACTAAACAACACTAAAAAATTTAGTAAGTGCATTTGGAATAAAAAAGCACTTATCATCTTTTTAAAAACCATACCAAACACACATCAAGTTTGTGGATGGTTGAGCTGGTGATTATAGTAGTTCTATTTCATTTACTATTTATTATTATTATAGTTATTGTTATTATCATTGTTGTTGGTTTAATATGGACTTTTAAAAAAGTTAGAAGGTATTTGATTCTACAATGCTAAATGTGATTCTCTTTTAAATTTCTTTTTTTTCTTTTATATTGTATACTATACAATTTATAAATAAGTATATAAGCATATAGTAATGCACAACCAAAATCCGACACAAATAAGTTTAAAAATGTATAATTGGAGCTCAACATAGAACATTAAAGAAAATAAATTGCTAGCATTATCGTAAAACTTAAACCTTTCATCTTAAAGTTAAAGAGAAGAAGCATTAACCAATTCAATGAAGGGGTGGTTGTTGGTGATTTTTTGAAATGCTTTGATTATTGGATATGTGCACGCTGTTAGCCTATATGACTATAAATATTGATTTTGATGATAACAAATCACATGTGTTGGTTAAAAAAAATTGAGAGTAGTAAAAATAAAGTTTTATATATTATGCTTTTAAAACAAGAAAATGATTTTATGGAGTTAAGTTATTTTTCAAAGTTGTGAACTAAACTGAAAGAATTTTAAATAAATATTGTTTTGAGTTTCGGATTTGGACTTATTTGAAAATATTTAAGTATTATGGGCCATTCTAAAATTTCACAAAGTTTAGGCGTGTTCATAATTTCAAAAAGTTTTGGGATTCATAAAGTATTATTAAGAAATTCTGAAATTGGACTTAATTGAAAATTTTTATAACTTTTTGGGCTATACTACAGTTTCATAAAGTTTTGGGGTCAAATTATAATTTTGGTAAATAGTGCTCTGTACCGTTACTGTAGCAAGCGGCAATCCGGATATGCTAAACGAAATTTCGGTTACAGGGCAGAATTCATCCGAATGGAAAGCGGCAATCCGGTTGTCTTCAAAACTAATTCTTAAGCATCAAGCGAAAGCTTCTAGAGTATAAACAAAAATCCGGTTATGAGGCAGAAAGCTTCTGGAGCATAAACGGAAATCCGGATATCACAAGCGGCATTCCGGATGTTTTAAAATTTAAATTTTTACCTTAACGGTAACATGCAAGCAGAATTCCGGATACTATAAACGGTAATCCGATTATGAGCAAAAAGTGCATAACGACTAGTTTTTGAGTTCCAATTATATAAACTCAAATCCAAATCATTTTTTATGATCTTGGCAAGTATAAACAAGTGCACACAACATATATTGAGCTTCAAATTCGAAAATCATGATAGATTAAATTCTTATTATACTATTATTTGCATATCCACTCTTAAAGAGAGTTTTTGTTGTAATCTTTATTTTTCTCATCAAATTTGTGAGTGTATAAGTGTGAGAAACACTTGAGTGAAGAGATTGGGGGATATTGTTGTAAAGGTTCATTGACACCTTTGAAGTCAATTGTAAACATTTGAAGCCTTGGAAAGGCTTGGATACTGAAATCCTCAAGCTTGGGTTGCTTGGAGGCGTGGACGTAGGCGGGGATAGCCGAACCACGTAAAAATCCTTGGGTTTGCTTTCTCCTCCCTTACTCATTTATTATTGTGCATTTATTGAATTTATTGTTTTCGAATTTATTAATGCATTAGATTGGATTGTTGTGTGTTTTGCTAGGATAATTTTTAAAATATCAATTCACCCCTCCTTTTGGGTTGCACACTTGCATTTCACACGTAAAAATATTGAATTAAGAGGTCAGAAAAATATGTATTTGATAAAATGCCCAAAGCGATTTGGCCGAGAGACCCAGAGTGATTCTAATATTCTTTTGGAGGTTAGTAAAGTTTCAAAAAAATTGAAACTAATATTTTTAAGGATAGTGTTATTTAAAACGACTAAAATATTTTAGAAATCAATTTACTAAACAAAACTTCTATTAAAATTTGAAAATTAGAATTTTACTCTATTCACTCACTTAAATATTAAATATGTCCTCGGATCACTAAAAGTCTAAAATTATCAATACACCCACTGACCCCATTCAAGTGCAACCAATCTGTTCATTTTAAAACATTCAACTCCATTTATCGACATCAAGCAACTAAACACATATTAGTATATTTGAAATGGAATTGATCTCGCTGATTGAGAAATTAAAATTTGGTTAAAAATTATGCTTGAACATTTTGAATGTGCAAGTCTAAAATTATTACTCGTATATCATTGTCATCGTCAATTTCTTTTGCATATAAGTAATAATCCGAAATTGAAATATTCATGGAAAGCAAATTTGATTATTCATATATGTTTATACGAAAAGATCTTACTTGGTCTCAATCATCTAAGAATTTTTTGCAAGGTTCGTGTATTTTGGAACCATCTAGGTTTGTTTTTCATATTAGCTGTTAGTTTTTTTGTTGAATTAGAGGGAAGATCTATTTCATATTCATAGTAGCTGAATCTAGCTTTGGTAATTCACTCTATTATTATCAAGATTAAAGGTGCGGTTTTGATGGCAGTTGAAAGATTAGCGTAGGGATAAAATAAATTTTCTTTAGTTTATTGACTTGTCTGTATAATTTTAATTTATGTTTGGGATATTTTAGTGGCAAAAATATTTATTAAAAAATGATTGTAGAGAGTGTTATGATAGATCAAAATATCCTCATCCTATTTTTAAAAGAAAAAGCCAAATAGAGAGGGCAAATGCAAATTTTATATGGAATTTTATTGGACAAAGGAGTTAAATCCACGACTGATGGGCATACTGGAAAATAACGTATTATTTTTATCTTTTAATAAAGTTTTTTTTCCCCACGAGAACTTTAAAAAGGCGACAATAGCTCTACTCCTATTTTATTAATTATTATTTAGTATTTTGGTATGCTCGGGCCGTGGGCCACCCGTTAGTTTGGTACCGGCTGGGGTTAAGAGGTTGGCAAATCCGTAGGTTTTCAACTTCATTTGTATGTCAAAGAGATTTATGCGCTTTGCTCTTGTTTCTAATGCCTGGCATCTGTGCAACTTATGGCATCATTCCAAGAAGCTGCCGCGATGAATACAAATCAGAGCTTGAATTGGTAGCCTACAGAATGGTTCACTGAGGCCAAACACATCCCAAACATGCTGTTGTAATGAACAAAAGCAATAACAGAGCATTTTTCTATAGAGATTCCGCGCCAAAAACTTGTAGCTCGTCTCCAAGTGACCAGTAGACTTAAACCTTGTTCCTACATGACCCGATCAATTTGATCAGGCACTCGCCATCTATTTTCATTGTTCAATTCTTTGACAACACGAAAAACCCATTGTTCAACTCTTTGACAGCATGAAAAAATCAAAAGCTCTGCCCTTCCTCTCTGTCTATATAAGGGATGGAAAGGCGGAATTGAAATATTTCTAATTTCGAATTTTTTTGATTCCTATCCTGATAAGAAGTAAAAGATTACTGACAAGTAAACGGGAAAATTTGTTGACTTAAGAAATCCTGAGATTCAAGTCTCTTTATTAGGAATGGTAATAAAATTTGGATCCGACCCACATCTATAAGGATCCAGAAGATTCGGATTCGAAAAAATCAGGATCTGCATATTAAAAAATACAGATTACGGATACAGATCTGAATCCAGATGCAGATGCATCTAGAAAATGAATATCTGAATGCAAATGTATCTAGAAAACCGGATATCCAGATCCGCTTAAATTTTAGTTTAAATTAAAAACATATATTAAAATTAAAAATTAAACTTTATTTGTGAATTTATGATGTTGTTGTATGTTTTTCATGTTGAATTATTAATTGCTGATTATGATTAAATTTTATTTGATATTATTAGGTAAATTATTGAATTTTTAAGTTATATATTAAATTATTGAATTTTAATTTTTGCGGATCCAGATATCCAGAATATCAGCCCCCATCCGTTGCAGATTTGAACGCGGATTCAGATATAGAAATGTAAATGCGGATCTGGATCTAGATGCACCTATATCTAGATTCAGATCCAGATTTTGTCAACCATACCCTCTATATAGGGGTGGCAATATGAGTTATGATTCATTTATTCGATTCGATTCGATGCGAATTAAATAGGTTTGGGTTTGAAAAAATTGATACGTTAAAATACGGATGAATTCGATTCGATTCGCTAATTAAACGATTGAATCTAAATTTGAAAATATTGATTCGTTTATTTATTTAGGTTAATTTAATAAATAGGTTATAAACAAATCGAACACGGTCCATTCGTTTACTATTCGTTTAATTAAATTACTTTTTTGTCCTTAAATTTGTTTGAAATTTTTTTAAAATTCGAAGGTTAATATTATAATTTTAGGGATAATAAGATAAACCATATAATTTAAACAAGAATTAGGGCAGCTGGCCCTAGTTTTCTGAATTCATTATTTCGCTCTTTCTTCCACCTCATCTCTCAACTGAAGCAGCCTCTCGTCTCTTGTGTTCACACTCAGCAATTTCCTTTTTTTTTTTTTCTCCACAATTTCTCAGCCGGCACCTCACCAATAAGCTTTGATTCTTTTTCTTTTTCTTTTTTAATTTTTGAGTTTTGTAGCTTCGGCTTTCGACAAGACTAAGAGGCTATGTGTTTTTTTATTTATTTAATGATTTAATTGACTTAATTTTAATCAGTTAAGTCATAAGTCTGTTTAATTTTTCAACTTAATAAAAATTTTCAGCCATTAAGTCATTAAGTTATTAAGTTAATTTTTTTTAACTTTTTGCTTAATCTAAAAAGTTTGAATGATATCATTAAAATATATTCTCCAAAATATCCCTATTTAATTAATTTATTTTTATCTTTATCTAAATAAAATTTAATAATTAGCATTATTACTCTCTTTATATAACTTGTGATAATATATAGTGGTAGATTATTATTATTGTTTTCTATTTATTTTCTTAAAAAATTAGTATTATTTATCTTCATAATTTTTTATGAATATTTTTCATACAAAAACATCATAAATTATAATAAAATTGATTAACATAAATAATATAGAATATTAAAGAATTGTATCAAATTAAATATGGTTTATGTTATGATAATTTATTATCTTATTTATATTCCTTGATATGTTTATTATCTATCTAACATTTATAATTTATAAGGACATAAATGTAAAAATATTAGTTTTCAGATTTTTTAAGTTAAAAAAACAAACTTAATATTTATTTTTAGCAATTCAGACAGAAAATTAAAAATATGATTCAGATTCATACATTCAACTCTATTCAGAATTCAGACTAATTCAGTTCTATTCAGATTTGAGATAAAAAAAAAAAAACAAATGGCACCTAAGTGAATAGTTGATTTGTTTATTGTTATACAAGTGGGAATTATAGAGCAATATTATTGCTTAGAATTTTATTTTATCTTTTAAAATAAACTTATTTCAATTTGAAATTTACTAAACTCTAGCTAGATTTAAATTTTTACATTATTATATATTTTTTGCCTTTAGATTTCTCCATCAGCTGAGATTTGTCTTGACACATTTTGAAATTTGAATTCATATGATTCTTTTTCTTTTATTTTTTTTCCTCAAATGCATAGTCATCAAGATGCAACCTTTACTAGTGATTTGTTTTTTCAGCTTAGAAGTTATTCAAGCTTATGATTGGTTGTATTTAAATTTCCATCTCATAATTGATAAAATGAATTATAGCTAAAATGAAATGTTTGAAAATTTTGATGATTTATTTAATAACATTAACTATTGTTTCTATTGCTCGTCTTATCTTAATGACAATGTGGGAGTGCGATAGGTAAAGTTTTATCTTATTTATTTTTTTTGACTTTATAGATTTAATTATTATTTCCTTAGCAATACTAAAAATATGTTATATATTTGATATTTTGAAATTTTTATTTCCGTAGCAATACTAAAAATATGTTATATATTTGATATTTTGAAATATTATAGTGGCTATTATCAGTATTGTAACATGTTAATATCATTTTATTTACTTTTGGTGTAGGATTCTTGTTTTCAAGGTGACAAATACAAAATGAAGAGAATTAAAGAAATCACCTTGGCTTATAATTTGAATTTGAATTACTGTTATTTGTATTGTTAAGAATTTGTAATTTGGTGTTTGGATGACTGTATATTTAATTTTAGAATATGGTTTGAATTATTTGTATTTTATAGGATATTAAATTTGTGGCTTTTTATATTTTATTTTGCTTAATTTGTTTATTAATTATATTTTTCTACACAAATTGTAAACGAATCTAGATTCGATTCGATATGGATTCGTAGTATGACAAATGAATAGTAAATGAATCCGGGTTCGATTCTATTCATTTATTAATTTTATTAAACAAATATAACGAATCGAACTGAATATTTGGTTAATAAATGAATGGAATCCGAATTCTGAGATTTCGATTCTTTTATTAAACAAATGGAATCTAAATCAGTAGAATTTTGACTTAATTCATTTGTGATTTGATTCGAATTCGATTTCGATTCGTTTATTTATTTTGCCACCCCTACCTCTATCCAACCCCATAAAAGACATATAGACTCCCTAAACATTTATGCTATTTTTTGTTATTCTCTCTCTCTCTCTTGAGAAATTTTACTATCTCGTAGGGTATGTTTGGTGCGTCGTACTATATTTTATTGTATTGTATGGTAATGTATTAAATCATATAGTAACTCACGTTTGGTGTAGATATGGTTTGTATGACGTGTTTTAATAGTTAGTATTATTATTTTATTACAAAACTAATTTAAATAATTGTTCAAAATGAGAATGTTAATCGTCGGCCACTGCAGACAGCCACCATCCATTGCCACCGACAACTGCCCACCAGAGATAGTTGAAATCAATATTTATATAATTAGAATCCCTATTGCCAGATCAACACGGCTGTACAGAGATAATAAACAAAAGAAACTTTGTTAGTCTCTTATTGTTTCTCTAACCATTGAATAACAAAATTAAGCTTTGCCATGGTTATGTTAATTGGTTTTTTATTTTTACTTTTGTTAGGCGGTCTTGGGCCTCTCTCAATCCCTAAAATTAGTTTGAAATTGAGACTTTCCCTTACACTTATAAAGTCATCACTAGCCCTTTTTACGACCGATGTAAGATAACCCGAATGATTTTCACAGTAGGCAACCAAGGGTATGTAAGTTCAATTCATTCACAAAATGAAATTTCATTTTCTTTTTCACTCTGTATTTTCAGCAATCAAACTAAAAGACAAGGCTTTCCGAAATCTAATTAAAATTAAAATGCATCATTCGATTATGTTTCATTCCAGTTATTAACTGAATTAACTACAATTTGGTTAGCAGTTAAAAGTCAATTTCACCCTCATTTATTAATTTTATTTTTACCATGTTAAAAACCTAATCATCTGCCAAAGTCCACGTACGTTAAAGTCGATTTTTTTTTTTCATATTATTTATAACCTTTGTTTGTTCTCCTATAAAAACACATAATTTCCCAATTTTCAAAAGACATTTCATTGATAAATTATGTAAAGAATTTGATTTGTCGACTCTTAATTACATTTCATTGATAAATTATGTAAAGAATTTGATTTCACCTGAATAGTGCCCTTGAGAAGAGCGTAACCGAAAAGCGTTGTGTTAGATTTATTGATATCTTCTTTAAAAATAAAAAATAAATTCGATCCTAATTCTCCTAGAAGGAATAAGCAAACAATATTCTAATAGACTCATAATCCCAGGGGGAAAATGAAAATAATAATTATAATGATAAGAATTCTACTCGTATACGGATTACAAACAAATGTCTTTGATCTCATGAAAAGAAAAAGAAGAAAAAATTTCTTGAAGCGATTTATTTACCATAACCTCGATGGCAACACACAGCAGCTACTGGCGTTGTCTCTTTAATGTTAAGATTGATGGTTAATCTTTATGCAGGTATCCTGGTTTCGTACGCTCGTTGTACTCCATACAGATCAGAAGTCTATTGGATGGTGAAACGCGCGAGATTATTCAAAAGAGCATGGAACTGATCGGCAGCACAAAGACAAGGGAGTTAGACGAAAGATGGTCGAAGTTTTTTGCTAAGATTAATATCTGCATTGATAAACTAGGACCATACCAGTTTGAGCAAATAAAAATTTTCACTGATGCAATTGAAAGATCTAAGGGAACAACGCCACTTGCGGTTGATGATGAAGATGGAGACCTTCAATTGTCCATGTATCCAACGTTTGCGCGGTCATTGAGCCGTGAAGTTACTAAAACACCAATGCTTTCGCGTGAGATTGCTGAGAAGGGTTTGAAATTCGTCGGAAGCAGCAAATTGGCCGAGTTGGATGAAAAATGGAGAGAGTTAAGAAGCCAATTTGACAAGCTTTTCAAGGAAGAGATGAATCCTTTACTTTCGGTGGAGGAACAGATTTTCAGCGATGCACTTCAAAGGATTGGGAGCCATCCTTCTTCTTAAGGAATTCAAAATCAATCAGTTGTTTTAAGCTTTTGTTTTTTTAATTTTTTATTTATTTTTGCTTTCAGATTCGGAAAATAATTAATTGCTTTTATGTAATCCGACTCTGCCCAGACAATATTCTCAATTAAAACAATGATAATAATAATGCAAATATGTTTGAACATGGTTATTTGATTTCAAAGTAAATGGACTCTCGTATTTGTTTTTTTTTTTTTTGGGGGACGACTTATACACATCAAACATTTAGGAAAAAAAACTTAAAAATGTCTCTAATATTTTGAAAAAGACACTTAAATCCCGAATTATTAATTTTAACTAAAAATTCATTTTAAACTTATAATTATCATTATCCTCCTCTAACATACAAGTCAATATATTGACCTAGATATGTCATCAAAATGTTATTGATTGCCCAATTTATCCATGGATCGTTAATAAAATTGCAAACATACCCTTATTTATAAGGATTGGAATTTGACCTAGAGATCCAATTTAAACAATATTCTCAATTAAAACAATGATAATAATAATGCAAAGAAGTTTGAACATGGGGTTATTTTATTTCAAAGTAAATGGACTCTCGTATTTGGGGAAAATATATATATATTAGTACATTTATATTCTCTAATCATGCATTGGAATTGGATTGGATAATATTTTTGGGAGAATAATAGATTGAGTGTCTTTGAAATAATAAGTTGATTGAGGATAAATAAGTATATGTATATTAATTTGTATATAGTTTTTTAATTCATTCGAAAAAATATTCAGAATTAATTGAAAAATTACCACTTTTTTTACTTTCTTCTAGGGGTGTTTAAAATCCAATCTGATCCGCTCAATCCATCTGATCCATAAAAATCTGATCCGTGGATTGATGGATTGGATTGGATTAAAAATTTGATAATCCGCAATCAGTGGATTTGATATGGATCTACTTCTGTAAATTCGTAAAAATCCGCAAATCTGTAAAAAATATAAATTTCATAAAAAAATTATTTAATTAAAAATTAAAACTTGTAAATATGACATTAGTACTTACTAGTAAATAAATAAGTTAAAATATAGTTACATTAACACTATATTATATTTTATCCGATAATTATATAAAATAAAAAATAATTAAATAAACAAATATAGCTTTCTAAATAGTTAATTTCTATGTACTAATCTAAACGAATGAGATTTTTTTCGTTTTGGTGTGTTATGTTTTGAAACTTTAAATGTATTTTTAATTTTATTTAAACAATTAATATATTTAAATCTTATTTAATTTTAAATTTGATCGCCAGTAAAATTATTTTTATAATAAATTTTTTATTTAGTTAGTTTGTGAATTGGACAAAATTAAAAATTTTCAGTTTGCAAATCAATCTGTAAAATGATGGATTAGATATGGGTTGGGTTAAATCCGCATCTGATCCGTAGATATATGGATTAAATTTAGATTAAATTTCATCAATTCGTGGATTGGATTGGATTAAAAATTAATAATCTGTAAAATCGTGGATCAGATATAGATTGAGGTCCAATCCGTAAAATCTGATTCGCAAACACTCTTATTTTCTTCTATTAAATAATTAAATATATTCATACTCTTTATAATTAAAGATCTTCAATTTTTTTAACATCAAACAACTATCAAAAGTTTGAATATGTTTTAAAATCAAATGAAAGTTTCAATTCATTGTGTCAAACAAATATTTCTTTAGAATCATTTGACACGTTATGTACCCATAAATTTACCAAGAAATTTATTAGAGATATATATATATTTTTACTTGTACCCTCTCTGATATTTATTTCATGCCGAATTACATAGATTTAAAGTCAGGGTTGACATTTGGACCGACATAACCGAATTCAAAATAACCCTTGGAACCCAATGGGTTGAAATTTTGAAACCAATCGGGTTTGCCTTTGAAAAAATAATATATATATATATATATATATATATATATATATATATATATATATATATAAATTCAGTTGTAATACTAAAATTATACGGTATTATAATTAAATTTAGCCGTTAAATTCAATCAATAATTATTATTAGAATTGAATTCAGTACTGTATAACTGTACTACTACAGTTTATCCGAGAGAGAGAGAGGAAAAAAAAAAAAAAAGCAGAGCAGCAAATTGCAATCGCGCAATCCCCGACGCTTCACCACTCACACACAGTCAATTCTCCCTATCTTCTTCTTCTTCAATCTTCACAATCGCGCAATCCCTAACGCCTAACGACACACTCGCTCAAACACGGTCACATACAGCCCTGACTCTGCCGAAGCTATCAAACGCCCAGGCCGCCGCAGCTGTCAAATCCGTTCAGGTGCGCCGGGGCTGCGTCTAGCGGTCCTTGAGCCGATTTGCTTCCTCGTTCCAGGCTTCAGCTGCTGTCGTCTCCCCCATTTTTAAGCCAATTCACTTCCGCGTTGCAGCTGCTGTCGTCTCTGCCTACGCTGCCTCCGTGTTCGTCCCCCATCATCAGCCGCTCTAGGTAATTTTAAATTTACATACGTTTTATATCAATTTCAAATGCTGCGACAGTTTAATTATAATTTCAAATTTGTATGATGGCTGTTTATAACTCAATCGGGCATGCCCAAAAAGACTTGTTGAGGATGATTGGTTCGTAATTAATATTTGTTTTTCAATTTTTTGCATTATTGATCTGGCCGTTAGAATAGGCAATTTAGAAACTGAACTAGGGATTACAAACACGAACACGTAATAATGCCCCCCTTTTTTTTAAAGTTGCAATGCGTTGGGAGTCAAAGCTACATCCATAATAACAATCATTGTACTGTGCAGAAAATATTCATATTGCCAAGAATAAGGTCGAACCTGAATCCAAATTTATAACTGAAATTTTAATCCGAGCTTATCCAAAATTTAAAATCCGAACCAAACCGAATTTAATTTGATTCAGTTCGGGTTGAGATTGAGCTTCGGACTCGATTGGGTGAATTCTCCAACCTGAATGGGTTGAAACCCAAATTGAAACCCGAGCAACCGGAAACGAAGATGAATTTGCCCACCCCTAGCTTTAAAGGGCACAAATATAAATATAATTTTTTAAAACTAATTTTAAACCATTAGATTTAACAAAAATGAATGGTGAGGATTAGATGACATGACTATATTAATTTCATTAATATTTTTTCTCTCTCCTCCTTCCAGACAGAATTTCCCATCTCTCTCTTCTCTATTTTGAGAGGAGACTAGCTTAGCTCTTATATTGAGCTGATTGTAATTGGTTTTAGTTCAGAGTTGTTGGAACTGAAAATGAAGAAACCCAATAATGCAATTGCGAGTTCTAGCAAAACCAAGTTCGAGGAGGAGTCTGAGGAAGAAGACAACGAAACCACTTCTGTTACTTCTTCAGAAGAGGTAATAATCTTCACAAAATATTTCAATTTCTTTTTCTGTTTTTTATAGTTATATCTATTGATGCTGTTGTATTTTTTTATTAAAAAAAATTTTGCTCGGTAATAGGAGGAAGAGATAGAGCGTGAACTGGCAGAAATTACATTCGAGGACCTGCTAAAGGCCCGCTCTGATGGATCGCATTTGGTTTATAGAAAGAACAATCAGGAAAAGAAAGCTGGCAGAGCTAACAAAAACAGGTTATTTTATTTATCTTTTCTTTTAAAAAATTTTTATATTGGATTTTTTTGATTTTAATGTATAGTGATTGTGGTTTATGCATGTGAAGGCCAATGGAGGTTAGTGCAAAGAAGCCGGTGAGTCGGTTTAGAGAGGTTGTTCAAGCGCCTAAAAGGGTATGTTTCATTTTTCATATTGCTCTTTTGAATTATAGGTTATATAAATGTTGGTTACTTGTCACTTGTCTGCAGAAGTATTGTAACTAGTTCAAAATATTAATGGTGATTAATATTCCTGTGATTTTAATGATGGTCAAATGGTTTATTTTGGTTTTGAGCTCACTGAGCTTTGCCGAGTGTTGCTTTATCCTTTCTTTCTAGGATGTGAAATTTCATGCTTCACGCCATTGCATCTTATTAGAAGAAGAGTTTTATGGTTTTCTCTTGAAGCAGCAATCAACTTACTTGCTGCCTACTGTAATTAATTTAAA
Source organism: Atalantia buxifolia (assembly GCA_030444775.1). Lineage (NCBI taxonomy): Eukaryota > Viridiplantae > Streptophyta > Magnoliopsida > Sapindales > Rutaceae > Atalantia > Atalantia buxifolia. Next base: position 46,329,553 of record CM059835.1, on the reverse strand, counting down.
TAGGATTATTCGTTTAAATAGCTTGCTTGATTTTGTTTAGGTGGTACGTGATCCGCGTTTCGAGTCATTGTGTGGTAATCTTGATGTTGAGGGGTAAGCTTCTTTCTTTCTCACTCTCTCTCCTCTTCCCTGTATGCCTTTTTATGAGTTTTGTTACATTGGTTGTCGCTGTGATATTACTGGGTTCTATGTTTCTTGTTGCTGAAATTTTTCTCTTTGGGAATTTCTGAAGTTACCAAGTATGGTTGCTAAAATCACAAGCTATATAGTATCTGTAAAACGCAAGGAGTGCGCGGGAGCAAGCAACTAGAATTCAAATGATACTTTTTTGGGGTCTTGTTAATCCTCTACATATTTTTTCATACCCAATAATATACAATTTCTCTTGTTGTGGGAGTCCATATTATATGTCTTTGGAATAATTTTTGCTGCCTTACTAATACTTTTTATTTGATCTTGTAGGTTTAGGAAAAGATATGATTTTCTTTTTGAAAATACCCTTCCTGTGGAAAAAGAGGTGATCTTCTTAAAATCATTACTTGTGGGGATTTATTTATGTCGTCTCTTCATCTATTATCTTTCTCAGCATTGTTGCTCTGTGGATAAAACAGGAGCTGAAGAAGCAATTGAAGAAAACCAATGATCCGAATGCTGTTGACAAATTGAAGAAACGTATATCTTGGATTGTAAGTGCTTTTCTTTTTGGAAAGAAACTATAGTCTTAATCGGGTCTATATCTAATTGTTTTGGAGATTCTCTTGAACCATTACATGATATCCATCAGGACAAGCAATTAAGGTTTGAGTCAACAAAGAGCACTGATGCTGCTATACTGGCTGAGCACAAGAAGAAAGAGAGAGAAGCAGCAAAGCACGGGAAACGGCCCTTTTATCTTAAAAAATGTAATGTTATTGTTCTCTTCTGTTTCCTCTCCCTCTCTCCCCCTATGCTAGCACTTTTCAGTGTTTTGGGGCTATTGGCCTATGGTTATTCTATGGTTCATGATTACAAATTAAAATGCTGAGTCACTGATTAATATTCTGTTACTTCTTTGCAAAAGTTAGAGCATGTTTGGTAAACGGCATGCAAGATCACAATTTGTGTCTAGTATTAAAATCAAATGATGTAAGAATAGTGTGGATGTAGTGGCAATGACAGTGCTAGGGGAGTGGGAGGAGTTGCAGGCAATTTGAAGTAACTCTGGATCTGCCAGTGATCTTTATCCTTTATTTACTTCTTCATAATAATTGTGGAGGTTGTGTTTGTGGTTGAGTTGAGCTCGTGTTGGTGATGGATATAGTTGTGTTGGTGGTGTTAATGGTGTAATAGGAGGCAATGGCTCATAGTAATAGTGACTAATCTATTAAATTTCTTTGCCAATTACTCTTCTATTCTTCCTTCATTTTTATGTGGTTACGTACTTTTTCGGTGAAATAAATCTTTTGTTTAATGACAGTCTATTATATAGATTTTTGTATATATTGTGACTAAATAAACGACAAGCAAGCATTCACAAAGTATATGAAAGCTGACTCTGTTATGTGTATATATATATATATATTTATTTATTTACTTTTTTTTTTTTTTTTTTGCAGCGGAAATCCGGAAGCAAAGACTCATTGAGAAATATAACAAGCTCAAGGTACACATCTGATTTTCTTGTGTCAATAAGTATGTCAGGTATGATAATTATCCTGGTAAAGATGGTTTTCGCTGACTGATAAATTTCTTGATACAACAGGAATCTGGCAAAGTTGAATCATTCATTGAGAAAAGACGAAGGAAGAATGCTGCAAAGGATCACAAATACATGCCATATCGTCGGCCCGATGATAATGACCAATAGAACCAATGATTTTACATGTTTTTGGATGCGCAATGAGTGATATATGCCCCATCCTCCCGTGGTACACATGGTAGTAAGAACATCTACCTGTTTAGTTCCAAGCATTCTATAGTGCTCTCTCGAGATTTTCCTGATCAGTAGAAAGAGAGGTGAACGGTTAACAGTTTTGTTGTTGTAATTTTGGAGCACCTATTTTGGACTCTGTTATTGAAACTCAATAGACAAATAACCCTGCTGCGTTTCTTGCATCTGGTTTTAAACTTCATGATTGGATTGAGCGAGCCCCTTGACCATCGTCATTTTCAGCAGGATTCTGTCAAAATTTTATGAGTCACTGCTAGCAATAAAAACAAAGACAAAAAGAGGTGATAACTTTTTGGCTTATTATTGAGATGACAGGGTTCAGACTCTCAGTTTCTACAAAACGGGTCGATGTCAAATTAATGTGAATAAAATATAATTATGGAAATCTGAAAATAGAGTGCAATTATCGGACCTGTTTCCGTTGCAGATGCTGTATGTAACACAACAAATAGGGTGCTTCCACGCATTGCAGGAGAGAGGAAAAGCAACCCAAACTCAGCTGATGCAAGGCCATCTCTAGCACCCGTGGAAGCACCCCATTTGCTGCTGTTACATACAGAAGCTACAACTGAGTTGAGTCATTGTCATTTCAGTACGGTATCATTCTGGTGCAGTAACTAGTCTGCCGTAAAGCTTGATTTGTCGGGTTGGAGTTGATGGCACTGACACGATACCATCCGGTCCACTGCAGGGTTGCGTATTCGGTGTATTACTAGTCACGTTGTATTGATTATTATAATAAAGAACGATCAAGAAAAAGTGAAGCAAATCATTACTTTTTTTTCCCACCTTTTTCCTTGTAAATTATAATTACTATAAAACTGATCTTTATAATTAGAAAATTTGTGAGACCAATGGCGCTATTGTTTATATTATGGCACAGACTAAAATATTATTCTTATACTAAAGAGAAATCTGATCATGTGAGAATATCACTATCATACTAGAGAGGAATTAAATCCTTATAATTATAGAGATTCGATGCCACTGAGTCATTTACCATTATCGGATTGTAAAGCCAATAAGTTGTTTTTTTCTTTTACCCCCTTAAAATAAACACCATCACTTGATTTACAAGTAATTTAATTATCATTATAATTATTCTTTTTTGTTTAAAAGCAGCCTTTGACGACACAGAGAAGATAATATCTTTGAAAGCTGTAAAGTGAAAAAGAAAATCTTGAATTATATATAAAAAATTATGTGTGACGCCGCCTCCCAACTTTTTCTTTTCCAGTTTTTTGAGAAGATCCAGTGCAACATTTTATTTATTTAATTATTTTTAAAATGTAAAGGTCATAGTTAGTCGAATAAAACTATATGAATATGAACAAAACATAAATTAATTGGTACAGATTAATTAATTAAAAATTATACCATTATTAATAAGGTCAAATTTGGTATCATCCTTTTATATTTTTCCCTCTTATTTTTCAATCTAGTTAGATTTAGGTCTTAGTACCTTATCTACTTACGAGGAAAATAATTATTCGATGAATTATGTTATATTGATCCATTTTATATCTAATAAAACTATGCTATAGACCGAAATTGATTAGAGTTTGAGTATGTTATTCTATCATTATTTTTGAAATATGCAGAGTCTAAACTTAAGCACTTTTTTTTTTATCTGAAATTTGAATGAATATGAATTTTCCTTAAATTTGCATAGGTATGAATTTTTTTAAAATTTGAATGGATTTAATTACAAATGTCTTAATGATATATATATTTTTTTTAATATCTAAATATAAGTAGTATTTTTTTTTCTAAAAGGTGGCATCCCAGAGAAAAACCTTTTTATTTAATTTAATTATTTAGTCCTGTCTATTATAGTAACTTTCTACTTGGACTTTTTTTATTAAAAAATTTATTAAATGTTGGATTTAATGAGTATTTTGCTGGGTTCAAATAGCTCTACTATTTTATAAATACAAAATATCTTAAACATAATTATTTGACACTTACGCTCTTGTAAATCGAAAAAAATAAAAGAGATTAGGTTTTATAATTTAGAAAATAAGTATATCTAATATATATGTTTTTGGGATATGACATTTGCTTCCTAATCAGATCTTTTCTCGTTGAGATAAAAATCATAAAATTTTAATTTTTCTATTCAGATATAAATATTTAAAAATCAGATATAAGCTATAAAAAAATAAATTTTAAAAAAATTTGATTAAGAAAATATTTAACTTTAAACGTTTAACAAACAAATTTTATAAATTTTTGAAATAACAACTTAAACATTCATCAATTGAATCCGTAGAAATGTTCATGCATGAGCACATAAATATTACTGTTTAACTATAAATCCACACTATTGAGGGTACGTTTGGGAGTAATATGTAGCAGTTGAATAGCCAAAGTCCAATTGCCAATGTGTTTGATAACACCCTGCAGTTGGGTTTTGGCTGTTCAACAATCATGACTTTTATTCCGTAATAATTGTAATTTAAAAATTACAACACTTTACTCCTAAATGCACCCTAAGTTGGATGAATGTGATAGATAAATATTTAATTAAAAGTCCAAGGGAATCTAATATTTTAAAAGTATATAACCAATTTTATAAATATGCTGAATTAAGAAACGAGACTTCTTCTTTCTGAATTGTTACACCATGTTCTCTACTACTTTGTTTTAGCACAATACAGAGCTCTATTAAATAATTCAATTATCTATTCTTACTAACAATTTAAGAAGTCTACCCCTATTATGTGAGAAGGATAAGAGCCATTTTTATTTGAAATTGTTGTAATCTAAATGTAGAGTGGGAAAATTATTAATTTTTTTTTTTTAGATGAAGACATAAATAAGAAGAGAGTAATGACAGCGATGAAACAGCAACAAACTGTGAGGGCGGAATTAGAAAGAAACCGAGAAAAGAGAAGAAAAGGACAAGTGAAAATTTAAAACAATTTAATGCCACCATGCAAACCCCCGCAAGGAAGTATGCGTCATATCCCTATTTGACACGTGTCCTTTACAGTGACCAAGCAGACCGGTTGCATAACCCCCTCCAACTGGCAGCAGGCGGTCACCGCTCTCTTACACAGTGCACTGAGTCACTGACACACTCTTGCCTCTTCCCGCTCGCTATAAGAGCCTCCTCAAAAACATCAACTTTCATGGTTGTCTTACTCAAAAATCTTTTCTTTTTTATTTGTTTCTAGCAAAAAAACAAAGATAAAAAAAAAAAAAGGGCCTTGAAAACGGATAGTCAGATACTACTAGGTATATATCATTGTCTCACTTGTTTTTTAAATGTTATTGTAGTTTTTTGTTTTTTGACATTTTGACTTTCTGGGTTTTGCGTTTCATGATACGGGTTGTGGGGAAATGACTGTTTGGTTGATGGGAAAATGTGGGAAAATGGTGGGAAAGATGGTAAAGGCTTGAACTTTGGGGTTTGTTTTAGGTGCTTGTGAAGCTGAAAGGAACACGCAGAGCTCAGTTACCTGAGCATTATGTAACCCATTTGTTAAAATGTGCCTCTTTATGTTTTTCTCAGTTTCTACAGCTGCCTAGCAACAATTTTTTAGGTTAAGTTGGCCTTCATTGTGCTTGGTTCAGGAGTGCTTCATTTGAACTTCGTTTAACATTTTTGTGTGTATGGGGGTTTGTGCTTGTTTGATTCTCTAAGTTTACTTTTAGGGATCTCTCTGTTTGTTTCTGGGGAAATTGTTGCCTTTCTTGTGGGTTTTTCTCAAGCTTCAGAGTAAAACAACTCTGAAAATGAAATAAAATGCTTCAATTTTCTGTTGCAAAAATGGTTTCAGATGCTGCATTCATGTTACTCTGATAGCTAAACCATTGACAGTTTATTGGTGGGTGGAGGTGTTTGTGTGTATGTGTGCATTCTTTGGTGCTAGACATAACTTTCTTTTCGCTTGTTAAATTAGGTTTTCATTTCTTGTTACTTCTGCCTAAAGACTGATGTGACGATCCTAGATCTTTTCTTCTCATTGCTAAGGTTTTCAGGTTCTGGGATGGCTCTTGAGGCCTTCTCTGATTCCAAGTACCAATTCGCTTTCTCCTCTGGGCTACTGAATCAGGTGACTGGAGACACTATGCAGCCCTCAAGCTCTAATCACTTACTACAAAATGATGGACAATACCAGGCTGTAGTAGCTTCCCTATTGAATGCATCTTCTGGAAATTTGTCAGGTTCTGCTGCTAATATAAATGATGGTATGGTCCCTGGGTTGAGAAATCAAACAATTGTGCAAGAAACTACAAACTACAGACTGAGTAGGTTTAGTTCTTTACTTCCCAATAGTAGCTCAGCAATTTCTATGGGTCCTCAGTCGCATAGAAGTGCCAGTGCAGATATGTACTCTTATCTTAATTTACCTCCATTGCCTGTGTTCTCATCACATAGCTCGAGCAGTACATGTTCTTCGAACACAGATGGTTCCTCCACATTGCAGCAGACCTCCCATTTAGGCATTAATAGCTCACAGCCACGGAAAAGGAAACAACAGCAGAGAGGTTTATCTGCTACATCTCCGCCTGACTTGCACAGACGTCAAGGTGAATCTTCTAATGATAAAAAACTCGATATCTGTGCTTCAACTGAGGTGCATAAGAAGCCAAGATTGAACACAGTGCAGCTCAGATCAAAAAGTGAGCAGCAAAATATTTTACATTCTACTCCTGAATTTGGGGCAGTTGACACAGATAAGATGCAGCAGCAGCAGATGAGGCATCACCAGTTACAGCAGCCGATGCATCAAGTCCCTGCCGCATATGCATTGCATAGTGGAGTATGTTCACGCCGGATAATGCAATACATGTATCATCTGCGGCATAGACCATCTGTGAGTTAATAGTTTAATCGTATAACTATTACAAAACCTTTTATATTTTCATCTGAGGACATTGAGCTGATAGTATTTATGTGGGGTTTCCTCACACACCCTCTTGCTGTCTTAAAACGGCATGCTCCCACTTCATTCTCTGTTTAGTGATATTCTTGAAGGTGCTCTAACTCTCATTGTTTGTTTTTACAGGAAAATGGCATTGCCTACTGGAGGAAATTTGTGGCCGAGTATTATGCCCCTTGTGCTAAGAAAAGGTGGTGTTTTTCTCTGTATGATAATGCGGGACACCATGCCTTTGGTTTTTTCCCCAAGGCAGCTGTGGTTAGTTTTCTTAATGTCTGTTGTTTCTCTGTTACGCAAATCTTCTTTTGTGAATATCCTTTCCATTTTGTTTGTCATTCGTTTGTATGAAACTGCGTAGTTTGAAATTGAATATTGTTTGGACTTCCTGTTGGCTTTTCAGGATGCTTGGCAGTGTGATCTATGTGGTACTAAACCAGGAAGGGGGTTTGGTAAGTGCGAGACATTTTTACGTGTTGTTAAATTGTTGAAAACAGTTATCCTGATTATTTGAATATGTGTGGTGGTGTGTAACTGCTTTCTGTCCTTATCTGCATGGTAGAGGCAAATTTGGAAGCATTTCCAAGGCTTAATAAAGTAATGTTTGAGAGTGGTGTCATTGATGAACTCTTGTATCTGGATATGCCACATGAGCGTGTTCAATTTTCTGGATTGATGATATTGGAATATGGCAAAGCAGTTCAAGAGACTGTCTTTGAGCAATGTCGTGTTGTTCGAGAGGGTAAACTTCGTATAGTGTTCACTCCTGATCTGAAGGTCAGTAAGGTCCATTTAATATTGACTTGGTTAATTAATCTTGTTAACCTTATGTTTATGATATCCATAATATTTTCAGATACTTTCTTGGGAGTTTTGTGCATGGCAACACGAAGAATTTTTGCCTCGGAATTTGGTTGCTCCTCAGGTAGTGATTCTTAGGATCGATGTAGTCTGTTCTTTGATTAAAAGTCTTGATTTGTGATCTTGTACTTAAGTTTTATACTTGGTTAACAGTTGTCTGTGGGGCGACCCTGTTGTTTAAATTCTTGAAAAAATTTCCTTGTTTCCAGGTTAATCAGTTGGTTCAAACAGCACAAAATTATGAAAGCACTATTTACGGTGGATCTGATGGTGCAACACCACACAATTTACAAGCTAACTGCAATATGTAAGTGTTCAATACCTTCTTCCGGTGAATGAATTTTGGCACCTCCCTCAAATGAAAAATTTGTCATACAAGTTCCATTGGCCTTTGGTGGAGGTCCCCCATGATTTTTGTTTCCCTCATGTTGACTGATTAAGTGATGATGAAGAATAAACATTTAAACCTGTAAAGATTGCTATAGTGCTGCAATGTTTTGTTAATTTATGAGTTAGAAAGAGCCTATTTTATACTCTATATTTATGTGCTTTTTACATATCTAGTAACTCGGACCTTCACTCAGAGAATTTTGATGAGTGGACAAATAATTTTGCCTACTCCTTTTGTGTGGAAAATACTTTGGTTGTATAATACCACTATAGAGGAAGCAATACTTAGAAATATTATCTATTTATTGATAATTTTCCTTACTTCAGGTTTCTGGTGGCTGGTTGTCAACTTGCGAGAAATACAGAGTTAGATTTGGTTGATGATTTGGGATTTCCCAAGCGATATGTCAGATCCTTGCAGGTACATATCCATAATTCACTCTGGTTGAAAAGAAGTCCCAAGTCTTGAGATAATTTGTTGTTTTATTGTTTTACAGATAGCTGAGATTGTCAACAGTATGAAAGATTTAATTTCATTCAGCTTGAATAGTAACACTGGACCTATAGGTAATTGATATCTCATATACTGCTTTTGTTGGCTTTCAATATGTTATAAATTTTGGCTTTCTTTGTTGGAAATTTGATTTTGGTTTTAATATTGCATATACTTTTTGCTTTCCAAGGATTTTGTATTTTGCAGTGAAAATTTAGCAAATTTCTGCCTACTTTTGGCTTTTCCTGACTTTCAACCCTTAGGTTTTGTTCAGAAAATTTCGTGAATGGTATTACCCATAATTTGAGGTCATTTGTCATAATGTCTTCGAAACATATGTAATATAATTAATTATTTAAATAACAATTTGAGCAAAATCTTTGATCATAAATGAGTTTGGTAAGTGATTTCTTTTCTTTTATTTGTTTACTTCTATAATATGTTCTCTTGATTATGCTACTTTGACCAAAAGTGGTGTAAATTTTGAACCACTTTGTTAGCTGATTGATACTGCATGGAAAATCATATCTGATACCACTGCTAATTTTAGAGAGCTTGAAGAATTATTCTTGTGAAGCAAGCACAAGTAAGCCCCTGAAAGACGAATCACTAGAGAAGAGAAGTGCTCAGGGTCTGTTAAATGATGGGAGAAAGTTAGCAGCTGCTTCACCTGTCCTTGATAACAGTGAAAATGATAGCTCTAGCTTCACTGGTTGCGGGACTCTGGCTAGTTGCGAAGGAGCAACACTTTCCCCTGGTTATTATGAGAGACTGTTAAGACACAACTCTTTCAATCCAAAATTGAGCAAAGTGAAACAGGAGCCTTCTTTGTCATACAAGTCTGGTGCCTCTTCAAAATCATTTCAATGTCCTAAAACCATGCAGTCTGGGCTTGTTCAGAATTTCTCAGTTGATGGCATGTCAAGTTTTGATTCTTCAGAATGCAACCAGAAGAAGGCGATGGAGGAACGCCTGATCCGAAGATTGCTGCAGGAGATGATCAATAACAGCAGAACCAACGGGGACAATGAGGTGGAAAAAGTAAACCATAAAACTCCTGGTAACAAGAATTCTGGTTTTTCAGCTATAACCATAGCAAACGATGTTGATAGGAACATGATGGAATTCAGGAACAACGAATCATTTCCATTCCCCTCAAATGCAGAAAGTGGTCATGTGGGGAAATTAAGCTCCTTTACCGGTGCCTCTAGCATGCTCCCTTCTGGTAGTTATAGAAATGACAACTTCATTAGAAGAGATCAATATTTGCCTGAAGTGATACAGAGCATGGCTTACGGGTACCACGATAACAGGACTCCTGATGGGGGTGGCGGCCGGGACATGATCTACAATCGAAAGCCATGACTAATGACTTTGCTAATTTTGAGTTATTCACTTATGATTTCTGACTTGGGATGAATACGGGGCAAGTGGTTCTGCATAGAGGTTCACATAGCTTTTGAAGCAGCTTAGGCTTTTTGGTAATGTAATGATGACGCTGATATAATATTATAATGATTTGAGATTAACCCCTATAGTGATTTTAACTTTTTTGGTAATATAATCATGCTTTTCTGTCGTTAATCAATGCCAAACAATCTGGTGTGATTTACGTTCCTCACAAGCTAAGCTAATATGTAATATCGGGTGCATTTAACCCGTGATATTGTATTGCATTAGTTGTAAAGTATCAATATGTATTGTATTATATTGTCTTAAGTTGTAATATAGTATCATATTTAGTATGAAATGTATTATGTAAGATAATATTTATTATTTAAAATTTATATTTATTTAATATTTTAAGGTTCATTTATATTTTATTATTATTTGTATTCAACTAATAATTTGAATTTTTATAATTAAAACCAACAATTTTTATCGTCAGCCATCATCCGTGTTGTGCTGTCTTTGTACTTTAGTGTCATTTGAACTATATTTTAGTATCATTAGAATTTTTTGTTCTTTAAGCTACGAAATATGATAGGTGTTATCTTAAATTTACGACAAGCAGAAGCTTTTGCACTGTTGCATAGTCCCAATAACAAGAGTTTTAGTTGTACCAAATCTCAATGCAAAAGACATTATGCGGCACGAACTGGTAGCTGACGCCCCCATCGAATTGTCGTTGACAGTTCAATAATACTAGCGGCAACATTTCTGGCCTCCCGTCCCCGGTTTGTTTTATGTGAACAGTGCCACATTATAATGTATTACGGTACACCATAATGCAGCTTTAAAGATTTTCCGAACATAAGATGGCATTGCACTAACTAATGCAATTCCATGTAATGTGATGTGCTAAACATACCCATTATTTATACAATACGTGGAATTTGAAATCTTATGCCATGTTTGATATCGGATCCTTGAGACGCCTCTCACTCAAATTCTATGAGAACCAGAAGATTAGGTGGCCGTTAGAGGTCAAGTAGAGAGGCTGGATACTATTACAAATGATATAGGTTTATTTGTTCTTCAACCTTGAGATTTAGCTAACTTATATTTTTGCCAAAAAGCAAAGAACTACCTTATACGAGACCCAAAATCCAAGCAAACTATCACTATAATGGCAAAAGATTAGTTGAGAGAGGACGAAGTGAAAAGAGAGGATAATCCAAGAAAGTTAAAAAAGAAGCCCTTACAGGGGAAGATGGGGATCCGGCATCAAGTATCACAAAGATCTTTCAATCTTATTTCTGTACTAGTAATTTCTCAACTTAAATAAATGATGATAAAAAAATTAGGCATTCTCAATATGGAAATTGATATGAAGGCTGAATCATTTTTCACTTTGCGAAGTACCAAAGAACAAAATGATATAGAAAGAGGTAGAACGCCAGTATATCACACAACATGGTTCAATTACCAAGTAGCACTCGTTTTGTGAAGAAAAAAAAGACACCATACAAGAAGCCCTTGATAATGATGAAAGATAATTACACACTAAAAGACCATAACATATACATCAGTCTGTTCCAGACTAAAAGGACTACCAGTATTTGATCCTGCTTTCTGAAGATACCCAACCTCTCTACAATATGTGGGTGCTTTCACTTTTCCTACATTTGAGTGGCCAATCGCAGTTCAAAAATGCTTTAACCTCTCTGTACATTTACTTGGGCATATTAGAACCGAATCTAAACAAAGACCACCTTTGGTATGGGTGCAATCGATCTGCATCATGGAGAACTTGATCTTGGTGAAAGGATTGCCATTCTCGACCATGAAGTCCCCAATGTGATACTGAACCCATTTTCCCGGTTCATTCAAAATGCATTGCGATGAAGCATGCTGGCCATCTGATGTCCATAGCTGAAACTGCACAGGCTTTCTATCCCAACCATGGACATGCTCGGTGCTGCAGATCCTGCGACCAAATCTCTTGGATGCCCGTCCTAACTGCAGTCTGATGAAGATGCTATAAGTTCCAGCCGGGAAAGGAAACTCCACCTCCCCATCAACTTCAAACCACCAAATTTGCTGAAGATATGCGACTGAAGTGAATCTGAACACAAGGAAAAGGAAATTCTAATCAATTCCCACTGTATTTTGCTATTAAGTGTAATAATAAAACATCTTTAATCAAATGTTCAATCATAGACCATAAACAGCATAACAAGAAAACATCTAGAACCTTCAATATTGATTTACTTTTATTGAACACGCAACTCCAGCCAAAGTCAAAAAGCAAACATCTTCCTTGATTCAAAAGACGAAAAAAGGCAACGAATGGAATATTGATTTGAAAATGAAGTGACTTTATATCAATAAAAAAGAATTGTTGTTCGAAAAAAGAATTTTCAAAAAACATTCATTAATCAACATTTGAATAAAGCTTAAAGTCAAAGAGAGAATAATTTTAAACAATAGTATGAAACTACATGCTGCCAACAGATTTGCAGGTCAAACAAATCAATGTTATAGGAAACAGGAATGATCAATAACACTATAACAGCATGCAGTTGAGAACCTAGTAACGTCTTTCCCTGGGAAGGCAAAACTCAGTAAAATAACAAAACGTGAAGGACAGAAAGGCAGTCAAAGAACCTCGAATTCCCCCACAAAATCAAGGCATCACACATTCATTCAATCAATCATGATTCAAATAATATATTAAAAACTGGACAATTATGAAAACAAAGAAACATACTTTGAAGAAATTCAGCAAGAAATTGGCCCGAACACCGGCTCTTTATCAGCCGATCTAAAAAATACTATATGATAAGAAACCGAAAATTTCCCTATTCTCATGGAAAATCACTTTAATTGGTTCTAAAAAGTCTCACCTAGATTCCTCGGTTGGAATATGATTCCAATATCTCCGATCATCAATACCAGTAATCGCCAACCCCTTGGCCGAAATGGATAAACAGACACCCCCAGTACTCTTATCTAGCCAAACTTTCTGCACACAACCATTATATGCAAACTTATCAATCCAATAAACAAAAACAATCAAATTCACGAAGCCCCTGCAAACAAAGGACAAAATATCTAATCTATTGGTTCATGATATAAATCCCAACAAGGCCATAAGATTAAAATGTCCAATAAGAGAACAAATTCTGCTATGTAATTACAAAAGAATTTTATCTTTCGTTCCTTAATCAACAAGAAACCAACAAAGTTCAAAACTATTTCATTAAAAAATTCACTTCTTTCTCATAATCTGAAGACTCAAATTAAATCCGAAAAAAGAAAAACTTGAAGAAGAGTTGAAATGAAAATCCCAAATAACAAAACGCACGCGCGCGCGCGCGCGCATACGCACAAATGATATCCACAGTTTCTTGCAATCGAAACGAAAACGAAACTAATTACCTTGGTGCCACCATCAAAAGAATTCATTCGGCAAAGCCTGGCATAAATCTCTCTCTTACCCAAATCTTTTTTCAAATCACCAAACACTTCTTCAATCAAAGTTCCATAATTAGGAGGCAATTTAGATTCCCAGACGAAATCGGCCAAAGAAGCCCCACGAAAAGCTCTATTCAATCTAGCCAATTTGCAAATCTCTGTCGGATCCAAAGACCCAATAACCAAAGCCACACAACTCTCCGGCAAATCACCCAGTCCCGGCTTTGCTGCTGCGAAACCAGGTGTTGCGCCGTTTGGGTCCCGAAATAAAGCAGAAAAATTTGCACCCATCAAGCTAAAAATCAAAATAAAAAAACAGAGCAAGACCAAAAAAACAGAGAAAAAGGAAAAGAAAGAACGAAATAAAGAAAGAAAGAAAGAAAGAAAAAACGCAGAGAACTAGAAAGTTCTGAGAATCAAAAGGAAGGCGTTCAAAGAAAGAGAAAGAGAGATAGCAAAAAGGTTCAGAGGGAACTTGCAGATGGTTGTCCTATCACGCGGACGCGTATTGCATTTCTGAAGTTTGATTCTTTTTGTTTTTGTGTTTTGTCTGTTTGTTTGACGAGAAACGGAGAGAGAAAAAAATTGCGGTGACAGAGTGGATTTTTTGTTTTTTTTTGGAGATTCATAAATTTATGCAAGAGAATTTATAATAATAATAATAATAATTAGAATGGATTAGATTTAACTGAATGAGTTTATTGTTTTAACCGTCAAATAATCCATTGTTTTTTTTTTTAAAAAAAAAAGATGATTGGATTTTTTAATATTTTCCTGTGGACTTGTTTATCCACCACTAAATTAATTTAAATTTAGTTTGAACTTGACCTTTATGTTTTTTTAGTTATTTAAATTTAGTTGATTAAACAAAGTCTAATTTTTATAATTTTTTTAACACAGTTTTTTTATGTTTATTTGAAAATAAATCTCTTGACTTGTATTTTTGTTTTCCTGTTTTTGGTAAATCCCATCACTTATCCAATCGTTATATTTTATCCTAACTTTTTTTACAAAATATTATTTAGACAATTAAATTTATCCGTTTATATCCATTAAATTTTCAATTTTTTATTAGATAAATTTTTCATTAATTTAATAAAGTGAACACATGAAAAGATTTCCTTCTCACAAGTTCCTTTGTGCACTGATGGAGATACTGATTTTCTTTTGTTTTTTCAAAATATTCAGGAATAGATGATTAAGATATTCCCATTATGGGATCATTTATTAATTAATCCATTAATTAACTCCGGAAGTTTCAGTAGATTTTTTGTTATAAATATTAATATAATATAAGTTGATTTAAGAAATTTTATCAAATATATGTAACTGTAAATGTAAGTGAATTTGTAATGCTACATTAAAAAAAAAACTTTTCAATTAACAGTATGTTTCAAAGATTTTTTTTCTTTTGCCCCTAGATTTTTCAATCTAGAATGACTTTGAAAATTGAAATCAGCCAAAATAATGAGTGCGGCATTAGTGCCTTTGAAATCACAAGACAGCAACTGAATATATGATGATGTTGGGCAACTCACTTAAGTGACTTAACATTGGACGCATACCAATCCCCATTAGACCATTAGTAACAATTTGATGTGACAAATTGGACCACTCTAATTACTAATAGACTCGTTCACAAATCACAATAAAACAAAAAAAAAAAAAAAATCTTCAACGGATAGCTCTGTCCATTAAATTCAATTTCATCGCACCAATAAATGCAAAATTTTGCTGCTTCCATTTTTTGCTTCTTTCCAATGTTAAAATGATTGGTATACAAGATTTTTACCGATGGTCTTATTATGTGGGTGAGTGGCCACAATAGACTCCCTTTCGTTTTTATTATTTGTTTATTTGGGGATAAGTATTTTTTCGGATTTATGCGATTTCGAAATAAATTTCACCAAAAACGACTGAGAAATTAATAAATGCCCAATAACATTAACTGTGGCGGCAAAAAATAAAAGGGCTTTGTACTTGTTTCCGAAACATTATGAGCTTGAAGGTGACTATGTCGTTTTTCCCATTTCAATACGATGTTATTTAAATAGCTGAAATTTACAAGAATTTATTTGATTTCGTTTTATTCTAATAGATTGGTGTTAATCAATTTTAATGGTTAATTTTGATTAGTTGCGCGGCGTCTATCTATTCATTGTTGCAATAAGTCGAAGATTATTAATCATCCAATCAAGTCGATTGGGTTGGCACTAAATTAAATAAGATTGGAAAAGTTAAAGTTCAATTTACAATGTAAGTCCAGTTAATAAAAAACACACATTGTGAACCGTCCAAGCGAACATGCATACTAAATTTTATTGTTTAAAGTTAAGATTAGGTAAATAAGTAATGAGTGATGGTACATACATAAATTCTTATATAAATTTATTTTGTATAAACTGACGAGTTATTAATTTATTGGTTGAATGAAAATATAAAATAATAAAAATAAGTCATGTGGGTTAAGTAATATTTAATTCAATCATTCTTATCATGCCACATCAGTTTATACAAAATAAATTTGTACAAGAGTTTATGACTATATTATTACTGATAAGTAATTAATATGTAATGATAAATATAGCTAAATACATCTATGATTCAAAAATGACCACGTTACCTAGCAGTTTGATGAGGGCATATAAAAATTTTTAACACTATGAATACGTATTTGAAGAATGTAAGACACAAATGTAAAGACAAATCAATTGCACTTTTTGATCCCCTTCACTTTCTCATAGCTTTCATCAATTTCCTTTTGGTTTGGGGTCATCGTTTTCTAAACATTAAAAAAAAAAAAATCAAAAAGAACACTGGCAAAGTAAGTGGGATGAGCTTTTTTTTTAATTAGAAAATCATTTATATTAAAGGAACCATAGGTTAAATTTTTAATAATAATATTATAATAATAATAATAATAAATTCAAATGAAGGGCTTGCGGGTTGTCTCTTTTGAATTCTTTTTTTTTTTAAAACTAGAAAATTGTGGACCAATGACGCTGCATACAGTCAGCAAAAAAAAAAGTACGACCAGCGCGACTGCATCTGAGTCAGCATACGACATGTCGGCCAAGAGTACAACAAGTATGTTGTTGTTTATTGCCGCCTGGAAACACTTGTCATTTGATTAGCGGATGAACTCGTGGAATTTGGATAAGCGATGACGAGGATTAAGAGAGTAATGGCCGCGTATAAATTTTAGTTAATTGATCAACGCTGCCACCTGGCTAATCGAAAACCAAAGTAAGATTTGTTAATTATTTGATGAAAGAGCCACCACGGCTTTTCGGGTGGGCCTCGTTGGATTCAAATGTTTTCAATTAGATGCTTGAGAATGATTTATATATGCGGAGTTTTAGATTTAGATAAAGATAAGTATCATGTTTATATCTCCATTAGTTGAGTTGTTACAATCGATAATTGGTGTCAAGACAACTAATCACGCTTGCATGGAAATAAAACTTGCCTCTTCGATGAGTTACGTGACACGTGTTAAACTTAACATGTGTTACACTACAAATTCAAAAACAGCCGCCGGCCTTGGGGCCAAAGTAACTTCTACTTTGATCCCAGAAATTGAGACCAATTCTCGTTTAATTGATAAAAATTGGGACTGGGTGGAAGTGGGCAAGTTGCTTCAATTATGATAAACATGATGCCTAGTCAAGGAGCAATGACTAGGATTTGACGGTGAAGAGAAAAAGTAACACCAAATGAGGTGATCAATTTCATCGTTTATTATTTTTATTTGCTTCTCCTTAATGCAAGTTGGACGATTATAGTATTCATCTTTAATTAGTAAATTAACTCAGTCCATATGTATAAGCTGGATTCATTAATTAAACCCTAAAATGTCATGCAAGTTGCCTTACGTGATTGAGAATTTTTTAGAGTTCATTTCGTGATCCGACTCGGATATATGGATATAGATTCGTTGTGATTATGGCCTCTTTTTTTTTTTTTTTTGTTCTTTACTTCTTTTTTGCATTGCATAGGGAAGGAAGAATTTAGCAAGTCTTTGATTCGAGTTAGCATATTGCCAAACTCACTTCATTCTTCCCAACTACAATGCGATTCCTATTATTTCGTGGGGATTAAGATAACATAATATTCAAGTTGTTTAATTTCTCGGGAAGATTAAAAAATTATGATAAATCTGGTCATATTAAAAAATTATGATAAATCAGGTCATTAGAAGATTGCATGGAAAAGCATGTGCCAAATTTCTGAATAATGTAAGAAATCCATGAGCTTGATTTACAACTGAGATTAAATAATTATTAAAAAATGGTACATGATTAAGGTGTTGCATTTTGTAATTTGGATATCGTTAAAAAAATATAAAATCAAATAAAATTTAATTATACGAAAGGATCATTCTGATCTGTTTGTGCGATGCCAATCTTGATTCTTGCCAGACCAAATGTTGGATCCACTTAAATGAATGGGGTCTATTTAAATTCTCACTCATCCAATCTTGGGTGCAGAATCGCGTCTTCTGATTCTTGCAAATGCACCACAGTTTTATTCTATATGAAGATGCTAAATTGTGAGATACCATAATCATATTGCTAAAAATATATATATGTGTGTGTGATTGTTGGATTGAAAATATAAATGTGATGTCAACATACTTACACGAAATGTATTTGGTGTAACAAGAACTTATATTCTCGTTCTTGGCATTTCCATTTTAAAGGTCCAAAACAACCAAAAAGAAACAATGAGCTAATAAAAAACCAGACTCTATATATATATATGGTAGCACGATGCTAGCCACTAATTAATTTATTCTCGCCATTCATGGGTAAGGGGCGGCAGACAGGCGAAGTATGTGACAACAAGGGTCGGTTTGTTTGATTTATAAATTAAGTTATAAGCCAAGCTTTCTGTGGATATCTATATATATATATATATATATATATTGCTTTTGAAAAATGTTGCCAAATGCCAATTATGGGCATTATATGTGCGAAACGGAACGGATTACAATTGTTTGCAGGCGTGGTGGGCGCGATATGGGCGGCGCGTTCTGATTGAATCACTCCGCAACTTCTTGATGGTTTGACCATATCTTTCTTACCCAGCGAGTGCAATTAATGTAAGATTGCTTATTTGATTAAAAAAAAAAAAAACATATATATTATCGCGTAAATATATCACGGAAGAGCAGACCACAAGAAGTTGACAATAAAATAATGCACGTTTCTCCTCCAGCGATAGTAAGAAATTAATGTAAGGATCAACTGCTCTAGGGGTAACACTATTTATCATTCCCAGCTAATTTATAAATTTATGGTAAATATTTTTGTAAATGTCGATTCATATAAATGAGTATGTTTTATATATATATATATATATGTGTGTGTAATAAAAATCTTTTTTAGTAAAAGAATGACAACAATACAATAAATAATTTTATAATATAAAATTATTAAAATTGTACGTTAAATAATTATTTATGAATTTCCTTTATTTTAGTGATAGAGAATGTGATATATTTAAATAATTTAATTTAATGAACAGAAAAAGAACAAGTATGACCGGAAAGGAAATAAATTATTAAATTACAAAAATGTTGTTAATCATTACTTTATCATTGCTTTAGTTAAAGTAAAGAATTTTTTTATTGCAAAATGATGCCCGGTGACAATGTTATAATATATTGACATATATATATTTAATGAATTAGACCAAATTATAATATTATTTTACAGTAAGTTAAAATAGAACTAACATCTTAGCCGCTGAATAATTTCAATTTATTCAATAGATAAATAATTAAATTATTTTATAAAATAAGTCTTTAACTCTAATTGAAGAAAAAAATTGAATTGGGAACATACTTAAAAATGAAATAAAAATTGAAGGATTTGAGCGAAATTTTTACGGCCAGAAGGCGTAGGTCCGCTTCTGTGGGCAAGTCATTGGAATCAAAGAGTATATGATAAATTTACCATTAGAAATGACAAGCTTAATTATTTTTTTTCCAAAAAACAAGAAAAAAAGAAAAAGATACAGTGGACTTCTATTCAGACGCACAAAAAGTTTTATGTGAAGTAAACTCTCTTTAGTTCCGAAATGAAAAGGTTAAAAAAAAAAGAGTTATCAGATAATAACAAAATCTTAGGAAAGTTAGTAGTTTGAACTATCTCAGATTAGAAAGAAAATGACTATCCATGCGAGGTTTAAATGACGAAAATAATTGCTCTGAGGGAGAAGACGATAACAACTCTCACATGCCTACAAAATACTCCAAAAAGTATGGAGAAATGTCACCGACAGCTCTATTAAAATAGTGGGGACCAATCTTTTTTTTTTTTTAAAAAAAAAAAGGGAGGTAAAACTTTTAAAAAGAATTCTATTAAAGTAGAGACGAAAACTCTCAAAAACACGAGAGAAAAACCCATTTTATTTTTATTATTTGCTTGAAGATGAGACTGACGGCTGAAGTTTTGTTTATTGAGAGGAACAGGTGGTCGTTATTAATTGACTTCACTAATCGTGCTCATTTGACACCACAGCCCAACGAAACTGCAGTATCACTCTATAATTTTGGCCGTCTCTTAATGATTTCTTTTTTTTATAAAAAAGAAAAAATCATCATTTTTCCATTTTCTCTTATAATTTTTGAAGGAAAAAAAAAAAGAAAAAAAGAAGAAGGCTCCCACTCCCACTACCACTATCTTTTTCCTTTTCATTTTTGATTTGGCTTATTTTTCCACAGACAAAAAATAAAGCAAAGCTTCGTTACAGTGTGCGAGTCGGAGTCACAATTGCGTCTTAATAGGCGATGGGATGTGAGTGGTACTAAGAGTAAGTGATGGATGGCATTTCAACATCTTTCGATAGAAGCACACAACAACGCAAGTATAAATATCTCCTAAATGAATCTTAATTATGCCGGATAATGAAGACATTTCTATTTTCAGATTTAATTTAAAAAAAGAAAAAAGAAAAAAGAAAAATCTTCGTCCGTCGAAGGTTGCCCAAATTCCTAAAACCTGCGACCCCAAAATTGTGCTTTGCTTAACAAGAAGCGAGACCAAACACATGCATGATCATCTTCTATCCCATCACGCACGGGTGGTGACGGAAAAGAAGGGCAAAGACAAATAAACAAATGACGTAAAAAACCCGTATGCAAAAATTAGGGCCTTCGATAAATATTTATGAAAAGGACATTAGCGGTGCATGGCTGCAGTTGCGAAGGGCGCCAGCCGTAGCGAGTTGTCCATTTTCTGTATTTAAACCACAGCCATTGTGCAGTCCAGCTCGACAGCAGCTGCACCTAATGGCCGTTTGTTCGATTAATTATATCTTTGTCGCCGTCTTGGGCTTGTGCTAGATTTTATAGCTTGACAATGACACCTACGCCCGTGATAACGAAAGCAAGTGGACTAATGGACAATTAATGCTCACTGTCTAAAAATGACTTTGGAAAAATTGTTTGATTCCTTACATTATAATTGTTTAGTTGATCATATTACAAAAACCCATCGACCAAATCTATCATACTCAAATGTCGATTTTAGAGTTGAGAGCTGCTCTTATCTTATATGCTCAAATTTAAAATTTATTCTCAAGTCATAAGAAATTTCTCTTATCGTCTAAAAATGACGTTGGATAAATTGTTTGATTCCTTACATTATAATTGCTTAGTTGATCATATTACAAAAATCCATCCACCTAACTTATCGTACTCAAATGTCGATTTTAGAGTTGAGAGTTACTAATATCTTATATAATTAATTCAAAATTTATTCTCATATCATAAGAAATTTTTTTTTATCACTCCTGTCATGTGTAGATCTATCTTTTTGCCACTCGTGTATAAGTTTGATTCTCACAGTAAATAAAATTTGAGAGATTAAATCGGAAAAAAAAAACTGACTCTTAAGTATGAGTTAGACATGTGGACATTTATATGATATCGAAGCCAAAGTCATATTGGAATGAAATGTCAACACTACTTTTCTACGTGAAAAAGACAAGACGAAAAAGGCCAACCTTACACTAACAGTGTACGATTAAGATAATCTTTAGCTATTGGGCTAACTATCAACTACCAGCTAGCTCGAAACTTGATAATTAATCACATACGTTGAGTGTTTGTTTCCGTCGCATTGATAAATTATGCGAGCAGCCAGTGTCTTTGGTTGTAGACCTTTGACGTCTTCGGCGCTGGCACTACGAAGGTATCATCTCTAAATTAGCTTGCACATTGAAACCAATATAAATATTCCTGCAAGTTTCCATTATTATTAAATCAGCTTGAACTTGTGTGTGTAAAACTGGTTTGTGAAAATACAAACGAAAAGAAACGTTATCCATGCACAATGTGTTATTGTTCCACAAAATCAAGCAACTTCTTTTTTTCTTCAATGAGATATTCCATTACTAAATCAGTTAGCCCTGTACAGTTGAATTAAGAGACTCACAGTGATATCTATGCTGGTAGCTCCCTCATGTACATTAGTTGAAACGCATCCATATATACATATTCCATATATTAGCATTAATGACCATGTTCTTCATTGATAAAAATTTTAAAATCATTTTCCGTTTGCTTTCTCTTATTGTTTTTTGAGTTCATAGATATGGCATGCACCCATTATCTCTCTCCTTATCTTTATCAAGTTGAATAATGATGTTTGTAGCGAAAAGAGTATAAAAATTTGGTACAAAAATCATATGGGAGTGGCGGAAAAAAAATCTCAAGAGTAAAATTTTTTTATCCCGATGGATGAGAGGGGCAAATTACGTGATGGCGTTTCTACATCTTTTGATAGACCCAAAAAGAATCAATAATTAGGACTTGCCTATCGTGCAACAGCATTATTTCACTGTTTTTGTCTTTTTTTTTGTGTAAAATATCATTGAGCCCCTTTTATTTATTCTTATTTGAACTTTACTTCATAAATATTAAATTCATTTCTCCCAAACCAGTGAATCCTTCAACGGCCAATCAACGGAAAATCAGCTCACTCGGTGGTTGTGGTTGATTGGAAAAGACAGAGGAAATTGTGGGGAGCAAACCCCAAGTGGTGGTGTCACCGGAAACTGACAAAATCGCGGCGAATTGAAGCCGCGATTCCGCGGCTTTTCACGGCTTAAATCGGCGGCTTTTCGAACACTTTCCGACGATAAGAATGGCATGGAGATGACCGACATCGCACGAACTTCTAATCGGTACCAACCTTAGCCGGTGGAGTGGCCGAAAATAGAAACGGAATGCGAGTCGGATTTGCAGGTATTGTGATAAAGAGAGGGACATTGTGATACATGTACAATATAGAATAAAAATTTATAAATAATAAATATTATAAGGGTGCTAACTAAAATTTTTATATGGATTCAGTAAAAATTAATTTAATATTTTTAAGAAAAATATAAATAAAAATGAATAAAGGAGGCTGAATAAAAATTGCTAAGACAGTGATACAGTACCACTGTAGTACCGTAGCCGGATCCGAATAATTAAGTTGAAATTTGAAACATTTAATTTCTTTCTCAAAATTAATTAAAAAACAAAAAAAAATCATCTGTAGAAGGTTGCAATTTGCAAATGGGTCATCCCAATCTGTAACTTTGCTTAAAAGGAAGCGACAAAATAGGGGGTTCGATAAATCAGAAGGAAGTTGGTAAGAAGGCTGATAAACAGATAAAGCCAGCCGACAGCCGTAGTAAGCAACATGGTTATTTTAGTGTTGGTTTGGTAGGTTACATATATCTTTATCACCTGCCCTGGGATGGCCAGCGCTTGAATTTTTAGCTTGACATGTACGGCCATGATCACGAGTGCACGCATGTGGGTTAGTCGCTAGTGGACAACATTCATTGTCTAGATACGACACTCGGTAAATTCTTTGATTCCCTCCCTTTTATCCACAGATTCTTTTAATTTTGGAAAATTTTATGATGAAATATAAATTTTATAAATTATACATAAGATAAGACTAATAAATGTAAAGTAACACAAATAAATTAATATAAGAGTAATAAATTATTTTTTCAAAATTATAAACAAAACAAACACTTGTAAAAATAATATAAAAATTATAAATTAACAATGGAATTTAATTTAAAAAACTGTTTCTTTATTTAATTTATCTGAGCAAAGAAAATAATTTCTCATTACTTGAAAACAAAAAATTTGTATTGAAACAATTGGAATTAACTTTTATTAAATTGGTTTAACCATAAATTCTATATTCACACTAGGACATTTATAAACTTTTTTTTTTAACGTTTTCTATCATAGTGTTTCTTTTACCATACAAAACAATTAAGCAAAATTCTTTTTCTTGTGTGGATCAAGCCAAAACAAAATAAAAATACATTATTATATTACTATATATGAAACATCAATAAAATTGGACCTAATTTTTAATTTTATACATATATCGTGTACTTTCAAACTTTACTTCTTACTTATATTAAAAGATCATTAGGGGTTGCTTTTGAGGAGGTTTAGAAGGATGAAAAATTAGTTATCTTACAAACAATCTTGAAAATATATAAAAAGAAAAGTTTTCCGAAATTTGATTTCTAGAATAGGTTTTATCCTTAATAAAATTTCACATATATCATCACATATATTATATAAACCCAAAATTATCATTATTCAGTGTAAAAACAAAAGCAATAAATATATAAGGTGATCATTATCATAATGAGTTTTTACTTTATATATATATTCAATAACTCTTATAATATTTACTTATTTTACAATTCATATGCAAGTCTTCTATTTCATTTATATAATTTATATGTTATTTTATACTTAATGTTAATTTATAATTTTGATGCTGCACCTGTAAATTTATGTTTTGTTTATCAATAATACATTATTTCATCACTACTATGTTAATTTACTTATTTTATCTTCTATATACAATAATACTCTCGGTTAGGAAGGATAATCATGTAAGGCTAATGATGTACCAATATTAGATGATAAAATTGTGAAATATTGTTGGAAAAAATATTTAATTTTATAAAGACGAAAATGAAAGGTGCCTTCAAAGTCATCGTTTGCTACAACATTGTCTTAGCAAAATAAGGATAAAAAATTAAAATCAAGGAACAAGATAGCAAATTTAAGGAAGTTGAAGCATTCATAAAATAAAACAACCATTGTTTACTTAGTTCTCTTTTTGTGTCACGTTACTTTTATTTTTCTTTTACAATGTAATTTGTAGATTATTGATTTTTTTTTCTTTTTAAATTTTAGATCTCTTTGTGATGGATTATATTTATATTCATAATATTTTTCACTTTGAAAGTTCTTTTGTTATTATATTTCGAATTCTATGAATACATATAGTTATTAAAATTTATGAGAGACTGTATAAATTGTCCTTAAATCAAATTTGTGACTAAATTAATTATCATTTGTATTTGCAAAATTTATCATAAATGACAACTAATTGACGCAATTATGCAACGTCATGATATGTAAACTTCAACAACAAAAAAATAGCTTTGCTAATTATATCTTCAGACCTCTAAAATGACGATTTTTAGTAATTATTGAGACTGTATTTACGTACTCTTGAGACAAATACTATAGTTGCTATAAATCACATATTGAGATAGATATTATAGTCAATATAAATCACATATTGAGACAAATATTATAGTCACCATAAATCATTTATTGTGACAAATATGAAGTGTCATTGATTGCATTTTTGAATCTCTAATTTGACTATTTTAAATACTATTTGTAACAATTTTATCTTAATTTTAAGATAATGATTTTTGTCACAAAAACATATTTTTAATACGACGAAAATAATTTTGATCGCTAGAACCTTTTAGGACATTTCTTTTTATGACTAACGTGTGACGATTTATTTTTAGTATAAGGTGACTAATATGTTATCTTTAGTGACCAAAATTTTTTATAATAAAATATTATTTTTCTTCCAGTGTGTTGCTTTTTCATTTTTCTTATGTATGTGTGTGTGTGTGTGTGTGTCCAAGTTATGAGTTGATCATTTTTTTTTCTCTAATTTTTCTTGAATTCACGGTAACTAAACCTTATAACAAAAGTTTTAAATCCATCATTTTACCAGTTTTCGTTTTTGGGGGGCGGCATTCATTTTTGCCTGCACTTGATTGTCTCTGTTGTATATACTAGCCGCACTTTGGGCTCTAAACTATTTATGGACTTATCTTAATATAAACTTGAACAACGTCGCGTACTTGATAATTAATTTAGAATATCATCGTATGTTTCCTGACAATCAACCATTTATTGTCTTATAAATTTCACATAAAATTGACTTCCAACCGTAATGGAATAATCAAATCACGAAGGAATAAGCAATATAATGCTTCTTGCCAAAAGCCCAAGATTACCAATATCGGTATTCCTCTGCCTAATCGGCGATCCCTTCTCATCTTTATACGTCCCTTCACAATCCACAGGCCCCCTTGCGCCTCCGTAAAACGCCAATTTCGCAGCTTCCTTGTAAGCATTTTCGCCCAGTTTCTTCATGGCACCTCCAAAATCGTCTTCAATCGCCAGCTTATAATCAGAAGCGCATCGCGAAAGAAGCTGACCAAGATTTGGGTCACTTGCTTGTAACTTCTTGATCACATTGAGCGTCTCTGTGGCATTGCCTATGCATATGTCAAGCAAGATTCTCGCTAGCCCTTTGACATCTTTGGCGCCGGCGCTACGAGGGTCTGATCTGAAAATGGGCTCGCACATCGAAACGGAGTATGATTTCTTGCATGTTTCCGTTATTAAATCAGCTTGAACGACTCGGTTTGCGAACATGCAAATGAGGAGAAATGTTGTCCACACCCACTGGTAAAGGGTTTTGTTTTCCATTTTCAAGTGCTTCAAATATCTATATATGTTTTATGTTAGAAATTGGCGTACCGTATAATTTATAAATTAAAGATAGAGAGCATAATCATATATAAGCAAAGTTAGCTGTAGATGAGATTTTTGGTATACAATATTTTACAGTCCATATATGCAAATTGTAATAGATTCCACAATTCTGTATCTACCAAAAATAAAGATTTCAGATATACTTTTACATTTTACAAATATAGAAACTTGTTTAGCTCCTATATTATAAAGTTAGTGCCTGTTTAATTCCTGTATTTTTTAAAATACCTCAAAACATCCTTATGTTAAATTATTGACACTCATGCCATTACTTTTGTTTCTTTTGTGTTGCTTTTATAATATTACCCTCTTACAATAATTTTTTTTGGACATTAATAAAAAGAAAAAAATTAAATTACCTATTTAACCCAAGAAATAAAATATAAACAAAGAAAATATATATATATTTTCTTTTTTCTTTTATTTTGTTTTATACAAAAATTAATAAATTGACTCATCAGCAGAGTATTCCACAAAAATTAATATATATTAATTTTATTTTATTTTATTTTTGAAGTTAAATTGGAAATTAGGAAATTTAAATTTTTTAATTAATGTCCAAAAAAAAATTGTTGTAAGAGGTTAATATTGTAAAAGCAAGCAAAAGGAACAAAAAATAATGACAATGGTGTTAATAGTTTAATGGCAGAGATGTTTTGAAGTACTCTTAAAAAACAGAGACTAAATGGGCATTAATCTTATAATATAGAGTCTAAATGAGCTTTTATCCATTTTATAATCTACTTGGTTATAGATAGAGAGAATGATATAGATAGAGAGAATGATCATATATAGCAAAGTTAGCTGAATATGAGATATTTGGTATGCAATATTTTAAAGTCCATATCTGTAAATTGTAATAAATCCCACAATTTTGTATTTATGAGAGTATCTCAAAAGTTTATCTTTCATAGAAAATTTTCAATGCTCCTCATTATCAAAATATAGACAGTCAAATAAACCAATTAGATTGTAAAAGTGAAGTGTTAACTTGGGAATCAAGTTAGAGACTAGATTTAGCATTCAACTACAACCTTTTGCTTTTAATTGGGAAAAATTGTTGTGCAAATTTTGTTGAACTCGCAAGCGCACGAATCTATTGTAGAATAGATTAACGGTGACGAGTGTCGATCCCACGAGGAGGTGGATTTTAATTGTGTGTAGAATTAATTTTGTAAATGGGTGATTGGATTTATGGGGAAATTAATTTAAAGGATGCTAGAATGGGGAAATTGATTTAAAGGATGCTAGAATTTAAATTGGAATGACAGAAATAATTAAACTGGAAACTATTGAGATAAAACACTTGGGTATCTGGATCCGTATCAACATGCATCATGGGCTAAATAATCCTTATTAATACCAATTAAATCATGAGGGGGGAATCCACACCTCATGAACCACGCCTAATCAATATGGTGTTAAGGGGCTTATCGTGCCAAAATAATAATCTTATACTAGGGTGCCGGTAAAACCAGAAACTAAAGGCAGAACTAGACAAGATTATTATTATTTGTCGATTTAAAAGTCAAAACCTCCACAGAAATTAGAGGGGAAGAGAAAATAAATTTACCAAATAAAGCCCATGACACATGTTGAGACTTCACCTTCAACCCAAGCTTGAAAGAAAATTAGCTACTCATTATTGAACTAGGGGTAAAATGGGAATTTTATTAAAATACGTAGAAAATACAAGATGGAGAAGGAATTACAGAAAACTAAGCTAAAAATGGATTCAGGGGTGTCAAATTAGGGGAGGCCCTTTTTATAGATACATTGAGTGAATCATGGCCATCGGATTAAAAATAGTTTGGATGCACAGATTGCGCCACGTCATCGATGAACAAGAACACGGTTTGACCACGGGTTTGACCACGCGGTTTGAAACAAGAATACGGTTTTGCAGCACACTTTGAAAAAGAAACACGGTTTGAACAAAGGCCATTTTTCCTTTTATGCTCCTCTTAAGGTTTTCGACTGTCCCAGTTCTGAGTTCAAAAGTGACATCCGTTTTGCTTTATCCGAAATCTCGCTCATTGTGAAATGACCATGATACCCCTAAAATACACAAAATACTTAATAAAAACAAAACATATATAATTAAATAACAAAGGACTTAAATAAATAAAATTAGAGATGTTAGTGAGATTTAAAGTGTAAAATGATGAATTTCTCCTTTATAAATATACACTTTCTAACACTCAACACACCCCAACTAGCCTTATTTGCTAGTCCCCAGCAAAAAAAACGAAAAAAAAAATTCAAACCCAAATTTTTTTTTTTTTTAAACAAACTTGTTTATTCAATCAGACTAATGATAGCAATCAAATAAAAGTATAAGCATTATCTCCAGTCTAAAGAAACATCACACCCACATCAACCATCCACATGAATCAACCAAGTAAATACAAATACTTTCAAAAATGACATGTCCAACCCCAAAATTCTCACCCCAGTAATAGTGACACTCTCACAAGGAAATTAAACCCAATAAAATTTGTCACTTCAATGAATGATAAATGGAGTGAAGATAGTAAAGAAATAATATCACACACTCTCACCAAGATAAAGGAAATATGCCCATAGCTTAGAAATAACACGATCTTAAGTCAAATAAAATATTAGTCAACCCAATGTATTTTTTTTTTTATGCATTACTACATCTTTATAGCCCATATAACTAGCTTCTACTTCAGACTATAGTTCCCTAAAATCAAGAAGGACTTTTATTAGGATATAACGTAGGCTAGGGACATGGCTAACAAAGAAAGGAAAATAGAGAAAACAAAATATATGTTTGAGAAAAATAATATCTTTTGAAAACTAAAAAAAAAATGCATTTCACTTATTTATTATTGTATTATATCTCTCTCTTTTTTTTCTTTTTTTTAGAGAATTTCTTTTTTTTTTCTTTTTTTTTTCTTTGCTTTCTCTTTTTTTTTCTTTTTTTTTTTTGGTATTGCACAACTTTACTAAACAAAACAATTATTTATATTTTTCTCAAACATGAATGGGTGATGGAACTTGTAAGATATCGGGTAATACTCCAAATTGGAGTGGGTGAAGACGATAAGTTGAAAAAAAAAATTTTTTTTTTTTTTTTTTTTTATAAAAGGCTCAAAAGGGCTAACTATGGATATTTCACATAAGGGATAGCTAGAAAGGATCAAACGGGTCAAAGACGGCCTTTCCATCATCTTTTAGGGCTCTAGATACTCCTCCATATCTACTAGTGAAATGGACCTTTAGATGTAGCAACGCATTTTTTTTTTAACTCTTTTTTTTTTTTAAAGGGTTGACTCCAAGGAAATCTAAAGATCATGTATAAAATAATAATACTTTGCTTAAGTTCGTATGAAAAATGGGCAAAAAGGGTTACTTCTCCAAGAAAAATAATATAATAGGCTCAAAAGCTCACTTGGTATTTATTATGACATGTCAATTCTTTCAAGAACTCATATTTATCTCCGACATCAACATGTAGAGTAGAAACATACATAGTGTAACATCACTCAAGACCAAAGATAATACAAATACTAAAATTCGAAAATCATCATGTCATCCAAAAACAAAATCACACTATTTTTTTTTTTTTTTTTAAACAACATTCTACCCCCCAACCTATTCTAAACATGAAAGGGAAGTATGCATGCAGAAATGTGAAAATGATGCAGAAAAACTAATTGAAAATGTTACAAATAAAATGATAGAAAAATGATTTTTTTTTTTTAACTAAGAAGATGCGTTTCTAGAGGCACTACACTCTATATTCAGCCATCTTCGACTCTAAATTTGAAAATGCATATTTATAAAGGAGAAGTCAAAAAGTTAGAAAGATCACACGAAAAATAAGAAATTTTTTTTTTCATTATTATTATTTTTTTTTTTTACTAAGAAGATGCGTTTCTAGAGTAACTACACTCCATATTCAGCCATCTTCAACACAAACAGTTAGCAACAGTTAGTTTCTACAACAAAAAATTAGTAAAAACTTAACCAACATTCCACAATTGTCAACTATCCCCTCCCCCCAACCAGAACTAAACATTGTCCTCAATGTTTTAAAGGAAAGAAGTAGAGTTTAGAAGACATCACCTGGGTGGTGCAACACAGACTAAAATATTTACAAAGTGAGATTTAAATCTAATTTGTACTTCTTACTCGCTATTGTTACCATCGTTATTTGTACACTCCAACACCAAGGTCTTGGGATCTGGCTCTGGTCGATAAGCTTGTAACAGATCAAGTAGCTCATTAGCAGTGTGAGCACAAATAAAAAGCTTTTTCACTGTGGAGGGAATGAAGTAGTTTTTGATTGCATGGTTAAGAAATGCGATAAAGCCATCATAAAAATTATTGACATTTAACAAACCGATGGGTTTCTGATGAATGTGCAGATGGGCCCAAGATGCTAAAGTGATAAGTGCCTCTAGAGTTGCAAGATCTCCTGGTAAGAAAATAAAAGCACCAGCATGATTAAGCATTTCGGTTATTCTTTCTTGCATACCTGAGACAACTAACTCTTCTCCAGTCGGTGAGTTAGACAAGCAGCCTAAAGGTTTTAGGGCTTGTGGTATGATGCCTAACACTTGACTTCCTCTGACAAAAGCAGTTTCTGAG
This sequence comes from Atalantia buxifolia, assembly GCA_030444775.1. Classification (NCBI taxonomy): domain Eukaryota; kingdom Viridiplantae; phylum Streptophyta; class Magnoliopsida; order Sapindales; family Rutaceae; genus Atalantia; species Atalantia buxifolia. The sequence goes on along the minus strand of CM059835.1, from coordinate 46,298,594 downwards.
ACCAATTTTGATAACCCTCGGTCACCTCCGCCGTATACTAAGTGTAATTTTCTCTCTGCTATGCATCGACCAAGATCAATGGCTGCTTCAAAGAACTCTTTATATTTGCCATAGTTAAATCCAGAAAGCACACAAATATTCTTGAATTGTTTATTGGGAGTAGCTGCCATTAGGATACTTCTCAAAAACAATTTGTGAGTGTAAACGAAAAGAATCATATTTAAGGATCTTGGCGGCAATGGGTCACAGCTGTGAATGAGGTGTCATGTCTATGTCAATTAATCGTGTAATGCACATGGCTTGAGAGGAAAAAAAAAAAGGAAACAGTAAAAAGGAAAAGCAAGTAATGACAAATATAAAATTATTAAAGACAATAATGCAATTGGTAAAACAACAAAAAATAAAACAACAAGAAAGTAAAAGGATATTTACAGTAGTTGCGATCGTGGCTCACATCTTCCTCTCGGTTTTACATCCGTAACGGCTTCAACGCCTCTACGGGTCGAGGATAGGCTTCCCATCCAGTTTTCTTATAAACTGCAAACAATGGTCGCTTATAGTCGATTCCCGAGATCAGATCGTGCATGCTCTTTTCGAATGATGGCCATAACCGGAGAATCGCTCCTTGCACATATCCACCGGATGCGTTTCAAGAGACAAAAGGATATCATCCAATGACTCCTTATTCAAGCCATCCCTAATGAATTGAATCTTATCTTCTCTCGTTATCGACACCATTCCTAAAGAACATCGCTTTTTATTGCATATCATTCGCACACTTATGACAAGCAACCGAAATCTTTCGAGCTCTTCGCTTTCTTGCATAATTTCCTTTACCACAACCAGGCATGTATGCAATAAATTTGTGAGGCAACTCACCGCCAAGCGTGCTTTAGCCTCAATTAACCAAAGAATATCAAAGGTATGTTATTCCTCATGAGCAATCGCATGCGTTCGATCGAGCTTTATAGATTGTGAGGAGGGCATTCCGAGGAAGTGAAGGAATCGACTATGAAGCTTTGCTAAGATATCGTTTCTATCCATACCTTCGCCTCGTAAGATCGAATTATGGAAACTCAAGTAACCGACTTGATTGTCACGAGTACCGTTATCCGCCACTTGACCGGGTGACAAACTCAAACACACAAACTAAAACACACAAACAAAGTAACAAACAAAAACACACAAAGAAAATCACAATCGTCCTCTTATGGAATTTACCTCAAGCTCCAACTGGATGTTGTAGACACTGCTCTCAATGTCTCTGAGTTGGCTTTCTAAATCCTCAACGTGGGATATTAACTCCGGTGGTTGTAGCTTCCAAATACGATGTGTTTTACAAAATCGTATCCGCCCTCGAGATGAGATTGGACACGCTTGAAGTCGTCTAAGGATGTTCAAGAGAACTGTCTCATGATTAAAAGTGATAAAAGAAGACTTAATGGTTAAACAAACACACTTATGCATAAATAATTTCAATTAGCAAAAGAATAATAAAAATAAAGAAAAAAATCAAATAACCGAAAAGACACAAAAATCTTAATTCAAATCTGGTGGGTCACTTAAATTTACTTCTGTGTCCTCTCCATGTGGTTGGTACTCTAGATATGGCTTTAATCTTTGACCATTAACTTTAAACGTGACACCGTTTTTTTGGGTCCTTAATTTCAATTGCCCATGTGGAAAAAACAAGATGAACAATGAAGGGGCGGACCATCGAGAACGCAACTTACCCGGGAATAAGTGCAAACGAAATTGAATAAAAGTACTTTCTGACCTGGAGTGAAAGATTTTCTCATAATCTGCTTATCATGAAAGACTTTCATTCGCTGCTTGTAAACCTTGGCATTTTCGTATGCATCATTACGAATTTCTTCAAGTTCTCGCCAATTTGTAATCGTCTTTTCCGAGCCACCTTGCTGCATGTCAAAATTGAATTTCTTGATGGCCCAAGACGCACGATGCTCGAGTTCCACAGTAGGTGGCAAGCTTTTCCATACACTAGCCTTTGTAGGGTGACATCCCAATTGGGGTTTTGAACGCCGTTCTATATGCCCATAATGCATCATCAAGTCTTAATGACCAATCTTTTCTGTCTGGCCTCACGGTCTTTTCTAAGATGTGCTTTATTTCTCGATTGGAGATCTCAACTTGGCCACCTTTGGTTTTGCGGATGATACAGGTCGCCACTTATGAGTGATGGAGTACTTTGTCAAAAGTGCTTTGAATGATTTGTTGCAAAAGTGGGTACCACCATCACCGATTATCGCTCGAGGAATCCAAAGCGTGAAACAATGTTGCTCTTCAAAAACCCTATCACCACTTTATGATCATTGGTTCTGCATGGAATTGCCTCTACCCATTTCGAAACATAGTCAACAGCAACCAATATGTATTGATGACCAAAAGATGGGGGAAAGGGTCCCATGAAGTCGATACCCCATACATCAAAAATCTCAACCACTAAAATTGGATTTAGTGGCATCATGTTCCTTCGTGTAATGCTCCCCATTCGTTGACACCTATCACATGAAGAACAAAAGGTGTAAGCATCTCGAAATATAGTTGGCCAATAGAAACCACATTGTAGAACTTTAGTCCCTGTTTTTTTAGCGCTGAAGTGGCCTCCACAAGCTTGTTCATGGCAAAACGAAAGGATGTTATGAACTTCATTCTCTGGGACACATCGTCGAATAATTTGATCTGCACAATACTTGAACAGATAGGGGTCATCCCAGAAAAATTTCTTTATTTCCGCAAAGAATTTGGCCTTGTCTTGCTTGGTCCAATGCTCTGGAAGTTTACCTGTAACAAGATAATTAACTATATCAAAGATACCAAGGTAATACTTCCACACTCATTAATTGTTCATCCGAAATGACTCATTCAATGTTAAGGGTTACGTGTTGATGTCAAAGTGGAGACGAGAGAGATGGTCACCACAACATTTTCGAACCTTTCTTATCTTTGAATTCCAAGTCAAACTCCCGCAAAAGTAACACCCAACGAATTAGTCTAGCTTTTGCATCTTTCTTTGTGAGAAGATATTTCAGAGCAAAGATGATCTCGTGAACACAATAATTTTACAACCAATGAGATAAGATCGAAATTTTTCTAATGCAAACACTACTGCTAGCATTTCTTTTTCAAAGTTGAATAGTTCAATTGTGCATCGTTTAATGTCATACTAGCATAGTAAATAACATGAGAGAATTGATCTACTCTTTGTCCTAATACTGCTCCTACTGCATAATCAGATGCATAACACATAAGCTCAAATGGTAGGCTCCAGTTTGGTGGCTGAATGATGGGTGATGACGTCAACAAATGCTTTAGTTTTTCAAACGCCACAAGACATGAATCATCAAAGATAAAATGTACATCTTTAGCAAGTAAATTGCATAAGGGTCTAGAAACTTTGCTAAAATCTTTAATGAAACGTCTATAAAAACCAGCATGCCCAAGGAAAGATCTTACTTCTCCGATCATTTTTTAGGTGGAGGAAGATTAGAAATGAGATCCACCTTGGCTTTGTCAACCTCAATACCTTTGCATGAAATGATGTGACCAAGAACTATACCTTGTTTTACCATAAAATGGCACTTCTCCCAATTTAAGACCAAATTCTTCTCTATACATCTCTGCAAAACTTGTGTTAGATGATGTAAACATTGATCAAATGAGTCACCAAAGACAGAAAAGTCATCCATAAAGACTTCAAGAAACCGTTCAACCATATCGGAAAAATGCTTAACATACAACGTTGAAATGTAGCAGGTGCATTACATAATCCAAATGACATTCTCCTATATGCAAAAGTGCCAAAAGGGCAAGTGAAAGTAGTTTTCTCTTGATCTTTTGGTGCTATGGTAATCTGATTGTATCCTGAGTAGCCATCTGTAAAGCAATAAAACTCATGGCCTTTAATCTATCAAGCATTTGATCAATAAATGGTAAAGGAAAATGGTCTTTACGTGTGACAGAATTCAATTTTCTATAATCAATGCATACACGCCATCCTGTAGTCACTCTAGTGGGTATCAATTCATTATCGGGGAACTACCGTGACTCGACTTTTGGGACAACTTGCACAGATCACCCATGAACTATCGAAATTGGGTAAATGATACCTGCATCTAATAGTTTAAGCACTTCTGTTCTAACAACTTCTTTCATATTAGGATTTAACCGACGTTGCATTTCCCTAGTAGATTTAGCATTTTCATCAAGGTGAATGTAATGCATACAGTCTGCTGGGTTTATACCTTTTATGTCATGCATGGTCCATCCTAATGCTCCTTTGTGCTCTTTTAAAACATCCAACAACTTACCTTTTTGCTCGTCATTTAGGGATGATGAGATGATTACCGGTAGAGTGCTTTCTTCTCCCAAGAACGCATATTCCAAAGTGTTGGGTAATGGTTTGAGCTCGAGTTTCGGTGGTGATTCTGATGATGGGATGATTTTCTTTTCTGATGGCGCTAGTTGTTCAACTCTTGACTTCCATTTATCAGTGTCCATGGATGGCGCTGAGTCAAGTAAGGCGTTGACCTCATCGACTGATCTGTCAACATCAAAATCCAAACCAAAGTGAGTTAAACATGTTTGTAAAGGGTCATCACTAAGGTTTGAAAGAAAAGTATCATCAACTAATGCTTCAATTAAATCCACATCAACAATTCCATCATCTGCATTGTGAGGTTGTTTGGCAATGTTGAAGATGTTGAGCTCCATGGTCATATTGCCAAAAGACAACTGCATGTTTCCAGTCCTGCATTGAATGTGAGCATCGGCAGTTGCCAAGAATGGTCGGCCTAGGATAATGGGGATGTGCTTCCTTGAATCCTGTATTGGTTGAGTGTCAATTACAATGAAATCAACAGGAAAATAAAACTTGTCTACCTGTATAAGCACGTCCTCCACAATACCACGAGGGATTTTCGTGGACCGATCTGCGCAAGTCAGTAACACCACTGGAGTTGGGTGTAATTCTCCCAATCCAAGTTTCACAAATACTGAGTAAGGCAAAAGATTAACACTAGCTCCTAAATCCAACAAAGCATTCTCAATTGTGTGGTTCCCTATACTACATGAGATAGTGGGGGAGCCTGGGTCTTTACATTTTAGAGGAATTTTGTGTTGGAGTATAGAACTAACATTTTCAGTTAAAAATGCCTTTTTCTGAACATGAATGTTTCTCTTTTTAGTGCAAAGGTCTTTAAGAAACTTGGCATAAGATGGAACTTGCTTTATTGCATCAAGTAAAGGGATGTTGACACTTACCTGTTTGAAGACTTCAAGAATCTCACCTGTGGATTTTCCCTTCTTTCCTTTAGCTAACCTTTGAGGAAATGGAGCCTTAGGAACATACTCTCGTGGGTTGGTTTCTTCTTTCTCCTCCGGTGGTGAGTCCTCAGCATTTACAGGTACAATCTGAGTTGATTTTGTCACTGGCATCTCCACTTTGTTGTCGACTTCTTTTCCTTTTCGCAAGGTCATAACGGCTTTGACCTCTCCATGCTGCTGCGGTGAACTGGTACTTGCTTCATGCACTCCTTTAGGATTAGGCACTGGTTGACTTGGGAATTTACCTTTCTCAACAGTCATTGCCAAAGTCTGAACTGAAGAAGCAAGTTGTCCCACCATCTTCTCGAGGCTTGAAACTGATTGGGCTTGTGAGTTGAAGCCTGCTCTCATCTCGTTCCGTAGTCCATCAATGGTTCGGTTCTGTTGCTCGATCATGGAGTTAGTAACATTCTTGACATTCTGGAATGCATCCTCCCATTGTCTGGGTTGAGAGTAATTCTGGTTCTGATTGTATGATCTAAATGGTGGCTGAGTGGCTTGAGGAACTTGAGGGATTGGTTGCATTGGTGGAGCTGGAGCTGCTGGTCCATTCTGTTGGAATCCTTGAGACCATGAAAAATTGGGGTGGTCTCTCCATCCAGGATTATATGTGTTGGAGTATGGGTTGTAATTTGATGGCTTCCTCATGACACCGATGGCATTGGCTTGATCTGAATATGAGTCATGGTCATGTGGCTCTGTTGATTTAGCAGTCGTCAAAGATGCTATTTGTCGAGAAAGACCTTCAACCATCTCTTTGACTTCTTTAATTCCCGAACTTGACTCGCCAATGTGAACCTCATTTACTCCTTTAATTCTTCTAGTATTCCTGAGTGATCGACTCCGCTGTTGGGAATTATCTGCTTGTCGCTGGAAGAAATCCCAAATCTCTGATGCACTTTTTGACATTAGCTCTCCTCCACTTGTTGCCATTAGCCATTCTTGCACATTTGGCAATAATCCCTCCAAGAAGTATTGGCATTGATGCCATTTCTCGTACCCATGATGTGGACACTTCAAAAGTAGCCCATTGAATCGCTCCCATGCTTCGAAAAACTGCTCGTCTTCTCTCTCAGGTGAACTCTGAGATTTCCCTGCGAATAGCATTGGTTTTATGAACTGGGAAGTATTTATTTAAAAATTTCGTTACCATTTGTTCCCATGTTGTAATGCTATTAGCAGGCAATGTATTAAACCATGAACGAGCTCTATCCTTTAAAGAAAATGGGAATAGTCTAAGTTTAACATCATCTTCTGAAAATTCTCATATTTAAAAGTTTGACAAATTGTATGAAAATCATTCGATGATTATACGGGTCCTCATTTTCTAGGCCATAGAATGTTGGGAGACAATTTAGCACACTAGGTTTTAATTCAAAACTCCTAGCAGCTACATTTGGGTATCTAATGCATGATGTGCTCAAATTAGCTAAGGGACTGAAGTAGTCCTTGAATGGCCTCTCCGTGGTTCCTTGTTGCAAATCCATTTCAGTTTTATCTTTACGTGCAATGTGTTTGTGTGTGCGAAGTGTTCTTTCTAATTCAAGGTCTATAGGTTCAAGATTAGGTGATAATGACCTACGACCATGCATGCAAATAAAGAAAATAAATTGAGAACAAAACAAATAAAAATAAAGAATAAGGAGAAATTATGATACTAACCTTATTGCGCTGTTTACAACCTTTCTATAAAAACAAAATACACTAAAACAAATACGTGAATTAAAATAAAAATAAATTAATGAGATAAATGAAAAATTACAAAGAAAAATAACTTGAAAATTAAATTGCAGAAATTTAAAGAAGAGAAAAAGAAATTCTTACCTAAAATATAAATTCACTTTTTTTTTAATTAATTAAGAAAAGAAAATACAAGGAAACAACTAAAATAATAATAATAATAATAATAATAATAAAATTATTTACAAAAAATTAATTCTACAAATCAAAATACTTACCTCCCGCAAACGGCGCCAAAAACTTGTTGTGCAAATTTTGTTGAACTCGCATGGTTTACACTAATCTATTGTAGAATAGATTAACGGTGACGAGTGTCGATCCCACGAGGAGGTGGATTTTAATTGTGTGTAGAATTAATTTTGTAAATGGGTGATTGGATTTATGGGGAAATTAATTTAAAGGATGCTAGAATGGGGAAATTGATTTAAAGGATGCTAGAATTTAAATTGGAATGACGAAATAATTAAACCGAAACTATTGAGATAAAGACTTGGGTATCCTGATCCGTATCAACACGCATCATGAAATTTAAATAATCCTTATTAATACCAATTAAATCATGAGGGGGAATCCACACCTCATGAACCACGCCTAATCAATATGGTGTTAAGGGCTTATCGTCCAAATAATAATAATCTTATACTAGGGTGCTTGGTAAACTGTAAAGCAGAATTAGACAAGATTATTATTATTTGTCGACAATCAAAACCTCCACAGAAATTAGAGGGGAAGAGAAAATAAATTTACCAAATAAAGCCCATGACACATGTTGAGACTTCACCTTCAACCCAAGCTTGAAAGAAAATTAGCTACTCATTATTGAACTAGGGGTAAAATGGGAATTTTATTAAAATACGTAGAAAATACAAGATGGAGAAGGAATTACAGAAAACTAAGCTAAAAATGGATTCAGGGGTGTCAAATTAGGGGGAGGCCCCTTTATAGATACATTGAGTGAATCGTGGCCACCGATTAAAAATAATTTGGATGCACGGATTGCGCCACGTCATCATGAACAAGAACACGGTTTGACCACGCGGTTTGAACAAGAACACGGTTTGCACACGGTTTGAACAGAACGCGGTCCGAATGTCGTGAATGCGATCCATGAAAAGATCAGTATATGTGAATAGTGCCGATGCGTGTGAACAGTCCATTTTTCCTTTTATCTTTCTTTAAGGTTTTATTGTCCTGAGTTCAAAAGTGACGTCCGTTTTGCTATCCGAAATCTCGTTCATTGTGAAATGACCATGATACCCCTAAAATACACAAAATACTTAATAAAAACAAAACATATATAATTAAATAACAAAGGACTTAAATAAATAAAATTAGAGATGTTAGTGAGATTTAAAGTGTAAAATGATGAATTTCTCCTTTATAAATATACACTTTCTAACACTCAACAAAAATGATACTATCACCTTCATGGTTTGATGAAACAATAATGCTATTCGTACTTAATTAGGACATTTAGTTTGTATCCCAACTAACATGCCAAATGATGTGTCACTATCTGATTGATTCAAGTGATAAATAATTATTATATTTTATCATTTTTAATTTAAATAATGAATTTCTATTGTTGATGCATTGGTTGGGATATAAAGTAAATATTCCAATGAGGTTAACTTAGGATCATTCTTGATAAAATGGTCATAAAGACCCCATATTTTTATAAATGATCGCAAAGGCCCCTTTAGGGATACACATATTCTCTTTCAGACAAACTATGGAGGTCTTTTCGAACATGTTTTTGAACATAAAAGGGGGTTTATAGGTGATTTGTGCAATCATTTTAAAACACAAAGAAGGATTCATGTATCTTAAACAAGAGTTTGTGAGTCCATTTCTAAAAAAATAAGGGATTCTCCGTGATCATTTTCTCAAAATAAAGGGGTGTTGGCATTCTTTTTCCTTTTAATTAACATGAAGATTTGTAGGAATTTCACAGCATTGGCTGTTAAAAATCTTATACAGGACACTCATACTAAGTCTTTGGGCATAATTAATTTAAGGCCAAGAGGTGAAAAACAAATAAAGAATAATAATAACTTTTCATATCATCATTAGTGAGATAATTTTGCAATTTAATTTGATAAAATTAAATTACTAATAAATGAATGACATATAATATGGTTCATCATCAAGATATGTTTGAATCTCAACTTTGTAAGTAGACAGTTAGTCATAAGTAATAATATTTTACGCATAATTATAATCTATTTATTATAGAGGTGGACTATTGGGTTGGGCCGGCACCTCCCTATCTGGAAATGCATAAATCGAGCGGATCATTAGTACAAGAGATTTTAGGTACAATAAGTACATACATTTCCTGATGTTGAATTTGCCACAATTATCTCTTATCATTAAACCAAAAGCGTTATATCAATGTTTCCTGCGACATTCTACAGTAACAATGTTACTTAAAAGTGACATCGCTAATCGTAATTAAGAGCAAAAAAAAAAACTCAAATACTTATTGATGATGTATAATTCTAAATAACTTGCAGGACATTTTTTGTTTCGACGCCGAATCTCTCATGCTGTGAGAGTTTCTGTTGCTGCTCTCTGCTGATGTTTAAGCTTGGGGCTGCACGGATTTTATTTCGCCCGACGCTGGCGACAGATCGTATATCGAGAGACTACCAAACCGACACAACAGGTTTTTCTAACTAAAAAATACGACAAATTGCTTATTTGTTTGATAAACAAACGACAAGCATATAGGTCTTGCACCGGAGTAAAAATCATACGACACATCGTGCTTTTAAAAGGCGAACGATTAGTTGACCCTGTTATAGTTTTTTAATTAAATCGTCGAATTCAATAATTTTAATTTTTTTTTTCATTTTCTCAAACATTGGTTCGACTAATTAACTGATATTTTTTTTAAAAAGAAATGTTTGACTTTAAATTAATATTTTTATCATTGTTTGTTTTAAATTATAATAAAAACTAGATAACGATAAAGGAAATGAGGATAAAGTATATTATGAGGAAAATGTCTAGACTCTTTTTTATACGCCATTTTATGAGGTAGGGTATCTCATCACCTTCTTGTTAAAATTTTTTTTTTTCTTCTGAAAAATAATTATTTTACAAAAACGCAGCGGTTTACAGAGTGACTCCCAAAACAAGCCTAAAATATCTGGCAATTTCATTGATTGAAATTTGCTGATATATACTTGAATATGTAACAGCACCAAATAGCAACATCATTTATCAAGTCAAAAGTGCTATAATTCCTTGGGTTACAAATCCTAAATTTTCTAAATCTTTACTCTTCTTCCATACAGTTGAGGAGCTATCAAATCCCAATGATGCAAAGTTCTGAGCCGTCTTAGCTCCATAACGTGCAAGCCGTGCAGCCTCCAGAAAGGAGTTCATATCCAAGCTCTTCCAGGATTTTTGAAAAAAATCTTCAACTGCTTCTACGTAAAAACATAGGCATAGCGAAAGATAACCCTTCAGCTCTGGATCAGTGGCCTCACCTTCCAACTTTTCGATCAACTGAATGGTGTCTGTAGCTTTGGCTATAGTTTTGTCCAGCATGATACGAGCAAGCCCTTTGACATCATTGGCTCTGTAACTACGACCGTCTGATCTCAGAAACATCATACATGCTTCACTTAGAAAAAAGATTTTATTGCAAGTTTCCCCTATTAGATCTGCCCGAACCAATGGGTAATTTTGATTTGCACACAAGACGAGGATGATGATAAGATATATTGTTGTTGTTGTTAATGCACAAGGGGTCTTGTTTTTCATTTTCAAGAGCACATGAATTCGTTTTTTTTTTTTTTTTTACCCTGGTTAAAATGTCTAGGACATCTCTTTATATTTTTATGTATAAAGAGATGTCTTGTGAAATTAAGTTGGTCAAATTTCATCAAATATCTTTCTATAATTGGCATTCCTTGATAAGGTTACATTGAATGCAAACATATATAAATGTTAGTAAATTCAAAATATGGTAAACACATAATAAAATTATAGTTTCTTTATCTGATTATTGAGGTTTAGGATTTGAGTCTTTTGGTATGTGTTTACAGAGAAGATTTTTTTCTTTATTTAGAAAGAGATCCTTTTGATCATCAGAGCGACTTGAACAAGCCTTCATCAAGACGAGTCCAAACAGATTTATGATAAAATTATTTTTAGAAATTCATTTCCTCAATTTAAAATTAAAAGTTATTTAATTTTCACTTCATACAGTTACCTAAAATGCATAATATAACCTTACTATTGTAAGTTTTTATGAAGACATGTTTTATTCAATAACCCATTAAAATGCATTAAATTGGACCTTAAAAAAAATGTAAAATTCAAACGTAACAATTGCAATATGTCTGATTATTATATGCTTGGATATTAGTATTATTTATTGGGCAGCAAACACAGCCATTTATTATAGATCGCACGTTTTCATATAGATTTATCAGTGCAGGAAGTAAGAAATATTAAAAGTATGTTTGGGCGCGCGTATTTTTTTATCAACTCTGTGTGATAGGCAAGCGCAGGATATCAGCTTTGTTGAAAGAGTATTTTTTCTTTCGAAAATGCTTGTTCTGTTTTTATCACGGCACAAAGAAAATATGTGTCGCCATACTTGCGAAAAAATAACATTCATAATTCAAATTCATTGACAGTTCTATGTAAATGTTGCCAATGGAAAAGGAAATGGGTTTTGTACATTTCCAAGTTTTGTTTGTTGGGGCAAGTTTTGCTTTGATGGTCTCTTCCTTGTGGTCAGGATCCGAGAAACCTGGAGATGAGTGAGAACTATAGAAAATTTTCAACGAGGGTTCTGCCCTTTATTAGAGTATGAGAACGCTATTTAAGCACAGATCTTTCTAATTGATCACCTTGCATCATGTTTTATCTATCTGCCGTAGATTGTATCTCGTATTTGTTCATGTTGGGCACCTTGCTTCATGTTTTATCTATCTGCCTTGGATTGTATCTTGTATTTGTTCATGTTGCGTCTCAAATCAATTTGACAGAAAATGATTTCCAATGCTAACAGATATATTTTGCAGTCCTAATATAACACAACTCAACAAATCTTTTCATCTATCTATAAAGATACAATTTCTGGATACATTGTTCATAAATCTAATAACAAGGACAAATTATCATCATCATACATAAAGAATTAAAGAATAAATGCAACTTGACATCAATAATGAAAACCTAGACCTGAACTGCAAAGAACTGAAATCAGTATGAATGAAGCTACTGTATTCATACAAATGGTTCTGACCCTATCAGGATTGAAAAATCTTATCTGCAATGAAAGAATGAAAGAATAATGACAGATTTCTCTACCTACAAAGAATTTTAGTGTCCCTTTCTGTATGCTAGGATGGAATGAAAACTAATGGTGTATGTATGAAGAAAAAAGACCCCCGCAGCAATCAGCTTGGCTGAGAGAATGAGGATGAACCGCCTGCAACATCAAGAGGTGCCCACGCCGAGACTGTATAAAGAGGCTGATCTAGCCAGCTTAGGGTAAGCGCCGCTCCATCCTGTCCTTGCTTCTTAACACCATAATTCTCACAAGAGTACATCTTCAGTAGCATTTGACTCTGAAGCATCTCCCTCTCGCTAATCCCCATGCATCGAAACCCTCCTTGCTCCATCATCCTCCTCCAGTTCTCAAAACTCTCGTGCCTTTCTAACCGGTCACTTCCTTCGCAAGCAACAATACTTCTAATTTCCCTTTCAAACATCTCTTCTATCTTGATCCTAACTGGACTGTCTAATGGGAGAGAGTAATCGATCAAATCAAACAAAGCACTGTAGTATCTCAATGAATTGGAAACTCTGGTCTCCAAGAAAGGGGAATTGTGCTCAGCTTCTTGCTCTGCCATAAGGACTATTGTCGGGTTTGTGCTCCGAACAAGTCCCAAAAAATCCCTGAGTGCTCCTCCATTCCCACTATACAGCGTCTTATGCAACTGAAAGATACAATTCACCGCCACGCTCTCCTTCTCCTTCACATGAAGCATCCACAGCCTCACATCTTCTAACCTGTCCACAACCGGATGGAACTCGAAAGGTAAATTCAGTGCCTCAGCAAATCCGGAAAGCCTATCTCCTGTTTCGTTCAATTCTTGTTTGGACTCACCGATACCAGTGATTCTAACATGGCTTGGAGGGTTAGTCCTGGAGGCTAGGCTCTGAAAAAAACTGGGCCACTGAAGTCCTTGCTTAATGTCAAAATCAATGATGTGAACCCTGTCCTTCCCGTCAAAAGCTCTCAGCAGCATCTCATTTGCTGTGAAATGAATGAATTTCGGAATTGGAGTCGCCTGGTTCAAAAGCCTCAGTGCAGCCCCCGAATCATCATCAACCCGATCAAAATCTCGAGGAGGGGTAATATGAAAAGTATGAGGCCAAAGCCTTGAGACACGAAGAGCCAAAGCTTCAGTGTAGTAAGCTGTCAGACGACTAATAGGGCTTCCTCTCGGAGAAGCAAGATCACCCAACTTGGCAATAAAATGGTTGACAGCAGGGATATTCCTCGACCCAATTGCTTCCACACAATCTGTAAGTAATCTGACAAGCTCAAATCCATTCTCCCCTCTGTTGGTATCCTCCTCGCTAGCTTCCACACCGCCTTGATGAGGATATGGATTCCTAGATCCATTACCAACATCATGCTCCACAGGATTCTCATGTAGCCTAAGAGCCAAGCTCCCACTCTCTGACGACGTACTTGAAGCCGAAACCTCCTTTGCCAACCTATGGCTAGTCTCATCACCATCTTTTTCACCCAAATCTGTGATCTCAGTTATAACCGATTCCACCCAAGGATTGTTTGACAGTGGCAAAGGTGGTGAAATAAATTCACCAGGCACATAACAAACCCTGTCTTTCTCTCCTGAACAGGTCAAAGTAAAAGGAACTTGAGGGACATTTTGGCCTGTGAAACTTGGCTGAAACCAAAAGTTCCCGGTAGCCAATTGACCTAAACTCAAACTATCACCACCACCTTCATGAATATCATCATTTTTCCCACCATTATCATCACTGCTACCCTTTTTCCTTTTAGCCCTGTTAATGCAAGACTCATCAACCAAACCTCCTTCTGCAAACCTCTTCAGACTCTTACCCTTCTCCCAAAACTCATCTTTGATCTCCCTCTGCGTGCTCGTTGCCAAAGGTGGAAGACGGACGTTCTGTTTGAGAGAACATGCGCTTGTCTTAGGCTCAATTGGCTTCTCTACAGAGAGGCCAACAGGTCTAATGGGCTGTGAGCGCGACGAGTCTTTTCGAGAAAAGCTACATGGCAAGTCCAGTCTCTGCGTGCTCATTGACGGCAAATGGAAATGGCAAGCTGGAAATTGTGCAGATGCTTCACTCCTCAATCGATGCCTCGGTGACAACAATGTGGAACTAGAACACCCAGCCAACATCCTCTATATCCTTCCTATTTTCAATCTTTTTGTGTTTTGTTCTTTTCAACTTAAATTCACCCACCCAACCTATTTTCTGTTCAAACTTCCTATCTCTCTTTGTTTCTATAATTTCTGTATTTCCTATGCAATATATGAGTTTTTACTGTGCAAATTCTTATATGTTTTGATATTATGGCCTAGGAAGTAAATGTAACAATATAAATCTAGAGAGATAGACTAAGTGAGTGTGTGAATTTTCAAGAACTGGAACAACAGGAATCCGATGAATAAACAAAATTAAGAAAAAGATATGTAACAAATTTCAGTGTTCCTATATGAATAAGTGTGCAATGAATGAACAAGAATATGAAAACAATGAAAAAAGAAAGAAAGAAAGAATTATCCCACCCCCAAAAGAATCAAAGAATCCAATACTAAATCAAACACCTATGATAAAACAATCATCGGATTCCACAACATTCACAAACAACTCATTGTTTCTTCACGGAAGAATGCAAATTGTGGAAGGAAGCAGAATAAACACATACTTGCGCAAAATGGTAGCTGAAACTCATAAAAAACTCGACAGCCAGAACAGCATTTGAAGCCAACAACAACTCCATGGTAGCTAAAGAGCTGAATCAAACACAAGTAAAACAGACAAACCCCAGCTGATCAAAAGGAGCAGTTGAATTCCATATCTTTTCTCAAACACACTCGCTCACTTCCCAAAAGAACCATAACCGATGAACCATTTGTGTTTTTATATACTAATACAATACAATCACCCTTTTCGTGTTTCTTCTTTTTTGGTTTGCTCTACTAATACACTAACTCTGTACTATAATCTGTAAAACTATACTGTAACTATAAAGCTTATTAACTACCACTTCTTCCAATGGAGGCTGTCTTGATCATTGCTCTTTTTAGGTACTGTCTCCTTAGACTTTGATATGAGAAAAATGAAAAAGAGGATGTTCGAGAAATGTATGGGGAACTTCGTTTCTATACCGTTGGATTTTGATCCGACGGCGGAGATCAGGAATCTAAGTGACCGTTGGGATATGTCGGTGAAATATGACCGTTGGGGAAGAGAGTGGGGGGAAGGGGGAGTTGGTGTACGGCCTCGATTTTATTCTTTTATCTAGGGGTAGAATATAGGGCTCTCTACTGCGTTGCCGTTCACGTAGGATGCACGTGCCTGTCTCCTGATATCCGTTCACTCGACCGTTGGGTTACATCATCAATTTTCTTTTTTTCTTTTTTATGTTTTGTTTTTTTGTTGGTAATTGGTATCAGTACTTACATTTTCTTTTTTCTTTTTGTTAACTTCCTTAACTTTTCCACTTTAAGAAACGTGGCGCATAACAAGCCGCCATTAGAGAGAGAGAAAAAAAAAAAAAAAAGGTAAGATTTTCTGAAGTGTGATTTGACCAACTACGACTGAGGTTTTTGGTCTTTCTGTGTGGAATGACAATCTGCCACGTGGAACTAGGACTGGCATCCTCTTTTGTTCTTGGACTTGAGCTCGGGGTACTTTTGGCCCACCTGCGGCTTCAAGAATCGCTTGCCAGAGGGGAATAAATTCAGGCGAACCCACAATAGTAGTAACTAATTCGGATGTTTTGATTTGCTTTTTGACAGATCTTTTCAGGATATCCATATTTTAAAGTGAGGATATATACATATAAAAAAAAAAATTTAGATTTCAAGGTATTGAAAATTGTATTTTCTTTTTGTTCATTAATGCATTAAAATATTTTTATCTATTAATAACATCCTAACTTTATTAAAATAAATATGTTTTTTGTTAGAGAAAAATTTCACATATGTATAGTTTGTGAATTCTAATATATTATTGAAGTTATTTTATTTAACAAAAATAGGATTGAAAGTTTGGCGATTTTTCAAAGTTACATTGTTACGGCCTAGTGAAAAAAGAAGAAAGGGTATCTTACAACGAAAGGTGAAAATCATGATTGCACGCAAGTAAATTTGCACCCCTTTTGTAGCCTTCTTCCAACGGTTGAAGAGGCTAAATAATCCTTTTGCTAAAATTGGTGAAATTTCTAGGAAGCTATGACTGCAATAAAAATTGCAATGGAATCCAAGCAAACGCCAAGTACCGATAGCTAATGGTCAAGCAAATTGAATCAAAGATCAAGAAGTCGCTTAATTCGCCGAGGATCCGCTTGTTTGGTATTTGTCATCTAGCATTGGTTGTTGGTTGTTTTTAAATTATTACTTCTTGCAGTGTTTAGTTCCGTCCTGGGCATTCATTCTTTAAGATGAACAGTCATTCTAAACACAATAGTTCAAGGCAAAATTTTAATCATAAATAAAAAAAAGTCATATTAAAACTCATATATGTTAAGAAAATAATATTTAAATGGATGGTAAAGACACCTCTTAATTTATGCATGTAAATAAGATATAAAATTTAGCGGGGGTCCTATATAGCAGCAGTATAGCTCCTTCGGCGTCCCACACCTCATTCACCAAATTGTATCTAAATAAACTATATTATAACTTTCTACACAATGGAGTCTAGACCAACTCCAGAAACAAAGCTTCCTGCTTGCTCGTCAGCCCAAGTTCATTGAGAGTCAAAGCACTCTCCCCACCACTGAAAGCACGCCTTGGGTATGGCCTCACCTATTGAAGCAATTACACTAAATAATTCAGGATTACAGGCCTCTTATCTGTAAATCACCTCAATTAATCCGTGGGGAATAATTGAATAAATTTAATTTTTTTAGGTAGAATATGGATGGTTGGAACATTACCAGCCTGTAGGTGCCTGCTTTGATTCCTCTACCAACATCTATGAAGTCAAAAAGCGACTGCAAAGAAATATTTTTCACAATGAAGTTGTTGGGCAGAGGGATAAATTGAAAGTAAAGCAGATTTTCTTCACAGATCTTACCTGGAGCTTGTTGGACTTGAGGAATCGGCGGCCACGACGACTGCCATCTGGCATCCGCACCAGAAGGGTCACAGCATTTTCATCATCTGGGGCTGGCTCCTGAGGCAATGACGCTTCTTTTGCTGCTAATTGTCTTTCATATTCCTGCCAGCAAAAAGTTCATTGCGCATCTGTGAACTGTTTAAAACTATTTAAAAGTAACATCCACTCCAATATACAAAACATACAAATTCAGAATGGTACTTCTTAGCTGGATTTAGTTACGCCCACCATAAGATAAATAGGTCTATGAAACAGAAGACTTTCAACTACCAAAGACCAAATATGTGGTTGATGTACCCGAAAAACAAACAAATAAATAAATAAATAAGAAACAGGGTCAAATGCAAGAACTTTCAATACTACTAGATAATACTAGCAACATGAGAAAATAAAAAAAGGAGAAAAAAATAGTTTAACCATGAAAAGGAAAAAAAATAATTCAATAACAAAGTACCTGCTGCTCCTCCATTTTCCTACGGGTTTCTTCCTCTTTTCTTCTTTCCTCTGCAAGAGCAGCATTTCTTGCTTCTTCCTCCATTAGACGGCGAGCTTCAGCTTTTTCCCTGTCTGCTTGCAATGATGCAAGATATTCATCATCCTGCGCGAGTGAAGTACACAGCAGTTTAGTGACACCACAGACAGAAATTAGAACTTTATTATTTGGCCTTGAGGCCCAAAATTCAGACCTGCTGCTCCCGTATCAGGCGCTGAGCTTCCAATGAGGGTGATGGAGGACGAGGTACTCGCCCAGGATAAGAGCCCTCAGGTTGCATGTACTGAGGAGGTGCATACGGAAAACGGTATCCACTTTCAGGTATTCCACCAAACATTGCAGCCTCAAGCATAACTGCTTCATCATGCTCCTCGGAGGAGATGCCACCCCACTAATTTAGTCAAGTGAATGGGTCAAATACAGTAGTTGGCATAAATTTGGGGCTAAGAATAATAAACATATGTGAGTTGAATTTCTTGTTGAACCTTCTTGATAAGAAATATGCAGGGAAGATACCTCATCTGAAGGAAATGCATTTCCATTGTGCTGTGGTTGATTGCTGACATCAGGCTGTCCAGGACTTGGAGGTGAGCTGACCTCAGTAACCCCAACTTCCTTGGCAGATTCCCCAGAACCCGAAGACGTATGTCTGGACGTGTGCCTAACAAGAGGCTGCTCCTCCACATCTTCAGCCTCTTCTTGGATGGATAAGCTTCCTCCCTCCAACCTAAGTTGAACAAGGTATCCTCATAAAATTCTTGCCTCAAAGAGCAGAAAACACATCAAATAAATATAAATCACTACCCTTCGCTATGGCCAGGACAACAGAAGGACGCCACATGCACACACATGCAGTAATCAGAAAACATACAGAACACCAAAATTAACAGTTCAAAGAATACCTCCCATTTGATGTTGCCACTTTTCCCAGCTCCATCTCAGATGGCTTGGAAGCTCCTGCTGCTGATGCCCCAACATCCCCACCTAGCTCACGCTGTGCTTTCTCTTGCTCTGCTGTCTGAATCCAGTTATCCAGCTCTTGTAAAGTGAGAAAAAAGAAGCGCTGGTGAAGGAAAGATAAATGTAAAACAAAAGCTTACCTTTAATGACAATGAAACTGCATGTGCCAGATCGGCATCCTCCAAGTGTGGTTGCCTATGCTCAGTCCCAGCACCACTTACATTCTGCATTCAGAAGAAAGTGATTTAGTGTCTATTGGTACCAAAATCAAGAAAACAATGTCAATGACAAATGGTACTGAAACATTCATAATGTGAATCAAGCTGTTGTTTAGAAGCCTATACCTCAGCCTCGCGTTTTGAGGCCTCAATGGCAGCTCGAATCATTTCTTCTTCTATGTCATTGCTATAGTCTGCCAAAGTATCAAATGCAGGAGCAGTGGGACTGCTACGCCCATCATTTCGCAGAGTAGACTGTGCAGCAGGAGGAGCTGGAATATCCTCACCCACTTCATCAATTATGGCTGTCCCGCGGTTATCAGGGCCATGTGTATTTGCAGATTCAGTGACATCCTCGATGGTAGGGGCATGACCAGATGGATCGCCACCATCTCTAACCTCTATGGGGATCTCTCTAACCTCTCTAGGATGGGTAACATGAGGTTCACGGCTCATAAAATCAGAGGCACCGTCAAAGAACCTTCTACGACTGCTTGGATCAAGCAGTGAGAATGGATTTAAAGTTCTAGATCCAGGTAGAAATGGCAGTGGATGCTCTCGGGGCACAGATTCAATGGGATCATCTATGTCCATAACATCAGCTTGAGGTGCTGGAACAGATGATTGATGGGTGCTGAAAATTGCAAATCGCATAAAGGCGTATCATTAATAAATAATAAATTTAAGAAGACTAAGAATTTTAAAAGATGGAACATAAAATTAGATGTTATTTCTGATAAAAACATTATTTTCTAAACAGGTAACAACCGGGAGGAGAGGACTCAACTGCATAAGATGAGTAATAGAAATTAAAAATGTAAAGCATTTCTTCTTTATAATTCAATAATAATTAAAAATGACAAAGAGGGCATATAAATGGGAAAACAATCAACTCAAAGGAAGAATGACAGACGCGTTCAGCGACGTGTTTCTATCTCCTTCGCTAAAATGTGCATTCACAGCTGCATTCAGATCACCACTGTGCTCCTGATTTCAAGGAAGAATAACAGATAAATCAGCAGTAAAGAAAACTAAATTTCAGCAAACAATTCTATAAGATTACTATCAGGCACACAGCCGTACAAGTATCCATCCTCAAAACAAAAGCTAACTCCAATGGGCAGCATAATACTGAGCACTTAGCTACTCCAGAGAATTTACAATGTGCAGGAAATTTTCTTGCTGTAATCTTGGAATTACTCGTATTGGACTAGCATTCATCCATCTGACAAATGCCGTCCAAATATAACCAAATTTGGCATATGTCAGCTCAACACAATTCTTCCACATTTGCACTTTAATTTATTAAAAAAAATCTATTTAAATTCTTCACCAAGCCTAGTTATAAACAACGAATTTTGTTTCTTAGATTTTATTTAACTCATATGGTTCCATGCGAGTATTAAATGCAACGAAGAGTACTCTGATCAACACAAAAAAACACTAATGTTCATTCAAACATGGCACAAGAACAAGTACAGCCAATGATATATGTAAACAAACATAACCGAAGTACCAATCAGAGTAACAAATTCCACATTAATTTCATTTCTAACAAACTTGAACTCAAGAACCAAAAACAAAATTCACCTATTTCAGAGAACCTAAAATAATTCTGCTACAAAGGTTTAAATATAACGACTTTTATCAATATATAAAGTGAAAACCCTAAAATTAAAGCATTGGTCATCATACATCTACAAAAGTTAAGCAAACTAAAGTCCAAAAAATACGAAATACAAACATTAACCCTAGTTTCGCCTAGATTACATCATCAATCAACTCAAAATCAATCATTGCAAATTAACTCCACAATTGCAATCAAAATACATAGAAAGCGAATAAAAATTCTGAAATTTAGCTAAAAATTACAGTTTTTTTTTTTTTAATATACCTCTAGCTTTTGCACCGCGACCGATTCAGTGGCACCTGTGATGCTAATGAAGGTGTCGATTGCTTCTTGATTAGGTCTCACCATTTTCCGGGAAAATTTTTGTTTTAATTTTCTTTTTGAAGCTTAATTGTATTCAGCGTTTTCACTGTTCCGCTGTTGTGTGCTTTCTTTTATAGAAAGAAAGAACAGAAACTGAGAGATAAATATACGTGTGTTGAAATTTAGGAACCTTATATAAGGTAGCGTTTGGGGTATGGGTATTTTTGTAATTTGCGTACTTCGCCAATGTTCTACGCTTCCTCTTATTGAGAGACCGTCTACCTGTTAACTTACGGAGGTGAGGTTGGTATCGCCTAATGATAAAATCACTTATTAATGCGATCGTGTTAATTAAATTTTAATGCCCATTAATTAGTGAGATTTAGAATAATTGACCATCTATAATCTCAATTCTTAGAAGATCTTCCTAGTATGTGCATACATACATACATATATATATATACACACACACATACCCACATATACGCACACAAATATATATAAGATTATAACAATACTCCATTTATGAATAAAAATATCATGAATAGAAACTAGTAATGCGCATCATTCGCTTCATATGCTACATAAATTGAAATACCAAGTTTATAATTTAAAATAATTGTTATTAGCTATATTGTAAAAATAATTAGTTATAAAAAAATTAGTAAAATATTCAATAAAATTTATTTTCAGAATTACTGAGTTTTAAAAGTAATTATATGTGTTTGATAAATCTTATGTTAAATTGCTTGAAAAATCCAAATGACTAGAATGAACATAATGTTAAATAAAATTTATTTTTTTAGGGTGATACTGTTTGAACCCACCGAAATGCTCTTTTCAGTTTCAGCCACATTTTAATTATTTTTTATTACTAAAATAACCATAATGTAAAATTACTTGTGTGATAAAATCACTTATGATACGGGCATTTTAGTAATAAAATACTAATTAAAATCACTCGCTCATTAATAATTAAAATAAGAAATTCTTTTTTAGAAAATGAGTTTTAATTCAATTTTTTTAATTTTTAAATTGATTTTAAAAGTCAATTTTTCGGGATTAAATTGTTCCATCTAATAGAAATATATTGAGAAAATTATTGTTGTAACACACTTTTACATTTTTAAAAAACAGCCATAAAACATTTTAGTACCAATTTGAAGTGTGTTGAGTTAAATGAAATCATCAAATAAATGATATTATATATATATAATTCCTTGTTGGCCTGAAAAAAACTTATCGCTATATTAAAACTTTTAATTATACCACGGATCTTAATTTTGAAAGACTCGTAAACCATATTCAAAATAAAAATAATAAATGTAAACCAGCGGAACAATTAAAAATACAAAATAAAACAGGGCTAATTAGTACATAAATATCAGATTATTTTAAAAAAATTGAGTGTTGTGCAAAATTTAAATTAATTTTTTAACTTTTTTTTTTCTCATGATTCATATTCAAGTTATTAGTCAAATAAAATTGTTTGAAAAATAATTCCACTAGGCCCTTGGTCTAATTTATTTATTTTGTTTCAAATGATTACAATCTATAGTTTATATAATAATGATGATGTTAACGATCTCAATAATTGAGCTCAAACCTAAGTTCTAATGCTATATATCACCTATCTATTAAATGATGAATGTAAAAATAATTTTAATATTTAATAGATAAATGTGACATCAATTTAAGAAAAAGGCTCCTACCAACATTAATCATACAACTACAAAAGGTCTATTTGAGACTCTAAATGCATACACACTTATTTTCTTATGCTTTATTTAGAGTGGATAGGATTTCATAGGATATGATTACACTAGATTATATTTAGCATTATCTTGTGTTTAGTTTGAACTTGATTAACTAAATATTAATTTATTAACTATTATATTTTAAAATTTTATTTTATTTATAACAATAAAATGTTAAATGTAAATTTTACATTATCAAGTTGAATTCATTTTGTCGTACCCATTAATTTTATTGAATTAATTTTTAACAAAGTGTGAAAAAAAGAAAAAAGAGAAAAATAAATCTTTGGTCTTTGATGAATGATCTGTAGTTCATAAATTTATAACAATATAAGGAATATGGACGACACATCGGTTACATATTCAGGCATAATATAAATGATATGTATCGTAAAATGTTTATTTCGGAGTAAAAATTATATGACCTTTTGTTCATAAACTTATCATCCAGATGACACACATTACATTTTATGGAGCATGAATGACATGTTGTAAATTGTATGAGTTATCGTTTCTATATTTATCACATAGATGACATGGCGGTATACTTGCAAAGAGAAGAAATCCAGAGCAAAGTTACAAACAAACGTCGCCCCGAGCAAAAAGCTAAACGACGCTGAGAGTGTCGTTTCTACGGGACGATTCAAACGACGTCGTTATGGTTGCTGTGTTCAAATGGCTCCTTTCCAGCGTCGTCCTCAGTCTCCTCGAGCCCAGACGAAACATTTGCCCAAAAATGGAGACGAAGAAAGAAGAGAAGAAATCCAAAATCAAGCAAACATCATCGTTTTGGGTTTGGGTGACAGCGTCAGTGATCTTCAGGCTAATCTTAATTTATTTCCCCAAAAATCTCAACTTATCTTCTCGCCCCGAAGTCGCCACTCCAGTCACCAGCATCCGTCGTCGTACAGTCTTTTCTCTCCATCACTCTGTGTAGTATTTTTCACTTGCTCAAATTCGGAATTCGATTCGGATTTATGAATTTTTATTCTTGTAAATTGTGTAGTGGCTGAAGGTTATTGGCTGAAGCAATCATCGATGTCTCCATATGCAGGTACGCGATTTCCTTCTTCTTCTTTTTTTCAAATATAATTTTTTTTTTGTCTGATTTATGGACTGCTGTTAATTTGTTTTTGTTTCGCAGGTTCGATGTATCACGGTTCTCCATTGTTACTTTCACTGATTGGGCCACTCACTGTTAAGGGGTAATAATTAAGCTTACTTAATGCTACAATGATAATAATGATGTTAGTTACGTTCTAAACAATGATGATTCGATCATTTACTTTTGGATACTCTATTGTATAGTGAGTCGTGGATCAGTTTTATTTATTTATTTATTTGTTTGTTCGTTTTGGAACGATCCAGAATTGAAGGGCAACCAAATCATCTTCTATGCAGGTATGAAAGTTAATCTAAGACTTTGTGTTTCAGATTGTACTCTTACATTTGTGCTTTATGGAATGAAGTAGAACTTATTTCTACTGCCGTGCAGGCAAAGTAAATTTTACTCCATATTGTTACTTGCAGTGACAATTTTCAGTCAACAAAGTGGATTTGTAATGCATTTAAAGGTTTTTGGTAGCATTTTGGGTACAGCTGGAAGGTTTACATGACAATTTATGTGTTATTTTATATTAATAATTGTTCTTCTTAGAGGTTAAGTAAAACAGGTTGATTGCATTTTCCTCTACCAAATTTATGACTAGGCATAGAATGGAAGATAAATGCAAAACTACCAAAATATCTGTGAAATGCTCTTAGGACCTGTTTGGGATTGTTTTTGGGAGGCTTAAAAGTGATTTTAAAAATCTAAAAGCTAATTTTAGTGTTTGGTAAAAAAAATCAAAATCACCTTTGTCAAAATCAGCCCCTCCTACAACTGATTTTGAAAAGTAAGGAAAGAGTAGCTTTTAGATTCTAATTTTAAAAATCAATTTTATCCTTTAATAAAATTTCATAAATATCTTTAAAATTATTACTTAAACCCAAAATTATCCTTATTCAAATTGGAAACAAAATCAATATTTTAATAAAAATTTATTATAATTCATCAATATAAATTTATTGATATTAATTTGTTGGTCAAATTATTATTAAATTTATTTCACTGTTTTATAAATTTAATTATTAATTGTTTTAAGATAAAAAATAAAATCAATATATCATAAATTTTATTTTTAGTAAAAACTATTATAATACACAATTAAAAATATTATATGTACATTTTTTATATGTATAAGTAAATTTTATCCAGCATTATGTATATTTTAGTCATTTATTTTCTTTCATCAGTTTAACAGTAAAATTTACCAAACGTCCGTAACTGCTTTAAAAACTCACAGTACTTCTGAAAACAAAATTTATCAAACACTTAACTGATTTTCTTCGCAACTGATTATTTTTAGAAACTAAAGTATTCCCAAATTGGCCCTTAGTTCAAGCAACTGAGCAGTTTCTTTGCCTTGAATGGCCGGATTTGGGCTCTTCTATTGTTGTGTGTATACATTGTTTGAGAAATAAAAAATGAAGTTAGTTTACTGAAGTTTAATATCTTCTGAAGTTGGTTTTAATTACCTTGAGGACACTGAGGGTGTTTGATCTTTGCAGTGTATTCCCATTTTGAATGGTTTTCTTTGTTCTGTTCATTTCTTTTTAATTTTTCTCCTTACTAGTCATGTAGTTAATACCAACACATTTGGATACAGCTTGCTTTTTTTGCTTGCAGATGTTGTCAGTGCAATGCTTATTCGTGCTACTGGTCAGACTCTTCAGATGTCGTCTTGTCTGAGCTTGAAATCACTAGACCTTGTTGAGCTGTCAAAAAATTCAGGTATTTTGATATATATGATGCGAGCTTCTTCAGAGTTTTGGTGTCCGTTGGATCTTATAAGAGTTTTACTTAAAAAAAAAAAAGAAATTGATTTAGGTAAGGACCTTTGAATTAAAAAAAAAAAAAGGAATGCTTTGAAGAATCACAAAAATGAAAGATGCTTTAAGTCCTGTGATAATCAACTATAATACAAGTATGGCTGACCACATGATGGTATTATCTGGATATAGAAGGTGGAGATGAAGGGCTGATTGCTTGACTTATGACCGATCAGTTGTTGTTGTTTATTTCAAGATGTATTTATTAGTTCTTAATTGCAAGTTTGATTTAAACCGCCTACCACCACTGCTAGCTCCCCTTTCCTCACACGTTTCTTGTTTCCTTGAAGAGATGCTTTCTTCTGGAGATATTGCTGCACTTGTATACCTCTGGAATCCTTTCACGATAGTAGCTTCTGTGGGCTTGTCAACGTCACCAATTGAAAATCTGGTCATCATACTATCCCTTTACGGGGCATGTGCAAGTAAGAAGCTCAAAGCTTTGTCTGGTACTTTGGTACTCAATGTTTGTGCATATCATTTTTACTTCCAGGCTTTTGTTGAATCTTATAAAATTTAATTATTTAAAGAACTTCCATTTATTCCTTTTCAATTCTTCATCTTTATTCTGTCACATTTAGTTTTTCCATTTTACAGATTTTTGCAAAGAGTGCCTATGTCATAAACTCTTCTTGTTACTTTAGATTTATGTTTCTTAAATATTTGTAATGGAATATTGATATGAGTTTGTAGGGCTGTTATTGTATTCTGAGGATGATGAATGAAGAAGTGATTTGTCTCCTGTATTGAGTATGATAAAATACTTCTGGATTGCCATTCCATGAATATCACCCATAACAAAATGTTGCTGATTGACATAAGTTGAAATTGACTTGAAGATGTATTATGGTGTAATTGGGTGCAGTACCTTGTATTGTTTTTATTTTGCCTGTGATTGAATAACTTATTTGGATGGACCACAGGATTGCCCCCTTTGGCTGCTTTCGGATGGGTCATGGGAACACATTTATCTCTTTATCCTGGGGTTCTAATAATTCCGGTATGGGTTTTTGTCTTTTGATGAACATGTCATCTTACAAGAAATATGAGAAGAGCTGTTGTGAATCTCCTTTTTGCTTATGTGCCCCAATGTATTAGTGTAGTGATTATTGTTAATTTTGTCCCAGTTGATTCTTTTATTAGGAAATGGTCCAGATGCTCCTCCTAGGAAATTTTTCCTGCAAAGAAGGTGCAGCAAGGGTGGAAAGAATCCCTCAAGTGATAGCTCTTGTCAAGAAGAGGAACTCTTTAACCAATCAAAGCTACCAATAACCTTTTCATGGAAACCAGTTATTCATTTCTTGTTCTGGGCTTCTATTTGGTCAGTCTATGTGCTAGTACTATGTGGCATATCCGTTAAACAGAACGGTGGTATGTTGGAGATGTTTAAAAGGTACTTATTGAATATTACATCACTCTCCCATAGTCATCTGCTTCATTATGTATAAACCTATTACCAATAATTAATGGTATCTTTACTATTTCAGTAACCTTCTGTATGCAGAATAAGATATCTTGGGAAGAGTTGTTTCTTGTTTGCTATGCATACAGCATGTAATACCTTGTATGAATATGGAAGTTTATCATGATTATAGTGGCCAGTATTATTCTTTCAATTATCAAAAGCATTTGCTGGTGCATAACAGTATAAGAAGTGAATGGAAGAGTATTTTTCATTAAGTTCATACAATCAACTTGAAAAATTTGGGTTACTGCTTGAGGTGAGATTAGTCACATATGTACACTCTTGAAGAAAGAGTTGTGTGCGTAAAATTTGGGTCAATGTTTCTTTCTCTGTTTTGAGATAGAGCGGGTTATGTGCAATTGGTGGATTAGATAGTTTGGAGGGGTGTCTATAGGAACAGAAACAGGACGGGTGTTTATAAGAACAGAAACAGGACAAGTATTGGATGGGTGATTGTTCATTTATTTTTGTTGCTGAATTAATGGCTAAAGAGGAGTTGTGAAGTTTTTGAGGGTTATAGCATTCAGTTTTGTAGTTAAAGAGCCAGATGCTGAGAAATTTGTTCCTATGCTCTTCACTATATTTTTCTGATTCTCTTCAGAACTCCTTAGTGTGTTAATTTGAAGAGGCTAATTTCCTATTTTTCAATAGTTTTGGAGACATTTATCTAAACTTCATGTATAATGATTTCCCAAGATTTGAGAGTCGGTTCTAGTTATCAAGGAGCTCCATTTGGAAAAGTTAGAATAAATTCAATCATTTGGTTCCCCTTGGTTGCACTGTTTAATTTTTATAGCATGGTTTAATATATTTGTTCCCAGTATTATGATTGTTTTGATATTTGTTAATTTTCTTTTCAGTTGGTATCAAGTTCATGATGCTTTTGTCAGTCAGATAAATTGGCTGTGCAGTTTCTTCTTTTTCTTTTTGTCATAGCTATAGAAAAGTTCTGACTGTTCCTATTATCTGGCATTTTTTCTGCAGTACATATGGGTTCATTCTCACGGTGGAAGATTTGTCTCCAAACATTGGTGTTTTATGGTGAGCTAGAACTTACTTTTGTTGTGTTTAGAAAGATGTACTTTATTCCTACCTCTGAGGTGTTTCATTATGGCTCATTTGCCTGATTCCTTCTTGCAGGTACTTCTTTGCAGAAGTTTTTGATTTTTTCAGAAATTTCTTTCTGATAGTTTTCCATATGAATATTCTAGTCATGATATTGCCCTTAGCCATCAGGCTGAACCACCGGCCCTGCTTCCTGGCTTTCGTGTACATTGCTATCTCATCAATGCTAAAATCTTACCCTTCAGTAAGTTCACACTTATCTGCACAAGTATCATCATTTTGCCAGTTCTTAAATTAATTGTGGAAATTAACTACAAAACATGCCAAAAAATTTGTTTCATCTAAGATTGTACTCGACAAATAATGATTTCAATTTGAAGTCATTGGTCTGCTATAAAAATTTAGCTGTATACAACACTAGCAGAATTCATAGGTCGCAGAATTCTCTCTCTCTATATTGATTTATATAGAAAAAAAAAGTGAAAAGCAATAGTATCGTCCATTGGTGATATTTTCTGGAATACAAATAGACTCCGTAGTGGTTTTCAGGATAACGATTAGCAAAAGACTTCCCTTTTTCATGATTTTTGCCTCTTTTAGGTCACATTGTGTTTTATTTTTGAGATATCAGATGTTCATTATTGGCATGTTTGGTTTACATACCAAATCTGCAAAGTACAGTTAAACAAAATATTTTTGCACCAAATAAAGTAGAAGAAAAGGCTGTTAACTGGTTGGGGACAGTTTTGGTGGACATTGTTATCTGTGATTGCATAATAATGTAGTAGCTGCTCCGATGAAGTCGAACGTTATATACTCTAACTTCAGAATCGACCTTGAGATCAATTTTGGATTTCTAATTTTGGCCAAAATTGGTTCTATTGCATGTACTTTTGTTTTAATTGCTTTTGTTTCTGACTTTCTTTGGTGTTATTTTTCTAAGTTAATCCCTTTCTGATATAATTGTGATTAGGTTGGAGACTCAGCTTTGTATTTGGGCTTGTTAGGCTGGTTTGTTTTTGAATTAGCAGGCAAGTGATCTGGTCTCCTCTGTCACATGTAGATTCACATTTTGGCTTGGTCTGGCATATTAAGCATTGTCTTCCATGCTTATGCAGATTTGCAGTTCTCTTTCTTCCTCTTCTGGGGATGTCTCGGTGTTTCTCTCCTCAGCCCTGTGATGCACAACCTGTGGATATGGAGGGTATGCCTTTGGTTGAATCTTATTAATCGACTCAAATGACCGAATGAGTTGAAGCAGTTATTTGGATACTGACTTGATGAAATTTACAGGGCACTGGCAATGCGAACTTCTATTATGCAACCGCTATGGCTTTTGCTTGCTTTCAGGTTTGTTTATATCTGCCTAGTGGTAGTTTACTCTTGATAACTTTAAATAGTTTTGTCGAAATATGTAGATTAGGAAAAAATTTTACAGAGTTAATGTTGCAATTATTCCAGACAGAACAGATTGATGACAGGAAATTGCTCAATCACTTAACACAATGATGAGTCTGCACTCTCACACTTCCTACATGGAATTATGTAAATTTTTTTGTTAATTTTGGTTGGCTCATGTTCCAATAGGGGCTAAATCTCTTAATGAAAAATGAAACCTCAGTGGGTGAAGTAGGATATGTGACTCTGGGAATTCTGAAAATGAAATAGTGATTTAGTTCCATAGGCCTTTTAAAATTTCAGCCGCATTTTTGTCTGAGAATTTTTTTCATGTGCCATGCTAGGATCCGGTCAAAATCCTTGGTTTTATGCATTTATGGCAAATTGGCTATTATTTTATTTTTCTAACTGTATGGGCAAAGTTCACAAACAATTGGTTTATTTACGGATCAACCAATTTTTCTAATTGTATGGGCAAAGTTCACAAACAATTGGTTTATTTACGGATCAACCAAGATATAGATTTATGTTCATGTTTCTTAGGGCATGAAATCTTCTGAAGTCTGCATGATATGTATATTTCAAGCGCACATATCAGCCGATATATCCAAGAACTTGCTCTAGTTTTATTTCTCTTCCATAATGCGTGCTTTGGCCTTCTTTTGCAGATTGTTTTGGTGGTTGAGAGTGTAAGTGCCATACTTAACTATGACCGGAAATTGAGAAAGTTATCTGTCACTAAACCCGTGGATGGCAAATCTTGAGTTCGTGCAACCATACCCAACACATTTTTGACCATTCTCATCATCTCTCTGTGTGCCTACCCTTCAGCTTCTCTTGACGGTTCAGAGATTTTGAGCAAAGTAAGCAGCTATGTCTGCCTTGGTTGACAGTCTTTTGACCTCTGGTGCATATTTGCTTGCAAGCACTGTTTCTTTAATTGGAAGATTAACAAATACTCGTTCTCCTTGAAACTTGCAAGCACTGTTTCTTTAATTGGAAGATTAACAAATACTCGTTCTCCTTGAAAAAAGCTGTTTGTATGCCATTTTAATGTATCACTAAACTGAATCATCATAATCAGTGACGCTGCTTTACAATTCTCCTGTGCTGTACATTTTGTTTTATTAAGAGGAGAGTAGAAGATGGTTCATGCATCTTGAATATCCCTGATTTTTGCCTTATTTTAAGATCTTAATGGTGTTGCTGTTGCATCGTGATTGAATAATTGATCTAGTTCCGAGGCCCCGTTCCCCATCCTACTGGCATGGCCCCACCACACATCTTAGGTAATAACATAGCTGATGTTTTAAAGATTACAAGTTTTATGTGGTACCCAAAAATAAATAAATAAACTCATTACAATTCTTCCTTACCAATTACCATAGCAAAATCCTTGTGTAGGAAGAAAGGATTTTTTTTTTAATTCATTAATTAAAAACATGGTCTCGGGACTTGATACGGCTGTCAACTAATAAGTGGAGCTAGACCTTCATCCCAAAAAGAAAGAGTTATTATAATGTTACTCTAAATTTTTAATATACATTTCATTTCTACGTAACTGCGACAATGAGGCTAGCAGCTATACATTATTTTCAACTATATAATTGGCGAAGGCCGAAGTAGAATTTTTGTGGGGGGTGTAATGCCCTAGACTATAGTTGAATATGATATATCTTCATAACTGCTGGTCTGACATCATTTTGATTTGCATTTCGCCAAATCTTTCTATTTTGGGTTATGTCTTGAAGGAGGCCAACTGTCATTGTGACGTTTTCTCATTTCTACTGGCAGACGAGCCCCGGCTGAGAAAGCGGGGCCAAAAAATTCCGTTTCATATTAAATTAGGCATATCTCAAGCATGTTTTAGTGCATCTTTGTAATTGGGATGGAATTTTGCTTATTCGAGAATTTACCGTCCAATCAAATACAAATATTATATCTTTGACTTTGAGGCCTTGCTAAGTGGTTAAAATCTAGGAGGCTTTAATGAACACTGCAGTTCTTTAAAAGGCACTTGGTTGTCAAAAATTATTATAACTGGCGAAACGGTCTGATCCTAAAACCCTGAACTGGGGTTATGGGATTGAGGTCAAGAAAAGTGGCTCTAAATCTGGAAAAAAAAAAAAAAAAAAGGTCATGTGCCCTTCAGGAGAACGGAAACGATTTTTTTTTTTTTCCAACTTAATTGCCTAAATGAATTGAATGGAAACGTAGATTGTTGTACAAGGCTTCATAATTACAGAAGCTACCGACGTAGTGTTAACAAGGCCACCAATTTATGACACTCCTAGATCATGGATGACCACATCTTCAGTTTGCTTTGTTCTGAAGTTGTTATTTTATTTAATACTCACAATTTGTGCATAGCGTAATTGCCGTCAATTCATGCAGTTAAATCAAAGTTTCCAAAGATGTTTCAATACGGGCAATCCTCAAGTTACAATCGGCAAAAATTTTCTATCTTTTGACAGCGTCGAGGTAGAATTGTATTTAATGCTGCCAGCCTTCCTTTCTTTCCGCATCTAAGAGATGAGTAACAAGCGAATGGGTCGAGTTGGATTAGTACTCTGTTTTATTGGTTGTAAGCTACACTTAAATGTAATCTACGGAGACCATACAACTATTTAATATGGTGTGTAAGGCCAGTTGAGTTGCCCAAACACCCTATATTGTTTATGCAATTGATCCACCCAAAATCTTACTTAGATTGGTAAACACCTAACAACACATTGAAGACAAATCTTATTATCATCATTAATCTTCCAACTAATAGATGAAATCTAATAAGTTTTATTAACTACTTGATAGTCCCCTCTTGGTTATAAATAATGAGTCACTCTCTAGTATGATCATTTTATTCATTTTATTTTTTCACATATAGATTTAGACTTTTACAACATCGAAAATTGATTTTCCAATAATTTGATTACAACGCTATGAATACCCTTTATAACGTTGTAAAACACTGAATCTACATTTTGAAAAACACTTGCACTCACGCGTAAGAACGATTACATAAACGATAGGACCCATTAAACATTTTCAGAAAACGGTTTTAAAGCCTTCAATATGTAGATTATAATATGAACATCTTGATCTCTCAAGAACATGGCACTAGAGAACACCACCCATTAAGCATTTATGTGGTTTCTTGATCTTCTCTTTCTCTTTTCCTTTTTAAAGGTTAAGTTACTAATAACCTCACGTAATGCGCAAAGAGAGGAAAGAGTTTTAAAGTAATCAACTTTTGTGTATCTGCAAAGATCAACCCATCATCAAGGCAACAAAACACACGAAATATAAATTAATGACAAGAAATTTGCTTTTTGACTGATAGAAAATTGAAGACGATTCATTCATTCGAGAAGCTTCACGGATTTGCTATTATAATAAGCCGTGTAGTTACTACATTAATTAGAATAAAACATCACAACTACCGAGTGTATCATGTTCTTGATGGTCCTTCTGGATTTATATTGATTAATTTGAATTATATATACCCGAACTCCAGTTAAACAGGAGTATCTTACCAATTAAGACAATTATATCATCGCATGTGCAACTGAATTTTTTTTTTTTTTAACCTGTTTGTTTGTTTAATCTATATACGTAAATTTGAGTCCATTTTCAAACCATGGCTCTAGCACAAATTGGGTTATGCTTGAGTTACATAAAATATCTTGCTTACCAAAAGGAAGTTACGCTTCTTACATCAAAATTTCTTCTGCAAAGCGGGCACCAAATTAAGCACCATGCATCCTATCCGATCTATAAATGGTCAAAATATATTTTGAAAAAGGTTCGTCAATATAAGAAACATAGGCAACTTATAAACTCATTGGATTCAACTCTTTATTTAAAAAAAAAACTATATATATATATTTACCTACTTATATATTGTATGTGCTCCATGCAGAAGACACATAAACGTAATGGTACAAATGGCCCCCCTTTATGAACCCAGTATTTTCAAATTAGCAGCAAAGTTTTTCACTATTAATAATGTATTTATTTATATATCTTTGTTATGAAGGGGAAGGATAATACTACTTCAAAACGGATGCATAAAATTTATCAAAACAATACAAACGAGTCAACTGATTCTACGCATTGAATCCTGGCTGCATGCTCATTGCTCAGGGACCATTGAGCATGTGCCCCTTTCAATTTTTACACGAGGACGTGATTCATGTGATTATTAATTATTTATTAATTCACATAGTAAGTTAATAACATATATGGGAAGATGTTAATATTTCATAGGAGCTTCACAATTAGTCATAGTAAAATTCGTTATCATTAAATCTGCAATGCCCGGCGCATGCATATATTTACCTCAATAATTAATTTCAATTAAAAAACAAACACAAAAGCTAATGTAAGAAAAGTAATTCCAGAATGTCCAAGTGACAATCTAGCCACAAGATTACAAGAATATATTGCATCTGCACAAACTATATATTTCTCACTCGATTGATACTGTTCCGATATTATTGTCATTACTATAATACTATTGTATAATAAATAATACATTCCCCACGAGCACGGCACAGACATGAAGAACAACTTTCTCCTCAATTCTCTCACCCTCGGCTCTTAACACTTTTATACTTGTACTATTATTATTATTATTATTATTACTAATTTATTTATTTATGATGATCAACTAATTTATTTATGATAGTTAAGGTTCTGTTCGATGCATGTTATTCGTGTTATAGTGATCGATGAGTAGTAACGTTGGCATGCGGAACTTTGTTTGTTAATTGATCCTCAAATTCAATTAAATTCATAGAGCAGTTCATAATCACGCCGAATTCCTTATTACTAATGCGCAAACACATTAACATAAGCTAACCATCTGAAACGCTTTTCAAGTTTTAAGACTTTCCAGTTACTGGACTTCATGTTTGCATGCTTGGATAGCAAGCAAGCTGGCTTGGGAGGTACCATACGAACACGTGTAATATGCATCCGAAAGATTGGCAACTAATCAACCCAGGTCAACCGTATTGTTAAAGCTCAGCCGTTCGATTGTTCTACAAAACAGCAGCTGATGAGTAGGATAGAGACAAGAGCTTCCCCCTCCATGGAAATTTTATATTAAGCTTCCTACTGTTTCGAACTCTTTGCATGTGGGCTCCCACCAGAAGATTTGTGTTATTTTGCAGTCAAAACAAGACAAATAGGAACCCTCTAACTCTTGGTTCCTGTCAGCAGACAAAAAGAGTTCTCATATTGATATAATCAAAGAAGCTAACTTAATAAATTTAACAAGTAGTAAACAGAGAATTTGACTTCAGAGCAAGTTAGCAACACCTTTTCGACTGTAATATCATGAAAAGAATAATAATTTGTTTCAAGATTCGCACTGTTAGTGGTACTGAGTTGTCATTGTTGTGCACCCTTTAGAGGGAACCTCTTGCAAGCTCATTCTAACTTCTAAGCAGTTACAGTAATCTGTGTCATCCTCTTAAAAAAAAAACCCATTCATGATTCAACTATTTTGCGACTTTTCTGCATTAAAGACACTTTTAAGATAACAAAAACAAATTGTACATTAATTACAAATATGGGGTGATAACAACCAAAAAATAAAATAAATGAAAATAAGGTTCATTTATTGCACAATGGGGTGTAACAAAAGACTGTTCATTGTCTCACTCTTGAGATTATGTACGTATGTATGTATGTATGTGCATCAGTGTATGCGTGCGTGCATATATATAATTGGGAACTCTGCATATAATTGTAACGGACTTAGCATTATGAACCTTGCATATAATTGTGAACATATATAATCTAATAGCAGAATGCAGATAATTGAGTCACGATTCACAGTAACCTACCTACATTGCATTGTGGTAGTTGCTCTGCTCCATGTGGCTTGAGTCCGTGGCTCAATGGGACGGTGGGACGGTGCTCTATGTATCGAATGTGTTAACCTGGAAAGTGAAAGTGGGAAAAAAAAAAAACATAAACAAAAACAAACCTAGCTTTAACTTACCTACTCGTTGAAATTTTCGCTAACCAAATGAAAACAAAACCAGATACAGTAGTTACATGCATATCTAGAACACTGCATATGGAATCACTAGTGATGTATGCGAAGAGATTTGAGTGTTTTGACATTTAAGATTTGAGAACATGAGATAATGATCACAGCTAAAGAAGATCTAGGAAAAGATCCAATTCTGAAAAATAAAAGAGAGAAAAAGAACATGAGAAGCATCTTTTGCGGCATTAACATCACAAAGATACTTGAGTATTTAGCATAGATATTGAGAAGATTTCAAGTAGTTGTGTAAAAACCATTTGATTTCAGTATTAAATGACGTATTATAGATTGGTCCGAGATACTTAAGTTTGGTCAGACGGATCTTTTGATCCTCTATCCACTCAAAGCCTAAGGAAAGCCCCTCCTGTTCCTGCTAAACCTCCTTAAAAAAAGCCAGAATTGTGCCTCGTGCTCCTTGGTTCACATTACATGTCATCTTACCCTTAATGAAAAATGCATCTACAAGATATGAGAAGAGACAAAGAGGAACCATCTTGTGAGTTGTGATGCTTCACAGTCATGCTAGGCTCTTACCACAAAAAAAAATTTAAAATTGCCGTTGACAAAAGATAATGAAGTGGTCACTAGACAGAATTATGCTAAACTATTCTACTTTATTCTATCTTCAACTGCTGGTCCAACTTTTTGTTTTATGCAGCCAACTGGACAGAAACCTAGAGCCTAAATTATTATAATTTAATTTGCTAACTAGTTGTAAAATGCCTGCCTATTTAAGAAGGGTACCTCATGGTTGATGAGATACATGCCAGCACCTCCTTCTCCTCTCTGTCTATTCTTCTCACGTTTCCCACCTCCAATTCTTCTCATTTCTTGTAAAAATAACCTGTCCCATTTCCATTGTTGTTAAAATCGATATCTACATTATATAGTCCCTTCCTGCAATCCAAGATCTTCACTGTACTTGCATATACATTTGAGTAAGATGTGGGCTTTGTGCATTGGAGCTCTGGTTTTTGTAAGCATCACACATTGGCTTTACAGATGGAGGAATCCCAGATGCAATGGGAAACTACCACCTGGTTCAATGGGACTGCCACTTCTCGGCGAAACCCTTCAGTTTTTCGCGCCCAACACTTCTTCTGACATACCTCCCTTCATCAAGAACAGGATGAAAAGGTAACGTATAACCTCCACTTTTATTGTTCAACCAGTACTGCAGTCATAATTAGGCCCTATTCTTCACATTTTGTTCTGTTTCTGATGTGCTTTTACTTTCAGTTACGGGCCAGTATTCCGGACTAGTTTGGTGGGACGGCCAGTTATAATATCAACAGACCCTGATCTCAATTACTTCATCTTCCAGCAAGAGGGGCAGTTGTTTCAGAGCTGGTATCCAGATACATTCACAGAGATCTTTGGACGACAAAATGTGGGTTCGTTACACGGATTCATGTACAGGTACCTCAAGAACATGGTGCTAAACCTCTTTGGTCCTGAAAGCCTCAGGAAGATGCTCCCTGAAGTTGAGCAGGTAGCAAGTGTAAGATTACAGCAGTGGTCAAGCCGGGACACAGTGGAATTGAAAGAAGCAACTGCAACTGTAAATTCAGACACCGCTCTTCATCCCAGTTAAAATGATGCACCAAATTTCTTGTTTGGGGACTAACAATTCTATCTTTGCAGATGATATTTGATCTGACTGCAAAGAAGCTGATAAATTATGATCAAGAGAAGTCATCGGAGAATTTAAGGGAGAACTTTGTTGCATTTATGGAGGGATTAATCTCTTTCCCATTGGATATTCCAGGAACAGCTTATCACAAATGTCTACAGGTAAACAAAATTCAGCCAAATCAGTTTCTTCTTCTTATTCTGAACTGAATGAGTGGCTTTTCGCTCACACTCTTGACTTCTCATAATTTTTCGCAGGGTAGAAAAAGAGCAATGAAGATGCTGAAAAACTTGCTTCAAGAAAGACGAGCAAACCCCAGGAAGGAGCAGAGTGATTTTTATGATTATGTTCTAAAAGAACTTCAGAAAGAGGGAACAATCCTAACAGAAGCAATTGCCCTGGATTTAATGTTCGTGCTACTATTTGCCAGCTTCGAAACAACTTCTGTAGCTATAACTTTAGCCATAAAATTTCTATCGGAACATCCTCTTGTGCTAAAACAACTAACGGTATGGGAAAACATATTGTTTGAAAGTTACAAAAATCTTTTTATTGCTTTTCCAACTAACATGCTCTACATGTTTATATCCTTGTCAGGAAGAACATGAGGTAATCCTGAAAAATCGAGAAAATGTTAATTCAGGGCTTACATGGAGAGAGTATAAATCAATGACATACACATTTCAGGTAGGCTTTTACAAGCATTTTTTCACTTGTCTAAAAAATATTTAATAATGTAATATGTAGCTTCACTTTACAAATTTATGGATTCAACTCGCAGTTCATCAATGAAACAGCTAGATTGGCAAATATAGTTCCAGGAATCTTCAGGAAAGCCCTTAGAGATATCCAGTTTAAGGGTATGTGAAAAATATATATTACTGTATTTCCAATCACAAAAAATATTTGTGTACATGCAGATAATTTGACATGCACTAAAAATGCGTAATGGTGCAGGATATACAATTCCTGCAGGTTGGGCGGTCATGGTCTGTCCCCCAGCTGTCCACTTGAATCCAGCAAAATATGAAGATCCCCTTGCCTTCAATCCAAGTAGATGGAAGGTGGGTCAAATAACCTAAGTCACTTATACGAATATAAAATAATCAAAATAGTTACTTCAGGACTCCTAATCATTCTTTAAAGTGGTGTCGTTCAGGGAATGGAAACAAACTGTGCATCTAAGAACTTCATGGCTTTTGGTGGTGGCATGAGGTTTTGTGTTGGAACAGACTTTACCAAAGTGCAGATGGCTGTATTTCTCCATTGCTTTCTCACAAAGTACAGGTGGCACGCAATCAGAGGAGGTAACATAGTTCGGACTCCTGGTATACAATTCCCAAATGGTTACCGTGTTAGGATCATAAAGAAAGATGTGACGCATGAATCTACATGATCAAACCCGAAGCAACAAAAAGGCAAGCAATTTGTGTGGCTAACGCTAATCGGAGAAAAGCATATTATCACTCAGAATTCCTATTCTCAGACTGCAAAAGGAATCCCAGCCGAGCTACATTTTATGCTTAGGTTAAAATTTTGAGTCACAGAGTTTTGTGCTTTCAGTTCACTGTGTCACATATACTTGAGAAAGTAAAAAAGGCAGATCATCTATGGTATTAAAAGATATCAATCTTCATGCTTTAAAAAGAAGAGAAAAGATCAACGTTTAATTGTAACAATTCTTGTATATGTCTGGTCCTCGTCCTTTATGTGAAAATTAACTTTCAGTATGTAAATTATACATCAATGTGTTGTCAAAAACATTCCATAACTATACTAATATACTATAAACAAGAGTATCATCATCTCTTTAGAGTATGGCTTATACTATGAATGATCCAGCAGCCTGTGTTTAAACTTGTTAAAATGATCTTGCCTCTCGTCGAGATGTCTGCTCGTATTGGATAATGGATATTCATTTAAGAAGACTCTCTGGCCTCTCTGCGTCTATGATGCCCAATATGGTCATTCTTCCTACTGTCCATGTAGAGTTGCTGCATAACACTTGAATTCTTACCACGGCCATGCTTATGCTTGTCTTTTTGAACATGATGAAGGTAATAATAATAATCGGTGCCCGTGTCTGAATGTTTGTGCTTGTGATCACTGTGAATACCACTTCGTCTACGTCGAGCTTCAAGCTTGTGGTGCCTGCCCTCCTGCTTGTGATGTTTTCTAACATGAACATGGGGGCGATCAACATCAATATGGTGACTCCGAAAATCTCTGATTCTCTGATTGTCAGACTGAAAATGGTCATCCCACCAGTCATAGAGAGGATCAAAGAGTCCTTTTTGATGTAAAAGCCATAGTAGCACAAGCACTGGAACCCAAAGTAGAATAGTGTTTCTTAATTTAATGTTAATTCACTCTTAAGCACAAAATTTTGAAAAGAGAGTATTACTTCTACCTGTTGGAAAAATAGCCAAAACAAGACCAAACAACACTAGCCAACTCAAGCATATATATTGAATGTGGCAGCTGAAGTCAAAGAAACTGGAGCATTTCCTTCTGCATCATAATAATAACATAACATTACAAGAACTTTCAGAATATAATAACAAAGGGAAGCTATAAGTAGGTGAAAGTAGAATTCACCTTGTATAATATAGAAGAAATAGAGACACATATATTACACGCCATATCTAGGCTGTACTATATGAAAAATTGGAAAAAGTTGAAAAGAAGGTCAAAGATACCTCCTAGGTATATAGAATGAGTTGGAAATGAGTTAAGAAAATTGCAATTATCTGGAATTATATCCCAGGATAATCCTCCTCTACCGTTATGCGAATATCAATATTCAGAATTGGAAAAAGATCAACTTAGAACATGGGGGCTATTAGCTTTCTATGTTCATGTAGATGCCATAAGTTTTAAATTCAGTATAATATAGATAAACAACAGATCACTTATCCGATCCATTATTGCAGATAAAGATTTTGAAAAGTCTGTTATGTTACAATAGACATATCCGCACAAGCTTCAGCATGTGAGTTCTGAAAAATTTCATACAGAGCATCTACATGTGTCCAAAATAATTCATGCAAAAGTACCTGCATGCTTTTCCGGTAATGAAGTCCCTCAAACCTTCCCAAAGCTTCCTTCCAATGCTTTCAATGGACTCAAAGAAACCATTTATACTGCTCTTTGGAGGTTGAAAGGGAGTAATCTGCATCAAATTAATGACCACACCAGAAAATGGACAATGACTAAGCAGTTTTCACAATGCAATTTTTAAAAATGCAGGTTTTCTTTCAATTACAGCTTGGATACAATCATTGGGCCTCTTACCATCACAATTAAAACTATAAGAAGTCTTGTTTGTTATTGTTATGGTTGCCACTGCATCTAATCCTCATGAACTTTGTAATGTGCAAATACAACTCCATGAGACTAAGGAAAATAAATTCAAGTACGTAAGGTTTCTTTTGCTAATGGACTCAGATGTTGCAGAATGAAACAGTACATCGGTCATGACTTCAGCTAAGCTATCCAATGAATTGCCATTCATACAATCAATTAGTTCCAGATATCTAGTAGAGAGACGAATGTCACATTTTTATTTAGAACAAATCAACAAATAAACAACTAATGC
Source organism: Atalantia buxifolia (assembly GCA_030444775.1). Lineage (NCBI taxonomy): Eukaryota > Viridiplantae > Streptophyta > Magnoliopsida > Sapindales > Rutaceae > Atalantia > Atalantia buxifolia. Next base: position 46,257,619 of record CM059835.1, on the reverse strand, counting down.
TCTTTGCACTATCAAGATTCAAGAATGTCCTTGATAAAGCTCCACCATCATGTAGCATTCTTAAGCTTTAGAGTAGCAAAACCTAAAGTGAGACTCAAATATTTCATTCAGGTAAAATTTCTGCCTACCTATGATTTAATTTTCAGAACTTTGGGCTAGTAATAGAAACCTGCTCAACAAATCATAATTTTAAAACTTTCCCAACCTGTGAACCATTGTCAAGGACAGTAGCCATGGTACTGAATTGACACTCAGCTCTATCGACTTCATTGAAATCAGAGTCCTTTAATATAGCTGCATTCACATATAACATTTATCAACGAGACAAACACTGTCTTGCAGTCTCAATAAGGTTTAACCCAAAACAGCCAGAGATGCTAAAATGGCCATGTTTTAAGTTACCCGAACATGTATATTTTGCTGCTTGATCTGTTGTTGGATAGATTTTGAATGATCGAATTGAAGTTTCTTTAGGCTTTATTATGAAGTACTGTTCCTGCAGCCGTACCAACTCCCAATGATGGCATCCTTCATGATGAGACATGTTAAACGACTTTTTTTTTCAATTAAAAATATACCTCCATGAGAGTAACACCTCTTGAGCAATCAAACTGCAAGATGGAAAAACACATCACAGTTTTACTGAATATTTTCAGACTTCAATAGAAAATGCTGAGGAAAAGTTTGTAAAGGATACCGTTAAGCTATACGACGCTTCCACTTCACCAGTATTCTGAGTCGTGATTGTGGCAACTCCAAATTGTGTAAGTGCTTCAAATGTTGGGATGCTGACGCCTATGATTTTTCCTGGGCTCCTACAAAGCAGATAAAAACTGAAACTTAACAATATTGAATAATGACATTCACTAAATAAAAGGACAAGATAACACATGATTTGGCACGCATATTAAGGGAACAATCTTTGACACTCTGAATCAACAGAGAAGTTCCAGCTCTGCAAATTCGTGCTGATGAAGAGATCATCACCAATTATTAACTAAATAGAACTAGACATTAATCGTTCAGACAAGCATTTACCTTTGGTAAACATATTCTATATCATCAGCTCTTAGTTCTATCAACAAATTTGAATTAAGAACTTCGGTGACACCTATGGAGAATGAATGAGACCCTGCATTCTGCACCAAAATCAAAGTGTTAAGCCAGCCAAATAATAAAACTTCCTTCCAAATCCAATCTGCAATTTTTGAAAACATAACTGGATGCTGGTTCATCCTTTCAAACCTTCCTTCCACTCCATATAGAGGGAGCTGATTCCTATTAATTCGGTTCTGATCAGCCTGTCAGAAACAGCAGCAATTCAGGAATAATATGTCACTTTTTCTCTATTGAAACCATCCACAAGGATTACCAACGGTTTAACAAGTTAAAAACTAAAGAGTCACATACCACTGAACCTAACAATTGTCACGACTCTAAGCAAGAGAGAATCAGAAACATAATTACTACTACAGCACAAAAAAGAATTTGCCTACATAAACTTCAAAAATTTTATGGAGAAAAATTGAAAAGGAATAACAAAAATCACGAAAAGAGTTTTAATACACTAACTTCTCGATAATTCCACAACTGGTTGTGCAAGCAACTCCAAAATGGTGAAGAGCAGAAACTTGGCTGCCCATTAAATGCCTCATAGCTGACACCAATTTTGTTGCATTCGAGACCATCTAAGGTAAATCTCGTTCTCTCAAGAAGCATCCACATTGAAAAATTTCCCCCCAAGTCTTGTGGTTGACCAGGGCCACCCTTCCGCATCATAAAGGAAAAACTATCAGCAAATTAACATAACTACTATTCTGTGAACAAATTTGTGATTCCTTCGCAAACAAATCAGCCAAAATATTACAGGAGACGTAACAGATGGGAAATGTCATTCGTTTTACAATTCATCACTTTTGATAAACCTCCTTGATTGGGCCATGAAGTTACACCTCCCTAACTGCTAATCCAAAGTAACGGTCTCTGATGGATTATAAAATGAAAGCTCAACACTAGACCAGGTAAATCAAGTAATTACTGAATCTACAGTTTAATTAAGATTTCAATAATAAGTTTCAGTTGCAAACTAGTATTATCTGATCAAAGCAAGCATCCGTTCTGTAACTCTGTATATAACAAGAACACACATAGAAGCCATAGCCTGCAACATACAAACTCTCTACGCACTTATCTCTCAAGCCATAGCCTGCATACTACTCATTACCCATACACCAAGGGATTTTTTATTACATCTTATTCGAGCAATACCAGGCCAACAGATAAGCTAATGATTATGTTGTGTTCTTAATAACTGCACAAGACTAGAATTGAACTGTTCTATTAGTTTCAGCATCACTCTATAAAATTTGTTCGTTCACCCAAGAAATTTTGAAAGTTCATAGAATCTTTGCAGTTGAAAATTCAATTCCAAGCAATATAAAACTTTCATGCATTATCTTCTGTTAAGAGGAAAGAAAGCTGCTTTATAACAGAAAAGAATGCGAGTGAAGTCATTTCTTCTAAACTATTCCAAGCGCTTGCTAAGAATTCAAATATTTAAGTAATTTGAAGAGCTACGTCTGCATTCTATTCTTTGTCACAAGAAAGTTTAAACATCTGCATGCATATGAACGCATTATTAACTTACTATTAAAACTTATTAAGATAGACAATTAGTACCTATGCCAAATAATAGAAAAAGAAGAAGTTTAAAAAGCATCAGGCAGTGGCTCTGAAGGACACTTAAAATTTTATTTCACACTCAAGGCTGACTAAATAGGAATCTGCCAGCTTTTTAAAATTGATTCTACTCATTATATTGTTGATAGCTTGTTGGTTTCCAGAAACATCTCTACTATTTCCCACACTAAATCAATCGCAGTTAGATGACACAATTTATTGCAATAATTTGTTGAACTCAGATACCAACAACGAGAAACCTGATCTGGCTGGATTTTTGCTTGAATATATAGCTAGGGCACCATAGTCACAATTATAAAAAGTACAGCAGGCATACCTGCCTAGGAATGACGAGGTAGAACTCCTCGAATGACGGAATATTAGTATACCCAACAAAATCCCCAATAAGATTAACCTTTAAAAAATTATCGGCGGCGGTTGCTGTTCTATTTTCAGGGCCCACTGTCACTTCCTGCTAACAAAGAACAATGTCCGGAGCTTTCATTACAACTATATTACTCTTCTTTATTAAAATTCAGACAATATAGATGCACAATAATTCAAACCAACATTCCATTCCAGTGGCAAAATGTAACGGCATATTGCCAAAAGGCACCTCAATACACACTTTGCAGTGGTTCTTGAAGATTGAACAGCTAATATTGATTGCGTCTCCCACAGGAAACCAGTTTAAAACATATGATAACATAACAAACAAAGGTCACTGATGTAAGTTAGTTAACCTAACTGGTGAAATTGGGAGGGTACCAGAGGTCTTGGGTTCCAACCCAGATACATGGGTCGGGAGAGGACTGGGTTGCTATCATGCTATTATTATTGTTATTATTATTTGAAAAAGGGTATCAGATATATAAACTACTCAGGTGACAAATTTATTTCAGTACATCTTACACAAATATAAAGCAATCTTGTGCATGAAGCATTTGGCTGCTTTCATGCACAATGTTAAATCAAGAACATGATCAAGACAGAAAATGAGTCCAGTAAATAAAATTCATGGGTTCTAAGAATATGTACATAGGAGGTGAAAAAACAACATACCGACACTTTAGACCCAGTCTTCACCTCAATTCGAACACTAAATCCTATAGATCGTTGCCCGATACCAAAAACATGGAACCTGTATGCGCCAAATTAATAAATTAGGGTATAAGTATTTAAGCTTGTGAATTTTAGTTTCTAAAAGTTATAAAAAGCGAGAATTCACTTCTATGCGACTAAGCCTACACAAAATATATTGCCTCAATAATTTAAATCAGTAAGCTATTGTGACAATGCAGATGTATTACCATTAGAATGTATCTTTTTCAGCATTGGAAGACATCATTGGAGTAGATAACTATTTTGCAGTACTTCAAAATAAATTGTTATTGTAAAATAAAGGCCCACGTCACACGTGCAACAATCTTATGAAAACTGAAAAAGGTCCATTTGTTATTCAGCAGAGCCCTTAGTACCAAAACTCAATAAGAGTTAACAACTCATTGTCAAGAAGAGAATCCCAACAAAATTGATGTGAATGAGATCTTTTAACTCTTCAAAAGACTCTTTTTGAAACCAATAATTAAAAGAAGCTTATAGAAGATCTTTTTGACCATTTCTTAGTCAAACCAAACATAGGCAGTAAGAATTTATGAGACCAATCGGCTGGATGAAAGTCAGCATCAGTTTGTAACAAAAAGTTCATTTTCAATCCATATAAGCATCCAAATTAATAAATATTACATTACATAATTTTCATAGAGGAAAATTTACTTAGAAACTAGAATCAAGGCCTAAGAAAAAGATTAGTCCAAGCCATACCAATCACCTGGAAATCGGAGACAATGTGCAGTATTTGCCTTTCCTTTGAGCAACTTGTCAACTAATCAAAATAAAGTAAAAGTCAAACTCCAGACTCACAAGACGCATCATGCTTGAAAATTTTCTGATATTGAACACTACAATTATCACATACAGACATTTCCACATGATGAAGGTATCCGCCTTTGAGGCCCACAAGGGCAGCAAATTGGCTGCATAGAGAGGGGAAAAAAAAGCATAATTTAAAAAGCGTATTCACAGACATATTTCAATAATACACATGTAATAAAACCATCGTTAGAGTTTATTAACTATTGTTTGGACCCTTACCTATGAGTGTAATCTTTTGGGTCAACTAGTAACTTAATATGGTATCAGAGTCAATTTTAACCAAGGGCCTCTGTTTTTGAATACACCCACTAGATTTATATTTTCATTTGTTTGTTGGTCCACATGACGAGACAGTTTAGGCTTGTTAGAGCTTAAGGCTATTGTTTGGGTGTTGCTCTACTAGCTTAAGCTTTTAGGTCAAGTCATAAATTAATACCCATAAAAGAGAGAAAATACAAAATGAGAACGGATTGCAGGAATACCACAAGGATAAAACACAAGTGAAAAAAAAAAATTAACTGTGATGAAAGATGTCCCGATCAACATTAACCTATACCAAATTCAAGCGTCAAATATACTAACAACTTTCAACTCTTGAATTCAAGTTCATTGGTTGTTTTATAGGAAGATCTCAAAATCAGAACATCAAACTAACTTTCAGTATATATGTGACATATGACCACAATATCATAACTTTACAAGCAGTATAGGACTCAAGAAGGAAAAATAATATGGAAATAGCAAGTGAGATTCAAAATGTTAGAAATGCTACCTCAGTGTGCTCAATAATGTGGCCATTTTCATCTCGCAACCTACAAAACAATAAATAGAAGCCAGTACAGTGAGCCAACACATAAATCCTCACTCTCAAGTAGTGGTATAATTCAAAATAAATAAATAACAGGAAAGAAAGCTAAAAAGCAATTAAACCAGGCTGCACTAACTATCCTCGAATCAAATGCCACCAAGAATATCACTTTCCATAAAATAATTCATTGAAAATTGGTGATGATGAGGTCAATTATACCGCGGTTATTCATGCATTTCCTGTGTATGAGTAGCACAAGTAATTTAAGGCATATGTTTATTCAATTATCAAAATGCACACATATTAATATACAGTCCCAACTGATTAGTAACTATTCACATCAATTTTAGTGACTGACATGGATAATTACGAAGGAAAAATGAAGGCAACTTAATAACAGCAGAACGTGAATCAATTAATTGGCTACTAAATCACATCTCCGGGCCATCATGATTTCAAGGCAGAAATTTGGCAGGCATGAAGCAGCAAAAACTTGTCGCACAAAGAAAATAAAATTACCATTTCGTCCAGACCATTTTCACTGAACCGTCAATAGAACTATATCATGCCAATAATGGAGATGCAAGATTTCAAGGTGATTAATGTAACTATAGACTGTCGTCTGTTAGATTTTGGCATAGATAAAATAATTGGTAGGTTGATATTGTGGCTAAAAAAGCAGTGTAAAATGTTGAATCATGTAATCAAGCCAACCATAGTTATGATAAAAAAATCATAAGCATGAGAAATGAATATAATAAAAGCAAAACAACTACTGTCTTTAAATGGCTTATTTTTTTCAATTTTTCAAAAACTTAGGGAAGAGAGAATAAAAAATGTAAGATGTTACTTGCCTCTCACAGACCTTCACAACATCTGCACCGGCATCTGGCTCACATTTCCGTGTTTTCACATAGAACTCTTGAGGTTTATAAGGAACATCCTAGTATTCAAAGCAACAAATAGATAATTTTTCCATGTTGAATCTAAGTAAACTTTCTGTTCAATAAATTAACTGGGGAAAAAAAAGAAAGAAAAAAAAAAGCAGATGCAAAAATGGATGCACTAAAAGGATATTCTCATACTCGTATATAAGTTAGCTCATAGACAGCATAGGAAGCGGTTTTGTTGACTGTCAACACTGGTGGAATTCTCACTGTTCGCATCTTTTGTGTTGAATTCTCCTCCACCTCCACTACTTCCGCCACAATAGAAGCCTCGCCTCCACTCTTACAAAAAGAATTTGAAAAACAGAAATTAAAAATTTCAAACGAAAATCTCATATTATAAAAGAAAAAATTGAGGGAAACACTTCACTGATAGCGACTATTCTAATCCTTTCTCCAAAAAAAAAAAAAGAAAAATCCAACGCTCAAAACGTATCTACCGATTAAGCAATAATCTCTGTTTCTTGTTTTCAAGATTTGAGAGTCTCATCAAATTACATTAAAAAGTTTACAAATTGTGACACTTAAAAAAGTAATGAGCCGTTAAAACGCCATATTAGTAGATCATTCGAAACCCTAAAAAGTAATTAAAGAAAATAAATCAGGACAAATCAACATAATTGTTTAAAGAAAGAGAAAATCGGTTACCGAGCCGCTAGGAACCGCCATGTTGAGTACAATCTTGGTGGTGCAATTCAAGTTGTCACTGTCCGTACGCTTTTCGCATTTTTCAAGTTTCGATTTTGAAAGGATTTGAACTCCGACCACACATGGTGTACTTAGAAGACTGAGAATACAAAAGAAAACAAACAGAAAGTGTTTCAATTTGAGGGATTTTGTTTGGTTTCTCATCTTTTTTTGCCCTTTTGTTTAGAAAATGGATGAGGGAAAGAGTGTGTTGATAGTAAGCGATACGCTAAAATGGAGCGGTTTTGGCGGGTGTGGTGGTCGTTTAAAAACCGCCGTTGCAACGGTATTTTTTCAAATTATTTTTTGATGGTGATGTTTTAGCCAATGGGATGCAGGGAACTTCACGCTGTGAGCTATACGACAGCGTTTGGTTTTTCCTGCTATTATTTTTTTATTATTGTTCACGTTTAAACGATGTTTTAAATTTTATAATCGAGTCAACAAATGAACGCTGTCGACCGTACCACCACCTAAGCATTCATCTCCGTTTAACTGAAAACAGATAAAAATTAGACAATTTTTTATTCAAAAAATTCAAAAAATTATTTGTAATCATGATGATGCTAGCAAATAACGATCACTACATTGCATAATTAGAAGAAAAAATAAAATGGAGAAACACTGCTGGCTTACAAGCATCTCATCTCCTTGTTCAACTGTTGGTGTGTGTGGATGATTTTTTTTTTTTTTTGAGATTTAAATTTAAGAGTAAATTGACTTGTTTTGAGTTCAAATAATCTAAATTAAATAATTACATATTTAATTTGTATAAGGTATTGATATATCTTTGACTAAACTAATAGGCCTTTGATCACACGGTAGCTATTTCTCTTATTAAAAATGATGACAACGGTGATTATGTCCTTCTTTTTCTAATTATATTAGGAAATAGAACCGCACTTCTCGCGGTTTTAAAAAAATAATTTAGTATTATTTTTTTTGTATTTGATGAAACTGATAAAAAATATGAATTGATTTTTTTTTTAAGATGAAGCAAACTTATAAAACTAATGTTATTTATGAAAATTAATTATTTTTTTGTTAACTTTAAAAATATATATTAATGTGTATAGTGTAAGTGTACAGACCTTATACCTTTTGTAGTTGTTGATAAGTTCTAAATTATATTCAATTTACTAATCTATTACAACTTTTATATCTCTTTTTTTCCAACCAGCTCCAACGATTTCAATATCACCCACACCACATAAACTTCCGACAGCATCTGTAATATTATGGAAAAATAACATAAACATGTTAAAACATAAGAATTAATAATTTCTAATATACATTTAAATATTAACAAACATTAATAATTAAAAAAATACCTAAGAGGATTGTGTTATCATTTGCACATATATCAATCAAATTCGGAGATATGAATTAGAATCCATTGATTGAAATCTTAACAGTTTATTCTTCTAACCTCTTAAGCGGAGTTATAACTAAGAAAATAATATTATACTGATTTGAAAGTAGCTTATATTTGCCTATAGTTGAAACAACTTTCAAATTCTTGACATTGTACAAAGAATCTTCACTCAACATGTGCCTAAACATTGCCACTAAATTTTTCGTAATTGCTGCATGCATTAAATTTTCCTATGAAAAAAAAATGCTACATTAAGTGTAAAACAATTGGGAAAAAAATTAGAGAAAATAATGGAAGAATGAATTTTTTATACAATCTTTTTATCAATAAAAATCATATTCACACTAATCAATTCTTCATTCTTTTTTATATTAACAAACTCCGACATCCTATAAAGCCTAACTCTTGTCAGCCAACTATCTTTATCATTATTCAACTAATGAAGAAAAGAGTACTCCATGAAGCACATAATACTAAAAATTCAAATAAGTTAAAAAATAAAAACACAAGAATATTTCTAAATTGGTTAAATAAAAAAAAGCCCAAACATAACAAATCTTAAATACGTAATATTTATAGAGTTTGAAGAAGTCAAAAAACACTAAACAAAAAGTTGCATAATTAAATATGGGAGTACGACATTAAAATTAGGCTCTATTGACATTGGTGAAGGAAGATGAAGGAACCTTTCTTCGTATATAAATTAGTTGATGTATTTTAAGCCACTAAAGTTTAGTCGTTGGCTTAATAAAATAAATGAATGTTTTAAGACTTATAATTAATTATTATTAATAGTTACATATTATTGAATTTAAATGGAAAGAGGAAGGGACATGTAATTTTTTGTAATCTAATAATTATTTTTTATTTATTTTTTATTTGTATTATTTTGTAATGTAATTATTTTTTAATCTCAACGAATATATTAGATAATAGAGAATATACAAAGATAAGAAATAATGATGTCACAAATCTTAAATACTTAATGTGTATAGAGTTTGAAGAAGCCAAAAGGCACTAAACAAAAGATTACATAATTAAATATGGGATTATGACATTAAAATTAGGCACTAATGGCATTGTTGAGGGATGATGAAGAAACCTTCTTTTTTATATTAATTAATTGATGTAAGTCATTAAAGTTTAATTTTTGACATAATAAAATAAATGAATATTTCAAGACTTATAATTAATTATTATTATTAATAATTTCTCTTCTTATGTTAATTAGTTGATGTACTTTAAGCCACTAAAGTTTAATTACTAGCATAATAAAATAAATTAATATTTTAAAAGACTTATAATTAATTATTATTAATGATTACATATTGTTGGATTTAATTAGAAAGAGTAAGAGACATGTATAAAGAATATCTACTAATATTTTAGATATTTTAGATAATAGCGAATAAAAAAAGAAGATGAATGGTGATGCCAAATAAATGAATGTTTCAAAAGACTTATAATTAATTATTATTAATGGTTATATATTGTTGGATTTAAATAGAAAGAGGATGAAACATGTATAAAGAATATCGACAAATATTTTATAAATTTTAGATAATATAGAATATAAAAAGAAGAGGAATGGTGATGCCACATCACTAAAGAGGATATTAGTTAAATAATAATAAAAACTCAAACATAACAAATCTTAAATATTTAGTATTTAGAGAGTTTGAAGAAACCAAAAGGCACTAAACGAAAAGTTGCATAATTAAATATGAGATTATAACATTAAAATTAGGCCTTAGTGGCATTGTTGGGGGAAGATGAAAGAACCTCTCTTCCTATGTTAATTAGTTGATGTACTTTAAACCATTAAAGTTTAATTGCTAGCATAATAAAATAAATAAATGTTTCAAAAGATTTATAATTAATTATTATTAATGGTTACATATTGTTAGATTTAAATAGAAAGAGGAAGAGACATGTACAAATAATATCCACTAATATTTTAGATATTTTAGATAATAGAGATTATATAAAAAAAAAAGAATAGTAATAACACATCACCTCTTAAAGTCTCAACTATATATATATATATATATATATTTTAAATTTATTAAATAAAATAAATTTTTCAGTGACATTTATGAGGAAAAAAATCACAATTCTATATTTCTTATTAATATACACAATATTTAAAAAAAAAAAAGATTGCATTGCTAAAATGACAATAGAAAAAAGGAAAATGATGCCACTTAAGCTTTAGCCCAGTGGTGAACTACTGCTCTCAAAGTAAAGAAGGAGTATGAGGGTAGTGGTTCAAGTCTCTATAAACTCAGCCTCCCTCAATTAAGTAAAAAATTATGTAGAGTTAATTTGTAAGTTTTTCTTTCTTGTAAAATGCAAGTAGAGCAGAGATATTCCTCGTCTGTGAGGATCATATGTTTGGGCATCTACTTCATAGAATTAATATAATAATGTAAATCCTAAATTATATATTTGATTATAAATATCAATATAATGTCTGCTTTATTTAATAACAGTTGTAAATAAAGCAGTTGTATGAATATAATAATATAAATCTTAAATTATATATCTAATTGTAAATATCAATATAATGTATGTTTTAATATCAATTATAAATAAAGCAGTTGTAAATATATGTTTAATACAATAATTAATATTTAAAAAACAAAAGAAAAATGATGACGAACGATGCGGAGGGTGTGTCTCGGACCCGTACGAGACCCGGCTTTTACCAATTACAATTGAATTGAACTTGACAAAGATGTTAAATTGGACCAATAGCCTCTCAATTATTTTGTAAGAATGAGATCATCTTCGATTGTGAATCTTAGAAGACAATCTTCTTTAAAAAAGATTGCAGTGCTAAAATGACAATAGAAAAAAGGAAAATGATGCCACTTAAGCTTTAGCCCAGTGGTGAACCACTGCTCTCAAAGTTAAGAAGTAATATGAGGGTAGTGGTTCAAGTTTCTATAAACTCAACCTCCCTCAATTAAGTAAAAAATTATGTAGAGTTAATTTGTAAGTTTTTCTTTCTTATAAAATGCAAGTAGAGCAGAGATATTCCTCGTCTGTGAGGATCATATGTTTGGGCATCTACTTCATAGAATTAATGTAATAATGTAAATCCTAAATTATATATTTGATTATAAATATCAATATAATGTCTGCTTTATTTAATAACAGTTGTAAATAAAGCAGTTGTATGAATATAATAATATAAATCTTAAATTATATATCTAATTGTAAATATCAATATAATGTATGTTTTAATATCAATTATAAATAAAGCAGTTGTAAATATATGTTTAATACAATAATTAATATTTAAAAAACAAAAGAAAAATGATGACGAACGATGCAGAGGGTGTGTCTCGGACCCGTACGGGACCCGGCTTTTACCAATTACAATTGAATTGAACTTGACAAAGATGTTAAATTGGATCAATAGCCTCTCAATTATTTTGTGAGAATGAGATCATCTTCGATTGTGAATCTTAGTAGACAATCTTCATTAAAAAAGATTGCAGTGCTAAAATGACAATAGAAAAAAGGAAAATGATGCCACTTAAGCTTTAGTACAGTGGTGAACCACTACTCTCAAAGTTAAGGAGTATGAGAGTAGTGGTTCAAGTCTCTATAAACTCAATCTCCCTCAATTAAGTAAAAAAGTATGTAGAGTTAATTTGTAAGTTTTTCTTTCTTGTAAAATGCAAGTAGAGCAGAGATATTCCTCGTCTGTGAGGGTCATATGTTTGGGCATCTACTTCATAGAATTAATGTAATAATGTAAATCATAAATTATATATTTAATTGTAAATATCAATATAATGTCTGCTTTATTTAATAACAGTTGTAAATAGAGCAGTTGTATGAATATAATAATATAAATCTTAAATTATATATCTAATTATAAATATCAATATAATGTATGTTTTAATATTAATTATAAATAAAATAGTTGTAAATATATGTTAATATAATAATTAATATTAAAAAAACAAAAGAAAAATGATGACGAACGATGCGGAGGGTGTGCCTCGGACCCGTACGGGACCCGGCTTTTACCAATTACAATTGAATTGAACTTGACAAAGATGTTACATTGGACCAATAGCTGCTCAATTATTTTGTGAGAATGAGATCATCTTCGATTGTGAATCTTAGTAGACAATCTTCATTAAAAAAAGATTGCAGTGCTAAAATGACAATAGAAAAAAGGAAAATGATGTCACTTAAGCTTTAACCCAGTGGTAAAGCACTGCTCTCAAAGTTAAGGAGTATGAGGGTAGTGGTTCAAGTCTCTATAAACTCAACCTTCCTCAATTAAGTAAAAAATTATGCAGAGTTAATTTGTAAGTCTTTCTTTCTTATAAAATGTAAGTAGAGTAGAGATATTCCTCGTCTGTTAGGGTCATATGTTTGGGCATCTACTTCATAGAATTAATGTAATAATATAAATCTGAAGTTATATATCTTAGTAGACAATCTTCATTAAAAAAAGATTGCAGTGCTAAAATGACAATAGAAAAAAGAAAAATGATGCCACTTAAGCTTTAACCCAGTGGTAAAGCACTGCTCTCAAAGTTAAGGAGTACGAGGGTAGTGGTTCAAGTCTCTATAAATTCAACCTTCCTCAATTAAGTAAAAAATTATGCAGAGTTAATTTGTAAGTCTTTCTTTCTTATAAAATGTAAGTAGAGCAGAGATATTCCTCGTCTGTTAGGGTCATATGTTTGGGCATCTACTTCATAGAATTAATGTAATAATATAAATCTGAAATTATATATCTGATTGTAAATATCAATATAATGTCTGCTTTATTTAATAATAGTTGTAAATAGAGCAGTTGTATGAATATAATAATATAAATCTTAAATTATAATGTATGTTTTAATATCAATTATAAATAAAGTAGTGGTAAATATATTTTTAATACGATAATTAATATTAAAAAAACAAAAGAAAAATAATGACGAACGATGCGGAGGGTGTGCCTCGGACCCGTACGGGACCGGCTTTTACCAATTACAATTGAATTAAATTTGACAAAGATGTTAAATTGGACCAATAACTTCTCAATTATTTTGTGAGAATGAGATCATCTTCTATTGTGAACCTTAGTAGACAATCTTCATTAATGCGGTTGACAAAACTTTTGGCGCAATCACGAGCGTGATCGATGTGACCCCGCGTAGTGCTTAAAACATGGATAAATACGCTGAAAAAGAAAAATAAAAAGAAAATAAAAATACTGCAAGTACAGTTGGCATAATCATGATTCTTTTGTACCTTAGCAAGCATCAATGTCTTGGGGGGTTTTTTAGCCAAACAGCTCTGATCAACATCCATCTTCACGATGTCGTCTTGCCGTCCCGACCGTCCGATGCTCTCAATCAGAATTGGTTTTGATACATCGAACGGCACAAATTGATTACACAATCAAATATTAATAAATTACAGGCTGATCATTTCTTTTAGATTTTGACCACGAGCTCCACGTCTGCAAGGTGTAAAATAATTGGATGTAGTTGAGACTTGAGTGCAAGCAACCTAGCCCCAATGCACACTTGCTTTGATTCAAACCAATGGCGGCAAGGCGCGATCACGTAAAAACCTCGAAACCCAGGGGCATTTTCGGAGAGCCGTCTTGACAAACGAAAGTAACCGCTTGTGGTCTGGGTTCAGTTATAGCCAATAGGAAACTCCAATTCTTAAAAAAAAGAATCTCCCACTTCTGGCTGCCCCTCCCCCAATGTTACACCTGCAGAGACCCAATAGCTTTCTTTTGCCGGCCGGGGACACGTGGCAACCACTTAGACGTTCTGACGAGTTAAAAAAACAAAAACTGTGTGATAAACAGAACTAAAACCATGAGAGCACCACCTTTGCTAATTAATTGCTATGACGATAAACGAAACTGTTAAAGTATTAACAAAGGCTTAGTGGACACGGACACCCCACATCTACGGCGAGAGACGGAGTGAGTCAGCAACCGGAGGAAAGGTCGAGACTTAAGATGGCGGGAGACGAGTCGGGTCCGAGTCTGTACAGAGACCTTCTGGATCGGTTTGAGAGTTTGGAAGCGGGCCGTGCAAAGCTAAGAGAAGAGCTGAACGATTTAATATTGCGAGAGAATAGAAAACATGATGACGTGGACGAGGTGGCGACGACGCCAGATTCAGATGCCGCATGGAGTTCGACTTTGCCGGGGTGCTTCAACGAAGTGGGTCCCTACAGAAGCGTGCTGGAGTCCATGGGACACGCGGTTCATGTATGTACTGCAGCTTCTGAGGACATCATTTATTGGTATGTGTAGATGTCGTTTCATTTATTTGTCTTATTTTATATTTATTTATTTATTTATTTACTCATGTTTCCATGTTGAGTTCAATGTTAATTCTGGGTTGGGTTCCTCTTAAGAGGAAGTTTTGGAAGTCGGATTTAATTGAGGAATAGCTTTGATAGATTTGATGTGATCGGGTGATGCAAAGTGGAGTTTTGAATTAGCATTAGCGTTTTTTTTAAGAATGATGAAAGTTAAAGCTGACAATTGATAAACTGATTGAACTCTTAAGAGTAAAGATTATGTGGTTATTTTTGACACACGAGTTCAGAAAGAATGTTAATTCGTTTAAACCTCTACAGATGCATTTGCTTAGTTAGTTTTCATTTTTCATCCTGTGCCCGAGTTAAATTAGTCTTATATATATACATGTATGCTTTTTTCCAGTTTGTGGGTGAATGGAAGTGTGCTCATCGAGTTCTAATTGTATCAATGAAGTTGCACGAGTGGTGCTTGAATGAGTGGTGCTTGAATATTAATTTATCTGCTTCAAGGAATTTCTGTATTTGCCCGTCAAACTGTATTGCTGAATTAGCAATGGATGCTATTGGTAACCGTGCGTACATGTCATATGTCTGTCCTTCAAAAATGTAGTGATGATTTGTTTTTCAAAGTTCTATTTCTGTGCACAGAAAGGAAGTGGACTACAACATATTCTTTGTTATCAAATGAGATCTTAGAACAAGTAAAGAACAGTTATTAGTATGTCTAAGCCCAACAAGATCAGTACTTCTCTACTTGATAGACTGTTGTTTGAAGTTACAGTGTAGCGGTAGGAGCATAGAGGCCAGAAGATCTTTAACCCATTGAAAATCATATTTACGTGCTCAGGTCAGCGCAATTGCATCTTGCTTCTTACCTCGTAGTCTTCTGATTTTGTATCAATTACATCCTAGTTCAGGAATCAACTACTATGAACAACAAGAAAAAGAATAGCTCTTATTCCTTACATACTTCCTTGACATGCTCAGTTTCATCACATATCACTTTTAGATCAAGAATTTTTGGTTTTTTTTTCCAGGAATCGTTCTGCTGAAAGTCTTTATGGGTGGAAGGACCGTGAAGTCTTTGGGCAACGAGTAACTGAATTTTTAATAGCTGAAGAATTCCACTCCCCTCATAAGAAAATCATGGAACGGTTGGCCTCTGGGCAATCATGGTCAGGGCAGTTTCCTTTCAAGAAGAGGTCCGGTGAAATCTTTATGGCCATTGTGACAAAAAGTCCATTATACGAAGATGGTGAGCTAGCTGGTTTTATCACTGTTTCAAGTGATGCGGCAATATTCAATAGTATCCATCCACAAGACCCAAGACCATACCCGAATCGTGGTAAAATGCATGGATTAAACTTGAAAAAGATTCAATCGCAACCACACCGGCCTCAGGTTGCACCAGTGCCGAATATAGCTTCGACCGTTACCAATCTGGTGCTTATGTACACACTTGTATTATTTTTCATCTCTCTTTTCTGGTGCTAGTTTTATTTAGCTTCTCACAGTATTGTTCAATTGCATCATTGAACTAATCAGGCATCAAAGTTTCTACTCCGGAGACTTGGAGATGATATGTCCAATGCAAGCGAAAGCTCCAGGAGCAAGAAGGATGCCACAGACGCTGAAGATTTTAAGTTGGAGAAATCTGGTACAATGGTTAGTCTTACATCTCAGTCTATAATATACAGCAGAGTAAGGTATCTAAGTAGTTTCCTTTGTTTCAGGAAGAAAAATTGAATTCCAATTTCCATAATGAGGAAAGCACAGCTGCAGGAAGGAGCTTCAGGAAGGATGAGTCTGCATTTGAAATTGCTCAACCTTCAAAAATTGTACTGACTTAGTCTCATCTTACCTTTCCTTAAAATGCCCTTACTGCCTGTTATAATGATGATTTTGAGACTTTTGAATTACATTTGGCCAGTGAACCATGTGTTCTTAATTGTCTTAAGAATTTATACATGTGAGTCAAATTGGTTCTGGAATTACATTTGGCTGTTGATTGTATATGCTAGTTGGAATTTGAAATTTTTAAGTTTTTACGGAATTCTGAGCTTGGTTGCACTGTAATCTACAAAAGATCAGTCACCTGAACATCTAAATTTCTTTTGGCACTGCTTAATCTTAAAATAGCGTCCTGCTCAATTTCTTTAGTTGGATTTAATGCAGACAGCAAAGGTCTTAGAGAAGCTGCACATCGGAGAAACTGGCACCTATGTCGGTGGAGATGATGGCCGCCTTCGGCAAAATGGTTTAAGGTACAAATCATTCTGCAATGAAACAACAAATAAGCCTAATTCTTCTAGATTTCCAGACCAGCACACAACTAGTAGTGAAGATAAGGCGAAATGCGTGGGCAAAATAAATTCTTCTTTTGCGGCTGAAAATGCAAATGCAAACATATGTGAGCATAGGCTTCCAAATGCTTCTGAAGAGATCTTCTGTGACCTGGCTTTTTCAAGAGAGTGCAATGATCCTGGTACATTAACCGGACACGGAGAATTATTGCCAGGCCATGATGTTAATGAATTGGATCCAGATGGGAAACAATATCCAAGTTTAGGTGAGAGCTTACGTAGTCGTGAAAGCTCATCAAGCAAAGGGGATAGTGAGACAAGCTGTGCAACAGATGGTGGAATTCGCTGGGAAGATCTCCAATTGGGTGAGGAGATTGGCCTAGGTAAACTTTATTTGCACATTTGCATATATCCCTGCAATAAAGTAGATGTTAATGATTCGAGTCCCTCCATTATGTTTTGAAGTTAGGTTGTTGTTTTTATCATATTTGTAATTATTAAGCATCATTACTATCATGCTTGTTTTTTGAAGAGGAAAAAGAATGTACTATTAATAAATGGAATTTCCTTTTCAAGGCATTAACTTCTTATTCGCACGATTAAATGCACAAACTAAAAGTAGGTCATGTGAATATGTTTAAG
Source organism: Atalantia buxifolia (assembly GCA_030444775.1). Classification (NCBI taxonomy): domain Eukaryota; kingdom Viridiplantae; phylum Streptophyta; class Magnoliopsida; order Sapindales; family Rutaceae; genus Atalantia; species Atalantia buxifolia. The sequence goes on along the minus strand of CM059835.1, from coordinate 46,239,937 downwards.
TTTTAACAATTTTTAATTTTCCTCACGCATTGACCCCTTTGAGGTAAATTCCAAGCAGTGCTGCTGTCCACATCATCCATCCACCATAAGCTGTTTCTTTATAAAACAAATTCAACTTTACACATAACTATTGGGGTTGCCTATAATTTACTGATCTAGCCTGCGGTAAATATTAAAAACATCCTTGTGGAAGAAGTCTCTGCTCTGATTTGTCGGTATGGAGTGTAAAGAAGTTTTTGGCTTGTCATAGTTATTAAGTGTATTTGTTCTTGCCTTGCAGGTTCATATGCTGTTGTTTACCGCGGAATTTGGAATGGATCAGTATGGTCAATAATTCACAAGTTTGAATTTGTTAATATGAGCAAGTGGAGAATCAAGATTTTTAGTTTGACTTTAAGAATTTGTTTCACCAGGATGTTGCTGTTAAGGTTTACTTTGGGAGTGAATACATTGAGGGCACCTTAAAAAACTACCAAAAAGAGGTACTTTTGCAACTTTTGAGTACTGTATATTAATTCCAGAAAAGAGATAACTGATCCCAAAATTTGTTTTTCATATTATCCAGATTGATATAATGAAAAAACTGAGACATCCAAATGTATTGTTGTTCATGGGAGCAGTGGCTTCACAGGAGCGACTTGGAATTGTCACAGAGTTCTTACCCAGGTAATGCACAGTTTTATTTCATTTTGGGATGATTGATTAGTATTACTTAGTGTTGGTAAAGGTTGTGATGCATTTTATATGCCCGTAATTGCAATATGCTTATTACCAGATTTTCTCTATCGCTTCTCTTATTGTGAGTGGGTTATTTGTCACTGACGTTGACTTTCTCGCATTTTCAGGGGAAGCCTTTTCAAAACACTTCACAAAAACTACCAGGCATTAGACATTAAGCGGCGTTTGAGAATGGCCCTAGACGTTGTATGTTCTTTCTCTCTTTTTTGTGTCTTTATGTGTTCCTGTATAGACTCAAGGGTAAGACAGTTGGATTTCATTAGCTGTCAAACAAACTGTCATACAAATCCTTCCACTGCAGGCAAGAGGGATGAACTATTTGCACCATAGAAATCCACCAATAGTACACAGGGACCTAAAATCATCTAATTTGCTTGTTGACAAAAACTGGACTGTCAAGGTAATGAGCACTGTTTAATGCTTTCCAATAATGAAGCAAGTGGATGGTCAAGATCTTCATTCAGTTAATTTTAATTTTTTCCCCCCTAAGGTTGGAGACTTTGGTCTGTCAAGTTTGAAGAATGCAACCTACTTGACTGCAAAATCTGGGAGAGGAACGGTAATGATGTTTTCTTGTTTTTTCTTCATTTTCTTTGGTAAGTGCCCTTTTTTTTCTGATGAAGGCGTTAATGCTACTAGTTTCCCCTCTGTTTTGAATTTTGTTGCATCAACAGCCTCAGTGGATGGCCCCCGAAGTTCTAAGAAGTGAACCTTCAAATGAGAAGTAATTCCTAATCTGATATTCAAGTTACTTACAAGTATTTTAGCTATTAAAAGTTTGTTGGCTCTTATGATTGGTTTATTCAAAATGCAGAGCTTTACACTAATTGATGCCATTCCCTGTTGTTTAATAGGTCTGATGTGTTCAGTTTTGGAGTCATCTTATGGGAACTGGTTACTGCCTCCATCCCATGGAACAACCTAAATTCGATGCAGGTCATTTTCTTTCCAAATGTACATTACATCTTGTGCACCTTCTCACATGCACAATCTAGTTCCAGCATCGTTAAAGCCATTGCTTTCCATTTGTAAAGGTAGTTGGAGTTGTTGGCTTCATGGATCGAAGATTGGAGCTACCAGAAGGCCTTGATCCCCGTCTAGAATCCATTATCCACGACTGCTGGCAAAGGTACTTTCATACTTCATGCTCGAGTAATATCTATCCATTTCATCATCTTAATCAACAATAGGCATGGCGATGGAAACTAAACATTCATATCATTAACACAAGCAGCGACCCGGATCAACGTCCATCATTTCAAGTCATAATCCAGAGAATGTCAGGCCTACTCCGCAGGGATGGTGCAGCAACAGTTGAAAAGAACTCAGTGTGTTGATATTGCAATGTGGATTTGGCTAAACATGCACGGTCCCTTACACTAGTCAACAATAGGTTAAATGAGTTCAATTTGCAACTCCTGTAGTTGATTAGTTTGTCAACATTATTAAAAAGCATAGTATGAATTTGTGTAAAGGTAGATGTGATATAATCCAATGTCAAAAATCCTAGTCGATACAAACTTCAAGCAATGGCATTTGTTACAAAGGGATGGATTAAGATTTAACCTTCAGTATGAGTTGCACAAATGGAGCTGCAAGTTTTCACAACTGCAGCAAGAGTAACAATTAGCAGTTGCATACACAAGTCTGGGCGTCTCTCCACGATGCAACATTGTATTCTGCAGCGCCTAGTTTTCGGTACAATGTTTCAGGCCATGATTCTCCAAGTTCCCATTTTTGACCTTCGTCTATGACAAATTATTTGACACACCGATAATTTCGTTACACCTCCAGAATTTTTGGTTACTAATACCTCAGAGTTCTAGGGTGGTTGAGGGTTGTTGAAGTCATTCGCAATTTCTCATAATCACAACATTGACATTTATTATGCCATACCTGGGGTCTCAAGTCTCACTTCCTATATTTTCCTCCCGAAAATAAAAGCTACCATAAAGTGGGAAGTTGGAAGACCTTTAGGCTAATTTTGTAAACAAAATCCACCCAATTTCCACAACCAGAAGAAATTGAAGAAACTAAGAAAAGGACCCCGAAAATTTTACCCATCAATGATTTGAATAAATAAGCATAAGAGAGCTGTGGCAGGAGATAATGATCTCTCATAATACAGGTTTGGGGTATTTTTTTTTTTTTTATTACATAAGACTATTATTTGTATTACAACTCATATACATAAGATTATAACTGATATTTATAAATCAAACTATTACTGGGACCAACATACATTAATATTAATAAAATTCTGCCTAAATTTTTAACTTTTATTAATATTCAAGAGATATTTACTCTTTATATTTATATAAAAAAATATTTTATTTGAGAAAAAAATACTCTCACAACAATAATGCGAGAGCTCGAAATGCTTCGCTTGAAAGGCAGCAGCCTCACCACTCGGCCGAGTGGCAGGGTTGGGGGATCTTTAGTCTTGCATTTTAGCTCTCAGTGACCAATGAGCTTCCAAGCTTTTGGAATATATTCTCGCATCCTGTCGTTTTGTTTTTATTGGCAGATTAAGTTAGTCAAAGCTACCAGGGGCTGTAGCTCCAGAACTAGAACTGTGATGTTGAGTCTTTTCATATCTATATCGGCTATCGGAGGCACAACGTCTTGGACAAGCGATTTGACACATAACATGATTATATCATAACACTAACGAGCCTGCATTGGATTTAGAGGATATTTGGGACGGCTTTAGGGCATTACGCTGTTGCATAAGTAATAATTCGATAATTTTATTCTTAAAGGGTGTTTAATAAATATTTTTAAAAATTGATCATTTAAAAATTTAATTATCAAATAATCTATTTTGTGCTAACTTCTGAAAGCGTATGAAAATAGCTTGACTAGCTTCTAAAAATTTAATTTTTTTTTAAAATCTGATTTTTTTATGTTTCATACTTAAATGATCCTTACTTTAATTATATATTTTCAAAATTATCCTGAAATTGAAACAATAAAATAATAATAATTATTATTATTACTAATAATTGTCAACGAATGCATCCTTGATTTGATGCAATGGTTATGGAGGTTGGATTATATCGATTCGTTTGTAATTCATCCAGGCATAGTTATCCAAAAGAGTTCATGTGATCATTTTAAAAAATAAAAAGTTCTCTATAACCATACCGCTATTAAGTGGTAGTTAATGGTGGTCATGATCTTAAGAGTAGTGCATTCGTTGCCACAAACCTCCAATACACTAAAGTCTCTATATCCTATTATAATATAATAAAATTTGTGCATTTTGGCCATCGTATATATAAATATTCTAATTTTAGTACTGATTTAGCAAACACAATTAACAAATTATTTTAGAAGTGATTAATGTATCATAATCCAAAATTACCAACACATGTTTAAAAATATTTCCAAAGCTGATTATTTCAAAATTTAATATAAAGTGATTGCTTGAGAATCAAATGTAATTCCAAATATATCCTTAGTTTCAAATATTTTAAATAAAATATATTTTTACAGTATACGGACGATTCAAATCCCTACCTCGGGGTATAAAAGGTAAAAGGAAAAATATGATCACTATTCAACCATGCATGCATATATTTTAGTTTTGGTTTTTCCTTTTATTTGTTTTACAGTCACAAGTTTGTTATAATAATACACTTTTTTAAAAAAAAAAAAACTTGATCTTAGTAATAGTAGTACTACTCAACATGTGCAGCCACTACAGCTCCGTTTGCGACCCGCTGCCATGCAGCTTATTCTGTGTTTGGGGCACCGCAATTTAGCAGTACCAGAAGAAGCCTAAGTTTTATTAATTATTAGAGTTCGGTTATATTGCAACAATTGTACCATACAATTGTTGTTTTTAACCGTTAAATCTAACTTATGGTGATAATTGTAACTGGATCCAACGATTGGTTGCAGCAATTATATAATACAACTATTGCAACATAGCTTTGGCCTAATTATTATCAAATTTTATGCCCTTGTGAATTCCTCTACGTACGTTGTGCTCGTTCACTCAGCCTTGACAATCGCAGTGAAAGCTACTCGGCCTTGGGTAGAGCTGATGGTCTCACATCTCACGTGTGCGATAGCGGCAGTACCTTCATAGTGTGTTATGAGAGCTTAGTACTTTAATTATGAGATTAATGTGAGTGAAATAAATGATTCTTTAAATATTAATAAAAATTTTGGTAATGTTTAAATGATAATTTGATTGTAAATGAAATTTAAAAAAAAAAAAACAACAACCGCTGACAAACTTTGACCCAAGGGCATTGTCAAATTTGCACAAAACAAAATAAAAATGAATCGCTTGCCCAACAGCATATCATATCGTCTCGTCTCTCTGCATTAGAAGAACATGCTGTCGCTGACTGGGGTCAACCCATAACACGCACCACAACATGGTCAACTACTCTCGACTCTTTGAACCGCCAACGCATGCCCCTCGCCAAGCTTTTTGTTGCCACGCGTTGTTATCACATGGCTAACTACAGTTTCACCCGCACAGCCCCGGCCGGATGCTGACAAAACCAAAAGCGAAAAGGAATCGGGAAAAAGTCGAACCGCTTTCTTACCTTTAAGAAACTATTGGCGTCGTCGTGCAACACGTCGGCACGTGGTTTAACCTAAAATTGTTCCTTAAAAATTAAAATAGTTCTCATTATTTTCTAAAAAAAAAAAAAACCTTCCCTTTATTTTGTTAAAGGTACCAACAAAAAAAAAATCAATCCACTTATATTTTTTCAATTTTTTAAATAAAAATAAAATAATTTGAAATTTAAAAAAATAAGGAGAATAAATTAAAGATATAACAAAAAATCTAATTTAGACTTGAATTTTTGTAGAAACTTTTTCAATTTTTTGGTATGTTCAACGAGGCTCATGTGCACGTTTTGTTATTTACCTACCGTCTCGTGCAGAGAATCCAAAACACCGACGTTCCTTTTGTGTCAAAATTTTGACCATGGTGATTCTCACATTCAGTGGACCTACTACCTTATTTAAATCGCACGACGACCGCGATGGGTTTTCTTCCGAACAAAAATTGCGCTGCAAGGACCATATAATAATATATAACAATACGTTACTTGCTGGGTGGTTCCCGGCGGCGGGGCAGTTTCACCCTTTAGGAGGACTTGCACTGAATATTTTAGTTCCGCCTTTTGACAATTTTGAGGTATTTATGTATTAATTTATTAAAAAGTTATTAATTTAAGACGGTTTTTTTTTATTTTACTTTTTAAGGTGTAAAATTATTAATTAATTTTAATATTCTAAATTTACTATTATATATTTCCCCATAAATAATATAATTAATCCATTTAGACTCCGTTTGGTACAACTTAATTTTTAAGTAGAGTTTATTTAAATAGAGTTTTTGTTAGTTGAGTTTTTATAAATAGAACTTTTACTTAAAAAAAAAAATTTAATTGTTTGGTTGTTAATAAGGGATTTCATTAAAAATTTATTAAATAATTTAAATAGATAAGTTTTTTAAAATTATATTATAAAAAGAATAAAATAAAATTGTCAAATAAGTTGAGGATATTTTAAATATTTTAACACTTAAACAAAAGCTTTTCAATCTCTACTTTCAAAAGTTCAAAATTTGAGATTTTACTAGTAGAGACAAAATAACTTATTTAAACTTCAAAAGCTCTATTAGAAAAATAGTCAAACAACAATAAAAATTATAATAAGAGCTCATGAGATCAAATAAACATTTATATCTATTAAATAAAACACCAAACATGCACTTAGTCTTTTTTTCTTGTGACACGAATGATCTTAAATGAACTTTTATCAATTCTTATTTTGGAAAACTTCTTGCTACATAAACAAATTATTAAAATAACAACCCATGAACAAGTACACAATTATTATAGAAAATTATAAACAACAACTTATGAACACAATATTATTTGTTTTAAAAAAAATTAAGAGAGATGAATTGCAAAAAAAAAAAAAGTAGAGAATGTGAAATTTTGAGATGAAATCAACAATTTGACCTTAATGGTTGGTTGGGGTGGGTGTGGGGGGGGATCACAATTTGACTTCAACGGTTTAAGGCATCGAGCGGTGATCAATAACCATGAAAAAGAACGAAAAAGCTAAATAACATATGTAGGTTATTTTTGTAGAGATCTTGAAGAAATATATAACATTTTAAAATACAATTAACTCTAACGGTATAGTGAGATTTTATAGAGATTATAAAGAGATTTTGTAAGGATGTTGGGAGTTTATTTAGAAATAATAAATTATAAAACAATGATAAAATTTAAAAAAAAATAATACGATAATGAATTTTTAGTTTTAGCGCGTTGTGGGGCCCAGACAACTTCCTAGGGTTGAGCTGCTCCAGCCGGTGGCTTGGCAGTTGGCATTTCGCCGTGCGTGAACCTAACAAATGATCCAAAGGACACCCACACTGCAATTTGCAAGTGCAAGATTCTTCAGAGAGATCCTAGATACGTTTCAGTCTTACAGAAACGCAGCTCCCTTTTTCAGAGGCTCAGCGTTCGGTCTCTGCTGTTTTGGAGGAAGCGAGCGCACGTTAATATTATGTTTCCAATAAATTTTTTAACCCGTGACCATTTCGAATCCCGACGTCGTTTCATCCACCCTAAAATAGTCGTATCCCATCATGGACGTGTGATATGATAGCGTACTGAACCCGACAACATTTTGTGCAAAACATAATTACTAATTATAAAATAAAAAAAAAAAAAATATATATATATATATATATATATATATATATATATATATATATATTTCATCCCACTCGGCCCTTGGATGTTCCTCTCTCAATTATGAGACTAACAGTTGGATTCGCGTATGAAAAAGTGGGATTTTTTAAAATTATATTTAATGTAATTTATAATTAAGTAAAATTTATTTATTGATCCTAAGTTAGTCCCATTATTTTATTACTTATTTTTATATTAAAAATTTTTAATATAATTTATAATAAATGTAATTTAAAAAATTTTAAAAACACAATTTACATGAGGTAAGTTTGAGAGATGTAATTTTAGATACAATTATAAACATAAATTCTGATTGTTAAATTATTAAAAATGAAAAGTGGAGATTGGAGATTGGAGGACATAATTATTAATTAAAAAGTCAGTATTAAAGTTACTTTTAAAGTTAAATCTAACAAAATAATGTAGGTCCCATCATCCTATAGTAATTAATGATTTCCCTAATCAGTCTATTTCTTACCTCACGTTTCTTTCTCCGATCAAATCTAAAAAAAAGTTTTCAACTTCAAGCAATCAAAAATCGTAAAAGACGAGCAAAAGCAATTCATGTCCCTTATCCCATTGATTTGCATGGATTTATGCAGAAAAGTTGCATAAAAATATCAAAAAGGCCATGGGCAAAATAAATATTTAATTCAAAAATTTTAAAACCGTTCATTTATACCAAGTTCTTTACCTTTTAACAACAGATCAGCTGAAAATAGGAGAGAAAAATTAGATTTTATAAATGAAATATTTTGTTCTAAATTTGATTGCTCACCATTTCAATTCCTCCAACTGCATGCAACTTAAAAGAGAGATCATAGATTTTCTCTTTAAATTAAATTCCAAATAAAGGTCTGATGCTGATACAAAGAAGTTGATTCTGATGGTTTTAGTTTTCTTTTTTTTTTTTTTTTCGTTGTGCAATATAGGAGAGATGAACGAGTAAATAGGATTAAGAGAAGAAACAAAGATTAAACACTAAAAGAGGAGATAAGAAATATTATTGTAATTAGTAATTCATACCCTCTAATCTTCACCTTTCATTCTTTTTTAATCTGATAATCAAGAATTTAATTATATATATAATTATTAATTATTAAGGATATTTATTTCTTTCACTAGCTTGGATGGAAAATATGTTCTTCTATTATCAAAGCACGTAGAAATCTGGACTTTAAAATTGGGCGGAAAAAAGAGAGAGAGAGAGAGAGATTGGGGCATGTCCAAAAATGTTTCATCAGAGAGCCAAAAAAATGACTAAAAAATGAAACCACCGAAGGGAAACTATGATTGGCCGGATCCATCCGTATCCACCTGATTACCCACCTGCTCGGATCACGAGCCATCATTATCGCAAAGATTTTTCTTCCTTGATCTGATCAACCGATGTTGGGGCCCCATTTTTCATGGTTTCATCATGCGATCAACAAGTGACAAGTCATCAAGATTCCCGCAAGTAGCAGTGGATCTGCGGTCTAAATTGGGAAAATATTCTACTATCGTACTTTATCAAAAATATATTAAATTTTTTTTCTTAATTTTATGCTTAAAATTTATAAAATATATCACTTTTTTTTTTAATTTTCCTAATAACAAAGTTAGAAAATTTTAACAGACTATTAACAAAACAACTAATTTGCATATAAATGTAAAAAAAATTATTTATTAGTTGTTATTTTGAATACTTTTGAAATTTGTTATTTTGAATATTTAACCCCCCATCACTGATTTTATGTTGTTACTTTTAGTTGTATAATGTTCAAAATTTCTCATAACTAGTTTTATGCTTATAATGAATGTATTTTGAATAATTATAATTATTTCTATTGGTGATTTATTGTTGTCAAAGATATTATATGAGCATGAGTTCTTAATTTATACTGTAAATGAGTTATAAATTAGTTGCGGTACTTATTTTTGTGATTTTATATCTTTATATTAGAAAGTTTGATGAGTTTATGCAGCTAATTTTCTAGCTGTTATTGATCCCAACTGCTACAAAATGAAATCTCTTTTTCTTGTCATTTAGCTATAATTAAATATTCATTTTACATTCATGGATAAAATAGTCAATTTATCAATATTCTATTAAATCCTTTATATTATGTTAGATCATCTAATAGAAAAATGAAAAAAAAAATGATACGCTTTACAAAACTCTTGCAGTTAGCTAAAAAAGACAAAAAAAAATTAAAAAAAACAAACCATGAATGTAGTGATCATATATATTTTTGGAAAAAATATTGAAATTTTAAAATTACAAAGATACTAATTGTTACAAATTATGATTAGAATAATGTTAAGATTAACCGAAATCAACATTATACACAATTATGTCCTCACTAATTTAAAATTGGGTATACGGGTGGCCACCAATGGACTTGTAAGCTCATTGGCTTTGTTGTTTAGAGTTGAAGGTTAGTAAGATACATTAAAAGGATCAAAGTTGGCTATATTATGCTTAAATATATAAATTAGATCGGGCTCAAGTACAGCATTTAGGTTTCATGTAAGACAATCTAAGACCCAAAACTTGGTTAGAAGAATCCCTAACAATAAAATTATTTAAAAAAAGTCAAAAAACAAAAAAAAAAACAAATGAATTCCTTCAATCCAAAGCAAAAAGGACTCAACATATTAAGACCTTATAAGGTATTTGAGGAATTTTTTTTTTAAGTTGTGCCAAGTCTACCTACTTTATTATTATAAAAAATAAAATGAGTTTATTTTTTAATTTATATAAAGCTATAGTTATGTTGGAGCATCTTCGATGTAGTGCAGATACATCAACCTTACACTACATCAACCATTGGATGCATATGAAAAAATTAAAATCATTATAACAACATGTATCCCACCTTTGGATGTATGCTCCAATGTAGCCATACCCGTTATATGAACTTCGTTACCATTATGTTAAAATTTGAAAAATAGATTGCCCTCTAAAATGGGCAACATTACTCATAAATGACATAAATCCAAGCACGAAAGTAATCAATTGGTTTACTTAAAAAATTAAGATTGATGATTGACAGTTACCAATTTCGCAGGGGCATTTCCCTATCTAAATTTATGGTTTTATTTATGGTGGGAAAAGAAATTGATTGATTCGACGTGATTTAACGTGACTTACACTCGGATTTGTAAACCACAAAGACCTAGTAATGCGGTAATTTGCGGACTGTGGTTAAACATAATTCCGTTATTAGCTGCGATTGGGTATTGACCGCTCGTGTTTCTCTGGCACGTTCACTGCACGCGGCGGCAACCATACAAGCACACCAATAACCTCTTTTATTGCTTTTCATCCATCCTAATCGTTCCCATTGGCTCTCATCAAACACATACGGTTGATTTGCAACAATTACCAAACCATCTCCAAAGTTACTATTTGTACCATCGAGGATCGTTTAGCCAAAATTAAAACCAAGAGCGCAAAGTTGTAAATTTATCACCTTTTTGGTCTATTTAAAAATTGTATGCGGGTGGAATTACCTTGTTACATTGAAAAATATAACCTATTGTTAAGTTGGGGCATAAAATTAAAATTTAAGTTTAAATATATACAACATTCAAAGTTTAAAATTCAGAATTTAAATACGCGAGTATGAGTATATTAATGATTCTCTCTCATTCTCTGTTGGGTGCAACTTATAATAAACTCTCATCTCATTCCTTTTTTTTTTTTTCCAATTATTAATGAAGGTGAGAGCTCTTACAAGTTATGATTACCTCGGAGGTAGGCAATTGACTCTGCAAGATTTTATTTTTTTATTTAATTAATGTGTTCAGAGTTTGTTTTATCACCTCACATTATTACTTTACAAATTTGTCTTGATTGATTTTGTTTCTTCCTAAAAGGCACATAATAAAAAATCTTTAACTTTTGTATTGATTTTGCATGGTTATCTCAATTTTTTTCCTTCAATAACATCCAAGCAATATAATTGATTTTTTTTTTTTTGTTTCATTGTTATATTACCTCCTATGAGTTAATTAATGATCTTATTATCGACTTAAATAATGACTTAGACATCAAAGGGTTCAAGCATACCTTTTGCACACTAGAGCGGGGGTACTACGGATGTAAGAGTAAAAGTCTATAAATCTGCTAATTTTGGTGAAAGTATCCTTATGGTATATTGCATAGTAACATAGCGGGACTAAGTTGAGACAAGTGGTAAATAAACAGACAATTTATTGTTTTACAAATCTATAGGGACCCTTGTGAGAATAACTCGCGTTCCCATCATTTTTAATATAACCCGCAAACACTTCCCCCCTTTCACACTACACTAAAACTCAAACTCCGCTCTCTCTCTCTCTCTCTCTCTCTCTCTCATGCAACTCCAAAACTAAAAACGCTCGCTAGACCACCACAATGGGCAAAGCCACGAAGTGGTTTCGCAGCATTCTCGGGCTAAAAAAGCCCGACCCGACACACTCCCCATCTCAGCCAAATACCAAGGAGAAACGACGGTGGAGCTTCGTCAAGTCTTACAGAGAAAAAGACTCCTCCCGAGACGCTACCGTTAAGCACAGCTCGTTGAAGTTAAACGAACGAGAGACTAGAGCTGATGATACTCCGTCCTCAGAATGCGAGGACGCCAACAAGCACGCGATCGCCGTGGCCGCGGCCACCGCTGCGGTTGCCGAGGCCGCAGTTGCTGCAGCCCACGCGGCCGCGGCCGTTGTCAGGCTTACGAGCAACAGCGGTAGGTGCGGTAACTTCCCCTCTGCTTACGTTGGTAGTTGCGGTGGGACCCTCGATGAGCTGGCAGCGATTAAGATACAGTCGGCTTTTCGTGGTTACTTGGTACGTAATTTATTTTATTATTATTTTATTTTTGTTTAAAACAAAAGCTATGGTCGCCATGGATTTTGATGTTAAGAAGCTAAGGGTTCAGAGTTGAACTTTGCATCGGACGCGGCTGCTTAGTTGACACGTGTCCTCTTACAGCTTTTGATTCTTCTTCTTCTTCTTCCACCGCGAAGAGAAGACAACGATATAATTAAAAGTTTTAACGTCGTTTTCCGAAGTCCTGGCTCTCTCTACACGAATCAGGCAAAATACGTCCTTCTCAAACTCATTTCTCTGCATGGTAAAATTATTCTCTTCGTTTCCTTTCTTCTAAAGACCTTTTGGCAAGTGTCAACCAGAACACACCGCCCATGCTGAATCCAGCATTTACTCTCTCCTCTTATAGAATTCAATTTTCTACTGACTTGTCGCTACCATGCATCTGGGTGCGCAATGCGCACTACCCCGAAAACTGTGTGCTTCCCTTTTATTTCCGTCGCTGTGGCAGTTTCATGATTCTTACGGCTTGATGATGATGATGTCTTGTATTGAATCACCTGCTTCATAGTAACGGGTTCTTAAAAGGGGGCTACAGTTTGCATACATAATAAATGCAGAGTTAACTACCACCGGCCGGTTCCCTGTTAAGTTCTGTTATATGATACACTTCAAAATATTTAATTGGACTAGTTCATGTCTTGTTTGAACAAACTGGATAGTGAAGCATATTATTAACCTATAGATCATGGAGTATAATTTAGTCAAACAAAAAAGAGAGAAGTATAACACCACCTTTATGTATTAAAACAATTTGATTGTTCATCTTGGGAGTCTGTGCGTGAAGTTTTTGAGGAATTTGAAGCCCGGAGTCCAACGCTCCAACTTTGACATCTTTTGGGCTTCTGGAGGAGTTGGTGGGTCCAAACCAGTGGAAAGTTTGTTGTTAGTGTATGTGTTTCCTCAAGTGCATTTTTATGACTTTTTAGCTATGAAGTTTGGGTTGGTTGAGGCAATTTAATGCTAGAATTTATTTAACATAATAGTCAGACTCGTATGAACATAAACCTTTTCTTCTAATTGGGCGGCTAGTTAGATGTCGTTGTCAATTTGATGTTAATTGTCAGATTTTCTTTTCTGAGAGGCTAGATTGAAGAAAAAGATATGTACTACTCATAGAGCCCGTTTCCTTCAAAAATTTTGGTTCCTGTTAGTTTAGGCGCCTTGTTCTAAAAGGGTATCCTTCAATCTTATGGTTTTTTTAATGATGAAACAGTGTGGTCCTCTTCTGTATGCCTTGACTCTTGAATGATACGTTGCTATAATGTTCTTGTGATCTTAAACAGATGGTGGTCCATTGCAGCTTTGCCTTTATTGAATTTTTTAATGTGATAAACAATTCATTATTATTCTATTTGCTTAGTTGCATTGTGATTAGGAGTTTGGTTGGTAACCCTATCTCCCATGGACATTTTGAAGGCAAGGAGGGCTTTGCGAGCATTGAGAGGTTTGGTTAGGCTTCAGGCACTCGTGAGAGGTCATATTGAGCGGAAAAGAACAGCAGAGTGGATTCAGCGAATGCAAGCATTGTTGAGAGCCCAGGCACGTGCTCGTGCAGGACGGGCTCAAATATCTGAATCTTCCCATTCAAGTGGCAAATCTTCACATTTCCAACAGCCGGTAAGCAAAATTATTTTCCCTCCGATATTTGAATTTTTCTGTAACTTCTTTGTGGGCAAGTGATATACACTTTATGACTGTGGGGCACCAGGCAACTTTTCTTTTTGTTCTCTAGAGGACTTTTCAGTGCATTTTTTAAGTTTATGAATTTTAGTGAAGCTAATGACACTTAGAACTTACAAAAAGTAGCTGAAATACATCAAGCAGGCCTTTTATGCAATTAATTGTAACTTCAAAAGTAGTTGTATGCATTAAGGCCAACTTGTTGCATATTTATACCTTAATGACTTTTTGGTTAAAGGGGCAAAAGAGTTGTTAAGATCCTTAAGAAACTTTTGTACACTACCAATCACTAGGAAAATCTAGAAACCCTTTCGTGATGCAGATCTAATTTTTCCAGTAATTTTTCTGAACTGTGGGCAATTTATGGCTTCATTTGCTTAGGAGCATTCCCAGTTACAGTTTTATAGTTTCACTCATTTTGCATTAATTATGTAAATTTATTGAGTTTCACATCATGTGCAGGGACCACCAACCCCTGAAAAATCTGAACATTCCATCCGATCAAAGAATTCAAAATATGAAGTATCATCAGTTCTGAAGGTGCATTCTCTTTCTTTGCCCTTCACTCTTTTCTTTTATCCAATTGGAATGTCATTTCAGAACTAATGAACTCATTAATGAACGCAGAAAAATGGATCAAAATCAAATGGCAGGGTCAATGTTCATCATGACAAAGCCCATGTAAGTTGGAATTGGCCAGAAAGTCAAATGGATAATCGATCCAAGAGCCAAAAGGCACCACCAACAAAGATTGGTGCTATAGATGATGAGAGGAGTGACAAAATCCTTGAAATTGATACTGGGAAAACGCACTTCACACCCAAACGCAGAAACCTATTTCACTCTTCCCATCTTACAGTGTCATCAGATCATTATAGTCATAGCTTCACTTCTTCGAAAGACTCAACCGCCCACCAAACTGAACCAAGTCCATCTTCATGTGAAGTTCAATCTTTAAGCCCCTTGAAATTCTCTCATGAGGTTGAGGATTTCTGCACTGCAGAAAATAGCCCACAATTCTATTCTGCGTCATCAAGAGGTGGTAGTTCAAAGAGAAGCCCCTTCACTCCCACGAAGAGTTACAGTTCACGAAGCTGTCTAAGCGGTTACTCAGACCATCCAAACTACATGGCCTACACAGAATCATCAAGAGCCAAGGTGAGGTCTCTCAGTGCTCCGAAACAAAGGCCACAGTACGAAAGATCCAGTTCAGCAAAGCGGTATTCCATTCACACATTTGCCGAATCAAAATCAAGTGCCCAGAGTTTTACTGCTTTGCATGCGAACTTTACGAACAAAGCGTATCCAGGATCCGGTCGTCTTGACAGCTTGGGAATGCCTGTTGGGCAGAGATTCTAAATACATCCTCCTCCTTGTAGCGTTTAAGCTGTATTAACTTTTGTAGTTAGCTTGCTTGTGTTGTCCGCTTTCCAAGAGACGTTGAGATTACTCCGTTCCGGATTTTAATTATGGATCTGATCTCACACTTCACTGTGACCGTCAAATATCTAATGAATGTTAACTTTTGCCACCTTTGGACCCTACCATTCATTATGTTACTGCATGTTCTTGCAACTTATGTATGCTAATGCTTTGATTCAAATCAAAGTCTTTAAATTTTTATTAAGAGTCTGGAAGGTTCATATTGTCCGGGAATCTGTACGGAGTACAATTTGGTAAAGATGATGCCGGTTGTGGGGATAGATGAATAACTGAAACTGAAGCGAATGCCATTGCCAGCCAGGTTAAGCCGCGGTCGGTCCCGTGCGGCTGTATTTTCTAAAGATTCAAACATTTATGGAGAGAGATTAGTTCATTTCATTATCAAGGGATGGAGCCCATGTCCTGCCGCTAGCTTTGAATTTTGGTTATTGTGTGGTGATGTGATGGGCATCTCAATCCTAATGGCCCTCAGATTTCAATCTCAACCACCGTATCCGGTCAACTGGAAAAAGTGCTGTTGTCTAGCCGGCCAGGCTGGGCAACTCCTCACCATAAATGGTAATAACAGTAATGTTTTGGAAAACGTTTTCCACAACTACGTACCAAAAACAAATTTTACCAATTGAATTTGAAAAAATTGTATCCAATGAAAAGAATTTGGATAGGCTACCTAAAGTCCACATGCCAAGGGCAACGTTGGATGGTAGGATATTAAAAAAGTGGTGGCTTTCTTGGATCAGCTCTGAAATTGATCATCCACTACAGTTATTGAACATATTCTGTCACAATTATTTTAAGTTTAAATATATACATCTAATGATTGTAGTGGATGGTTTACCTTGAAGTTGATCCTAGGCAAACCCTATTAAAAATATATTAGAATTTTCTCATTATTTGAGTTTTTAAAGGTGTAATAGGTGTGGTGTATAAATGAGATTTAACTTTTTAACTTTTTTGAACCCAATTTTTTTTATAAGATTTATAAAATAGTCAATAAAATGTCACCACAGTGTCGTGGTGTAGTTGGTTATCACGTCAGTCTAACACACTGAAGGTCTCCGGTTCGAGTCCGGGCGACGCCAGAATTTTCAGTTTTCCCTTTTTCACATAACTGCTTTATTTGGCGAATTTGAAATTGACCGAACAATTTTAATTTTTAAAACTTTAATCATAAAAAGATTTATTAAAATAGAAGAAAAATGGATAATTTGATGGGTTCTTTAAAACAAGTAACAGATGCAGCATGGATTCTGGATACCTGAAAAAGAAAATATCCGGACCCAAAAATAAATGTGCAATACATCATCTTTGTAGAATTTCTAAATGGTATACATAACATACAATGGGATGATGTTCCCATATGATATAAAGTTATAAACCCCCGATATAACCAAATTTTCCATGATCCAAGTCTATGCATTTACACAAGTGAGGACAGTAAAAAGTAATAAACAAATGAATATAATTCAAAAAAAAAAAAAAGCAATATAGCAAGGTTAATACAAAGCACTACTTAGTAAAATCAGTCCCCACATTTCCATTTCGAGGTAGGTACACAGCTTAGGAAATGGCACCAGCTGCAGTGATCATTTCCATTCTCTCCTCTGAAGAGCATCACCAATCCCACCGCAAATCTGCAATGTTCAATATGAAAATTGTGCCGTTAGATTTTGTCAAATGCTGAATGCTAAATGTTTTTGTTCATTTACACCTTAAAACTAACATCTAAACTCGTCTATATGAAACCAATGTAATGTATGGAAGATGCTTCAAATTTCACCAAAAAAAGAGACGGGAAATTCTTTCAGTCCTCTGTGATGCTCTCCAATCATAAATTGGGATCTGAGATATTGGACTTACCCGACGATAAGCAAAACGAGGGCCACGATACAGAGCACATATTGGTAAGGATTATGCCTAGATTTCACACGAGCATGAGCAGGAAGTTGGTGGCGCTCTGCCCACCCAAATTGAGGACGAAGTAGCAAAACAAACCCAAGGAGGAAACCAGCCAAGAAACCTCCAATGTGTGCAAAATTGTCAACATGAGGAAGAATTCCAACAGCCAAGTTAATGGCAATAATGACCACAAGAGTCAATAGAGCTGCAGCCTACAAGATAAGGAAAGCAACAAAATTGTCATAATTTTATTTCTAATCCAGAGTCCACAGCTCTTTTATTTTCATTTTTTCCAGTTTGGCACTTTAGTTTCAAATTCCTTTACCCTGAATATTTTGCAAGTACCTAAAATTCGTGCTCTCAGGTTTCTAGAACAAGTAGCTCTAGACTCGAGAAATAACAATTGAGTGCCAGTATTTGAATTAAAAGCCAAAAAAAATTGCTGTTACAAAAAATTAATGTGTATTTTCCACAAATAAAATAAGGGTAGCAGCAACCTTGTTAGTATAAATTGACCAGTTAGCTAGAAGCTCAGATAACATAGCTCCCAGAAGTCCAAATAAAGCACCAGAAGCACCAACAGAGATACTGCGTTGAATAAAAAGAGCCGATAATATGCTTCCGGCAAATCCTGACAACAAGTAGACAAAACCAACTCGCACTGCCCATGTTACAAGAAATGTTAGAATTCAGCAACAATACATAGCAACGACATAAAACAATATAAGCATTGACAAGAAAATTCTAGAATTAGGATAAACTGACATAATTTTCGGCCATGGTATTAAATACTTCCACTTTGTTAATGTCTAGAGCTGAGTGCAAAAGAAATGTTCATTTATGAGATAGTAGTTCCAGTGAAATTGAATAGAATGATGTCACAGCTTTACCGATTAATATCATGAGTCAGGAAATGCAATTCTAGATGCAACAAACAACTAAATACAGATCAATGCCACTAACAAATGCCATACAGATCAATACAGATCAATGCATAAAGAAACGTTCATTTATGAGATAGTAGTTCCTGTGAAATTGAATAGAATGATGTCACAGCTTTACTGTTTAATATCATGAGTCAGGAAATGCAATTCTAGATGCAACAAACAAATGCATACAGATCAATGCCACTAACTTTTCCTGGTGACATGTTTTTGCCCATTTCAGATGAGTAGAGACCTAAGCACCAAAGTCAAGCAATTTGTCTTTAACAAATAAGGGGAAAGATAAGTCAACAAGAAAGCCCAAGCTATTTTGTAAGTAAGGCTAAAGTTCATATTTAACGACATGAAAGTTTGTGACATACCAAATCCAAATTGCTGTTCAAGGCGAATCCCAATAAAGACCAAGCTTAACATATTTGCAAGCAAATGAATGACACCAGCATGTAACCAGATACAGGTGATGAGTCTCCATCCTTGGTGTCCATGCACAACCCTGTCCCACTCCAGAGCTCCCAACTTCTGCAATCTGCACAAGCAAGTGGAAATAAATTAAAATCAACCAGAATCACAGTTCTAAGGGAGGGTTTGCCTCAAAACAAATAAAGTTTTCATTTCCAAGCCCCAATTCCAATTGACAGAATACAGAATTGGAATGACCAAATTGAAAGAACTAGGTTCATAGTTTTCTGCCACGCACTTCCGGCATAAAGAAGCAGCATGATTATAACTTATTTGTAATGGCTAAAAAGAAATCCTACAGATTACTTACTAAGTCTCAGAAAACAGAAAAACGAAAATAATTGACCAACAATATGCCCCAAAAACAATTAGTTGTTGATTTTCAAATACATGAGGTAACGGAAAGAGGAAAAAAAAAAAAACAATCCCCAAATTCAATATTTGTTAAAGCTCCAAATATGTTCTCAAGATTATTGGCAAAAACTTATCACAGTCAATGGAGCTATTCACAAAGCAAATCAATACATATTTCCCAACTTGCATTGGATGCAGACTTTTAGGCCAGCAACAGGTAGACCTACTTCCCCCCTCTAGTGGCTATTACTTGCAAGCCTACATTCCCCTGTAACCTACCTTAATCCCAACTCAATTTTCTTAAACAAAAATAGGCAATAGACTCACAAACTAAGATGGAGAAGAATCAACGAACACGCTTAAGCAACCTTTATACACTCATCTGGATATACTCAGACAACAGAATGCCCCGTCCACAACAACAGTAAACAAGAAACAAAGTTCCTAATCCTACCCAGTCTAGTCCCCAATTTTGTATTTGAACGACAAATTAAGCCATGAAACTCACTGCAACTAATCAAAATCCACAAAAAAAATTAGACACAGTTAGATTGGAGGAATTATAAATAAACATTCAATAACACACAAAACAAATTTCATGGAACAAAACAACTATCCCAATCAAATTGCATTAGTCAGATTTCTACCCTCACCATCCGAATCAAAAAACCCCACCACTGAGAGAAACCGAAATCACTTAACAACAAATAAAAGGGAAATTAATTGCAAGCAATCCATCCAACAACAACACAAAAAGTAGAAAGAAAATGAGGCTCACGTAGAAGAAGAAGGGCCGAAGAGAGGATTCTCTTTAAGAGGCTCAAAGGAAAGCCTGCCAAGAAACCTAGCAACACAACCCCTGCCACCTTCCCAGTTATTCTTGGGACAGTTGTTAATATACATGGCCACGATGAAAACAGCAACGTTGGCCACAACAAACATTGGGATCAGCCAAGAAGTCCATTGCTGATCACTCCCTGGCTCTACATAATACGAGCCTGAACTGTAACTGCTTCTATTGTTGTTATTGTTATTACTATTCTTTCCTCGTTCCAGATCCCCGCTCGCCATCAATTCAATTCTCTTCTCTTCGAGACAATATCAGTTTGTTATAGTTATACAACGAGGGCTAGCTTTGTTGGGTATTTGTCGTTTGTTTTATATGTTAAAAGAAAGAGAGAGAGAGAGAGAGAGAGAGGAAAACAAAAAAAAAAGATCGAACAAGAAGTGTCTTGTAAGGGAGAATTTCTTCGTGTTTTTGAGTTTGCTGTTTAGGCTGTCACAGAGAGAGAGAGAGAGAGAGAGAGAGAGGGAGAGAAACTCGGGAGTGAGGATAGAGATCGATTGATCCTGATATAACCGTTGAAATGAAATGAAACAGTTGTTTGCAAGAGTTACTGCTGTTTTGTTATTCCAATTAATTTTATGATTAAAGGCTTTTGCTTTCTCCCTGCTACTGGAAAGGGCTTGTAAAGTTCCCTATGATTTCTTATGACTATATGATGAGCGCAATAATAAATAAAATAAAATGAAGGATAAAATTATGATGGCCATCCTTATATCATTGAGGTTTGGTTTTATCCTTATAAAATAAAGGGTTATTATTATTTTATTATTTTAAAAATTATTAAATATCAAATGACTACAAGAAGTATTGTCTCATATTATTTTACTATTATACCTTTATAAAAATATCATTTTATTACTTTTTCGTTATAATTGTTAGTTGACTGTTAGTTGACTAACACAATACCAATTTTATCCTTCATGATTAAAAAAATAATAAGATAAATTTATAATTCACATATCATAATTCTAGCAAAAAAAATTATATTGGTATTTTATATCCATTTTAATAAATATATTACAAATTTATTTTGTAAATAAACTTTAAATATTTTTTTTAATCATAAAGGATGAAATTGATATTTTATTAGTCAACTAACTGGTCAACTAACGGGTCAACTAGCGGTCAACT
This sequence comes from Atalantia buxifolia, assembly GCA_030444775.1. Lineage (NCBI taxonomy): Eukaryota > Viridiplantae > Streptophyta > Magnoliopsida > Sapindales > Rutaceae > Atalantia > Atalantia buxifolia. The sequence goes on along the minus strand of CM059835.1, from coordinate 46,218,835 downwards.
AACAGTTTTAACAAAAAAATAGTAAAATGATATTTTTATAAAGATATAGTAGTAAAATAATAGGAGATAATACTTATTGCAGTCATTTGATATTTGATAATTTTTTAAATAGTAAAATGATAATAATCCTAAAATAAAATAAAATGAAGGATAAAATTATGATGCACAACAAGAGTTATATTTTCTTTCACTTGGGTTCATAGAAATCCTAAACATTAAAGAAGGCATTAAAGGATGTTAAGTCAAAACATGTGAATAAATTAAAAGAAAATTAATTTTACCGGAGAAAAATGAAAATTAAATGACAATATTAAATCTATCTTTTTTGGCATTTATTTAGGATAAAATTATAATTTTACATTTGAGGGTAAAAAAATTATTTATCTAATTTTCTGTTAGTTATCTTAATTGTGTGCAAATGAAAGTGAACCGGTACAAGAAAATATAATTTTGGATAGAATTGAGCAAAAAAAAAATATATGTATTTTTGAAAAAACACGAAAAATGAGTGACCAGTGAATAATGTTGTCAAATTACCATCATCGTGACATCTACTATGGTTGTTTTATATTTCACAAATCTACCAAACTTTCTTAAAATTAATTTTTTTTAATAGCACGGCTTAATTTAATATATGAACTCAAAATCGTTAGAAAATTCTTGTTAATAGCTTGAGTTCCCTTTTAGTATAAAAAAATTAAATAAAATGGTGATTTATATCCAACTATTAGATAATTCTCATACTTATTCAAACATGTAGATTTGTTTAAATATTAATTTTTAAAAAAAGCAATATATAAAATTGACCAGAACAAAAAATAAAAATATAGGCTTACGAGACTCTTATATCATTGAGGTTTGGTTTTTGATATAGGTGTTTTAATAATTGTTCTTATTAGTTGAGCCATTAACTAATATGACTTGACGTGGACTTGTAATCTTGTTTCCTTGGTTTGCCAAGTGTTTAAAAATTAGAGGAATGTTGTGATCGTCAGTCTCAACCAAACACAGCTACTCGGGAGGGAATAATGTAAAAATTGTGAATGAAAAAGATTTTCATAATTTCTATTAATTAATCCAATCGGGAAAAAAAAAACAACAAATTGAACAGGACAGGGTCCCCAGTCCACACGGTTTCAAAGAAAGCAAATAAAACATGGAGACATATGTAAGAGACAAAATAATTGCCACACTGAAGAAGAAGAACCAGAACCAACTTTTGCCGAGGCTTCTCCCCGTTTATTAATTATCATGCCGTGTGCTTACTCTCTAAAACGTTGACAGTAACTTTTAATTTTTCTCTTCAACCCAGTTTGGATTCAGCTGAGTTGACTACAAGGATCCAAAACAATTTTTTTCTTTTTTTTTTTTGTTTTGTTTTTCAAGTAGTATTAAAAGTAGGCGTCACGTTTCTCTAATTCGATTTCATTTTGTGCACGATAATCCACCGCCCAATCACACCAATTCTAATCAACTGCACGACAAGAGTACAGAAGTGTTTTTTTTTTAAAAAAAAAAAAAACCAAATTTTGCCTTCAAATCAACTTATACGGCATTTCCTGAAATAGCGATCTCAAATCTTTCCACATTCTATTTATGGGTTGAAGGGGGTATACTGGTCATTTCAGAAGAGGAAACGGGCGTGAAAAAAGCAGGATATAAATAGAGTGACGCATTGGGATGGACGCGCAACAAACACAAAAAACGTGAGTTTCCGCGTAATGGTGGTGGGATGAGTTTGGTTGGTCAATCAATTTGTATGCGACAGCGATTTGCTTTTGCTTTGCTTACTTACAAGTTACTCCCTGTGCTCCTGCCATCTGGCCTCTCATCCTTTTCCCACTCATCTCCCCAACGAGATAAGGAAAGATTCAACTCTCTCATACATATTTTTCCAACTTTTATATGATTCCATCCATTATCAGTGATTTCTATTTTTTAATCTAATTTTACTAATACAAGATTTCGCAGTGTAATTCTCTAAATTTTGAAAGAATTATGTCATCATCATATATGAGTCTACCGAGTGGGGTTTTTTTTTTTTTTTTTGAAAGGAAAGTAAAGCTTTCATTAAAACAACTAAATTAGAACATTCAGAATTTCAGGGGGGAAGTTCCCCCACCAAACAATCGGGTGGGATCTTTCTAAAGCCAACTTGTCTATAAAATGAGCACAAAAATTACACGATCGAGGCACATGAGTTACTTTAACCGAGCTGAACTTCTTCATCACAGCTTGGATTTCCTGGATCCTCCAAAAAATCTCAGAACTGCTAACTTTCTTTTTGTTGATCAAATTCGCTACCTCTTGAGAATCAGTTTCCAGGATGACAGCATTCAGACCTGCTTCCTTTGCAATACATAAGCCCCACTCAGCAGCTTCTGCTTCTACATAAGAGACATCTCCCTTAAACTTAGATTTCTTAATTGCTGCAGCTATACACTTTCCCGTATGGTCTCTAAAAACTACCCCAAGCCCAGAACATTGTCTTTCTTTGTCAGTGGCTGCGTCCACATTTATCTTCACCCAGCCCTGAGGTGGAGGAGTCCAAACAATGAGCTTCTTTTTTGCCAGGTTTACCCCATACATCAAATCTGGAAACTTTGTCCTGCTAAAAGCTTCATTAATCGCTTGACTTTGGCAAGCAAAAGATTTGGTTCAATCTTCAGGCCTTCAAAAACAAACTTGTTTCGAGCATACCAGATCACCCACAAGGTACTCACCAGAAGCTCTAGGTTTGCTTTACTCAAATTCTTCTGAAACCTCATTAATTCCCCCAATATGTCTGTACTTCTCATCTCTTGAAAAGCACTGCTCAGGGCTGAGCTTTGCCACACTTTCTTTGCTGCTTTACAGGAAATCAAAGCGTGCCATATGTTTTCCATACCATCACCACAACGCTTGCAATGGGCTTCTTGAATGATTTTGCGCTTCCATAAATTCTCAGCTGTCGGCAGGAGGTTCTTTGCTGCTTTCCAGGCGAAAATCTTGATCTTTTCTGGGATAAGGAGCTTCCATATAACGCTCCAGTTGTTTCCTCTGCTGTCCGAACAGCTAGGAAGATCTGGAAATTTCATTGCAAGAGCCACTTGGTAGCCGCTCTTAACATGGTATCTTCCATATTTATCATAATGCCAGATCACTTTGTCCTCCATCTCTCTTCTCGGAAGCGGGATACTCAGGATTTCCTCTGCATCCTCTTTTAAAAAATTTTGCTGGATAGCCTCTCCCTCCAAGGCATCGTGACACATTTTTGGGGTAGAATACGGTTTGAATGTGGATGGCCTTGGGATCCAATTATCTCTGTAAATTGAAACACTCCTTCCATTGCCAATTCGCCATCTATAACCCTTGAGTATCACTTGCCGACCCCACAGCAAACTTCTCCAAATGTAGGACGGATTGGAGCCTGTTGAAGCATTCAAAAAATTCCTTCCTCTATAATATCTGGCCTTCAAAATTCTAGCTGCAAGGGACTCTGGATTTTGAATTAATCTCCAGCCTTGCTTTGCCACTAGAGCTTGATTGAAGCTTGATATGTCTCGAAAACCCATCCCTCCTCTAGTCTTGGCTTGGCTCATCTTCTCCCATTTTGTCCAGAAAATACCTCTCTTATCTTTCTTTTTGCTCCACCAAAATCCAGCTATAGATTGCTGGATATCATTACAAAGCCCCATAGGAATCTTGAATACACTCATAGCATAAGCTGGGACTGCTTGAGCAACTGCCTTTATCAGAACTTCTTTCCCTCCATTTGAGAACAAATTCTGCTGCCAGCTAGAAATCTTGCTTTGGACTTTTAATTTGATCTCATTAAAGAAAGCCTTCTTCTTTCTTCCAATCATTGAGGGTAGCCCCAAGTATTTCTCATGCTTAGTCACCACATTAAGCTGAAAAATTCTTTTAATTGCTGAAATCTGATTTTCTTGCATCTTGCCGCTGAAAAACATACAAGACTTTTCAAAGTTGAAGATTTGTCCGGAGGCTTGAGCATAACAATCAAAAATATCCTTGAGATGATGGCAGTCTTTGATTGAAGCTCTAGAAAATACCAAGCTGTCGTCTGCAAAAAAGAGATGAGAGATAGAAATATGCTTGCCAAATCTCAGCCCCTGAATGTGATTTTTTTCCTCTGCTAGCCTCAGTAGGTTAGAGAAGGCTTCAGCACATATTATGAATAGATAAGGGGATAGAGGACATCCTTGCCTTAAGCCCCTTTGAGGGGTAATCCAACCCTTAGGAGAGCCATTAATGATTACAGAAAAGGATGAGGTAGTAATACAGTTCATGATTAGTCTCACCCAATTGTCCTCGAAACCTAGTCTAATCATTACTTGTTCTAGAAAGCCCCATTCCACCCTATCATAAGCTTTGCTGATATCTAACTTCAGAGCTACCAACCCCCTTTTCTTGCCTTTACTATGTCTTATCTTATGGAGGCATTCATACCCAACTATGATGTTATCAGTTATCAATCTGTTGGGAATGAATGCGCTCTGAGATAAATCAATTACATCATGTAAAATGGGTTTCAATCGGTTGGCGATAGTTTTCGCAACAATTCTGTAAATTACATTGCACAGGCTTATTGGTCTAAACTCTTTCACTTTCCTAGGCTTTTCAACTTTCGGAATTAAAGCAATTAAAGTGTGGTTTAAGGGGGCAATAGTACCTTTTCTATTTAGAACATGAAGGCATGTATTGATAACTCCTTCTTTGACAGAACTCCAATGCTTTTGGTAGAATGCAGCTGGAAGACCATCAGGACCTGGTGCCTTGGTTGGGCACATTTGGCTTAAAGCTTCTGTAATTTCTTCCGCTGCAAATGGTTGGCTAAGATGACCATTCATTTCCGGTGACACTTTTGGGGCCATTCCTTTTAAAGCTTCCTCCATTTGATCACGAGTTGGGTTGGATGTTGAGAACAGCTCTGTAAAATATCCACAGATTTCTAACTCAATTTCTTTAGCTTCTGTCCTCCACTGGCCTTGTGTGTCTTCAACACCCCATATTTTGTTCTTTCTTTTCCTGGATGAGGCTTTTGAATGGAAGTACCTTGTATTTTTATCTCCTTCCGCAAGCCAATCTGCTCTAGACCTCTGTTTCCAATAGACCTCCTCATTCAGCAGGAGATGGTGAATCTTTCTCTCAATACTCCTCACTTCCTCTCCACTCTCATACTGCCGGTTGTGTTCCTGGAGCTCCTTTAACCTGTTCCTTAGCTTTTCCAACTTCTTTTTACTGCCCCCAAAAGTTCTCTTACTCCATTGCACTAGTTCCGCTAAGGAATTTTTGCTTGTTTTTTTAAAGAGCTGGACCGTATTGCTCCCTGACCAGTTTCCCGTTTCGGCCCAATTTCTCCAAACTATGTCTCTGCAATCCTCATATGAGCTCCAAAAATCCTCGTAATGGACCCTTGAAAAATTTTTCCTATTGTACTGCTTTCCATTACCCCTGCCTATAGCGTCCAGCATGATTGGGCTATGATCCGAGCACCAGCTAATTAGGTTTTTTGCAGCTTGATCCTGGAAGCATTGGGACCATGCTGAGCTACATAGAAATCTGTCCAGCCTTTCTTCAATAAAATGGGGGCCATATCTCCTATTAGACCAAGTGAACGGATAACTTAATGACCTTTTCAAATTCACTAATCGTGTCAGCATCTCTATCATTTCCTCCCATTTTCTCTTCTAAGTGCAGAATTTCGTTAAAATCACCAAAGCACAGCCATGGAGAAGAAGACAAACCTGCCAATCTTCTGAGTAGAGTCCATGTATGTTTTTTCTGACTCGTCTCTGGGTGTCCGTAAACCCCAGTGCATCTCATCTGTTTTCCATCTTCAGTTTCAACTTCAGCATCAATGTGATGATTGCTGAAGGAGGAAATGTTTACTTTTATGTCTGGACCCCAAAGCAGAGCTAATCCGCCACTCTTTCCGTTACTACTAACAGCAAAACAGTTTTTAAAGTTCAATTTCATTCCCACATTATTCATATGCATAGTCTGCAGCTTTGTTTCGCACACGAACACCAACTGAGGACTATACATCTGGAGGAACTTTTTAAGAGCTATGAACGTCCGGTCGTTCCCCAACCCCCGGACATTCCAGCTTAAGACTCTCATGGCTGCCGGCGGGGCTGATCCTCAGCCTCCGCCGCTTGAAATTCGATCCGAGTGAAATTTGCTTCCTCGTCCACCCCTGTGCCATCCCAGTTCAAAGCGTGTCCTGAAGAAAAATCGTTGCAGTAACTTGTTTTAGCTGAGCATGTTTTTTGGGGGCTTTGAAATCGTGTTCGTTTGTGGCTTAGGCTTTGCTTAAGTGAATCACAAGCCGGCCTTTTCCCGACAGAGAGCCCCTCTTTACCATTTCCTTTATTGCTAGCACTTCTAGCCTGTAACTTCCACTTTCTCCTTTTGGGCCGAAGGGCTTTGGTAGATGGCCCATTATAACTCATCTCCTCCGGGCTTAAGTCTACATTTTCTTGGCACAAAATAGTATTTGAAACTTGTTTTGGCACTGGGTTTAGCGCCAAATTTTTGCTTGTGTCTTCCCAAAGCTCTTTTCCCGCTTCCTTTCCCCTTTTGTTGTAAACATTTGTGCTGTCAGCTGTGTTTTCAGAGGCTGCTACGCTAGGTTGCTTCTGACCCTGACCCTGCTGCATTCTCGGTTCTAGTGTTATCTGCATTAAAAGCTTATCTGTCCCCGCTGCCTGGTCTTCGGTTTCTGCTGACCCGGGTTGGTTCGTCCCGGGTTCACTTGTAGGTGGGTTCAAGTCACCTTGTTGTGGTTGATTTTTTCCCTGATGCTCTGGTTCTCTGTATTCCGTGAATGGCTGCTCAGCTCTTCTATTCCATCTCTCTTTTCCTCGATTCAGCTTTGTTTTCTCAGCTTTGGACAATGCCCTCATGTAAACTCCGTAAGGCAACTTTTCTTTCATAACGTATGGTGCATTCTTTAAATTGGTGCCCAATAATTCCACAGCAAAAGCAAAAATCAGGGAGCCGTTCATACAATACCGGTAACTCCACTTCATCATCTTCATCCAGCTCAAGAAAGACCATTTTCTGTAATGGTTTCGTAATATCAATGGATACTCTAACTCTAGCATATAGGCCAATACATTCCCCTTCATCATCGGTTTCTACTTCTAGCACTTCTCCCAATAATCCCCCTAGCTTCTGGATATTTTCCCTCTCCATACAGACTAACGGAACATTGTGAATTTGGATCCAAAATGCTGCATGTGTAAACTCTTGCTTCCTTATATTTCCAATTCCACTGGGCTCTTTAAGCACTATCAAGGCTCTGTCGAAGTGCCATGGCCCCCCGGCCATAACTTTTCGCTTATCAGCTTCCAGCCCAAATTTGAAAATAAAGATATTGTTACCTAGATTTTCAATTTTAACTTCTTTGGTTGTTTTCCAAGCCTGCAACAGTGCGGTTCTGATGCCTTCCGTGTTTACACCTCTTGTCAGCAGTATCTTCCCGATTAGAGAGTTTGCCATAATGCGTCCTCCCTTTTCTTCCATACCACTTCTGAGAGTTAACTTACGTTCAGTTCCTTCTCGGATGGATATTGCTTTGCATTTTCGAATTAACTCCTCTGTGTCCATGGGTGGTGGGTACAACTGAGCTTTTTAAACTGCTTCTTACCCAAAGATTGTAAAGCCAGCTTTTAAGGCTCTTCTCTACTTACACCAGCTCTCCGAAGCCCTCTACCAAACTCACTAGATAACCTATGCCCAAAGAGCACTCAAAATAAATGAGTGAGAAATGAAGCCATTAAAGCTCCAGCTCTACTCCATTCTTGTGTCCTCTTTCAGGAGGAAAGAGAGCACTTTAGAAGGAGACTACCGAGTGGGGTTTTAACTATTGAAAATTCACCTGAGATTAAGACCGACATGGCCCGTTATTATATATATGGTTCACCTGTTTCTATGTAGTTTATTCCTCTCCCAAATCAAATTGATACATCACCTAACAACCTAACTACAACCTAAGACTATTACTGTGTTGTATGTCGATTACTAGATTGTGGTCATGAATAGACAAGCTACCATACCATCTAAACTGTCAACGCCCACCTCCTCTGTCCAACAGCCTTATAAAAATGCCACTTCTATTCTATAAAAGTGCCAATAGATTATTGCTCTACGTTAAGCCCATATGGGTTGCAACAAAGGTGAGGGGTGGAGAGATGGAAAAGATATGGGAGAATAAAATACGGGTGAAAATGAAAACCCATCTCAATTTTTTATTTGATTTAGGGCTCGTTTGAGATTATTTTTGGGAGGCTTAAAAGTGATTTTAAGAATCTAAAATCTAATTTTACTGTTTGATAAAAAAAAAATCAAAATTACTTTTGTCAAAATCAGCTCCTCTTACAGTTGATTTTGAAAAGCAGGGAAAGGAGTAGCTGAGTAGCTTTTAGATTCTGATTTTGAGAATCAATTTTAGTATTAAATACAATTCTATAAATATCCTTATTACCTATTCTAAAATTATCCTTATTCAAATTATAAACAAAATTAATATTTTAATAAATTTAAATTGATGAATATCAATTTGTTGGTTGAATTATTATTAATTTTGTTTCACTATATTACAAATTTAGTTGTCAATTATTTTAAGATTAAAAAATAAAAAATAAAATTAATATATTATAAATTTTATTTTTAGTGAAAATTATTATAATACAAAATTAAAAATATTATGTGTATATATTTTTATATGTATAAATAAATTTTATCTTACATTATGTACATTTTAGTCACTTGTTTTCTCTCAATAGTTTAACAGTAAAATTTACCAAACGTCCATAACTACTTTTAAAACTCACAGTACTTATAAAAATAAAATTTACCAAACACTTAACTGATTCTCTTTACAACTGAATATTTTTACAGCACAGCTAATAGTAATTATTTTAAAAGCTACAGCATTCCCAAACTGGCTCTTAATATAAAATTCATTTGTTCTCCCATTTATTTCTTTTCTCTCTCTTCTCCCTTCATTTCTTTAAATTAAACATGCCATTAACTCATTAAGGTTAAGTTGAACTGGGTAATTATAATTGGCAACCGCAATAATAACCCAAATAATGTGCTTACAGTACCATCACCAGAGGCCATGCCATCTACGAAAGGAATTGTGCCTTCTACGAAAAGAACTGTGCCTTTGTTTTGTTTTTTAACGATATTTGCTTGACATGGTTACTCGGCAGATATTCAGCGGGTTTTAACGATATTGCTTGACATGGTTACTCGGCAGCTATTCAGTTCGAACTTTGAAAAGTAGGGGATGCGCTTCTGATAGCATGTTGAAGAAAGCTGCGGTGCCATATGTAAAGTGGAACTTTTTGTTTGTTCATGATGGGTACAGGATAGACGGAGATGGCACAAAAGCCGTCTAAACTGATAAGGGATTTTGGAAACTAATGATTGGTGACTTGTGCCATGTTGATGACACCAAAGAAGATGGGGATTCATTTCATCATTTTTACGTTGATGATCATTAAGTGGGTAGTTTCCACAGAGGGTAGATAGATGCCAACGCGTGATTTAAATAAGCCATTGTGAATTGGCCGGTACCTCCTTCTCATTTGCTTTCTATTTCAGCATTTTGTAGACAATCAACTTTAGAGCAAAGTGAACTGATTCAATCTTTACAAAAAATGAACCGATTCAACATGAATTTTGCGATAATATGGGCAATGTGCGAGACCATATTTCTATTTCTGCGATTGAAAGCTCGGGTAAAAGTTCATAGAATGGGGCAATTTGTAATCTCTTGGTATACATGGTTAAAAACCAGAAGCAGCGGGTTTCTCAATTACTGAAAGAAGTATAATATCAACCAGATGAAAAAACAACTCCTGTAATTGATCAATGCACAAAACTGAAAGCAATGAATAAGCAGACTTGACATATAACAAGAAAACACAAAAACAAAAAACTACCATTAGGCTACTACTCAAACACCCAACAGAACATGATTTGGAAAACTAAGATTTAAGTGAACAGAAGTTGATTTGGATCCGCAAAACAAAATTTTGAAGAAACATGCGAACAGATCTGCCCTCAAGTATTGACCAATCCATACACAAAATATGGAATAAATATATTAATTGTTTAAGATAGTAGTCAGGAAGAAATGAAGAGACGAAGCAATTCACCGTTTTCCACCACCACCACCAAGCTTGGGGCCCTTCGGAGCGGCACCCTTGGGCATGCTACTCTTGCTTTGAGTCTTTGACTTGGATATCACCTCAGCTTTCTTGGCCCTCTTTTCATCTTTGGTCTTCTTGATCCTCTCCTTAATTTCACTGACCACCACAAAATATCGTCAGTTAACATACAACAAGGTGGGAATTCATTTGAAACCCAATTGATATAACATAACAGATGAAAAATAACCCTACCGAAGTGCAGCCTCACGAGCAGCATCTCGAACTTCAGGCTTTTCAGTCCTCCTCTTCTGTATAACTTCCAAGGTTGCACCGACAATAGACCTTGAATATGGCTTCTTTGTGGAGCGGCGCTTCTTCTTTACAGCCTCAGCAGCAATATCCTATAGACAGAAAACAAATTACATAAACAGATAGCATCTAATCTAAAATATGCATGGGACGGAATCTAAAGATCCTGGTTCTGAAGGAAAACTTTGTTCTTTGTAACGATGACAAGAAAAAATAAATCATGTATATGAAGGGACATTCAATGCAAGAAAATACACAGAAAGGGAAATTCAGACCAAGAAAATACCTTTTTGTGTTGTTTCCTGTACATGGAAGTCCATGTAAGCTTTGATGGCTTCAAGCGGTTGTGGAAGTACCTCTTGCATTTTGAATTGGCAAAGAGGAAAACCTTCACCCACAACCAAGGGAGCATAAGTAACGAATTATCAAAACAGGAAACCGCTACTTCACATAAATTAGGAGTTATTCACTTAAAGGCAACTAATAGAAATGAGAATGCAATTCCTTCAGCACAAAAATTTAAAAACAAAAATGAAAAATAATCACCTGGGAATCTGAGCGAATGAACCTGATACCCTTGCCAGGATAAATCTTGGCACCGCTAAAGCGGCACAGTTCAGTCCTATTACAACAAAACAATAAATGGATTACTTCTCTCTGTTATAATGAATATAAAGTGTAAGTAAATGAAACTTAGCCACAAATCAAAATATTAATGTACTAGTTCAGCTCCTATAAAACCTCGGTCAAATATGTAACATTATAACAAAACAAGCCTACCATTACACATTGTCGACATCAAAGTTTCTTTTGCCTGAACTAGAGCTTTTTGTTACATATAGTTACAGATTTTAAGTAATACTTTTGAGATCAAGTGCATAAAATAACTAAAACATTATATGCGAATTCGAAAATAAAAATGAATAAAATAAATATTTATAGAGACCAAAAACAGGGATTAAAAGGCTTGATAAGAAAAATGCGAGATATTAACAGACAGTAAAGCACCAGATTATTCAAACGAAACAGACACGCAGAGAGAGAGAGAGAGAGACGCACTTGAGAACCATGGTTTCTGATATCGATTGCGCGGCACAGGTACCTCAGAAACCCTAAAATCCAAGCGTCCACAATATAAAGCCTATGGCTACGGCAAATAGGTTAAAATTTTCAGAGCTTTGACAAGTGGGCTGGAACGCCGGTGCCAAATGGGCCTGATGAGTTTGTGGGCCGAAGACATCTGGCCTGATTAATAACCTGCCTGGTGCCGGCTTTATTAGAAAGCAAATATCTACCAATCATTCTAAGTTTCACCCCTTATCAAAAGTTGTGATTTTGCTAAATGACTATAATACCCTACAACATCATCAATTTTTCATGGCGGTTAATGAAGAGTAGGTATCTGATCAATTTAGTAAACTTCAGGTGACCGCTACAAAAGAAAAAAGTGTTATATATTTTTAATTAAATGTTAAACTTCAATGGTCGGTTGATATTTATTCTAAAAATAGGTGAGACATTAAAAATAAAAAATAAATATAACCTTTCATCACAAAAAATATTGTAGCCTATCATGTAACTAGAAATTTACCCACATCATTAATAGAACAGTTTTACAAGTGATAATAAGCTTACAAAGTTGGTGATGCATCGTCAATAATTTATTCTCATGTGTTCAGTAATAACTAACCTTATTATCACATCATTAATGTGTTAAATATTAATACAAATAATTGACCAAATACAACAAATACCATATCATTTGAATATCCCAATTTTATAAGAATATAATTATTATATTGTAATTTTTAAAAAATATCTTAGATGCCCTCTATATGGTATACACGTAATGTCATACTTCTATGTTCTATTCAATTGAGCATAAAAATGATTGAAATCTAAAGGAAGATGGTGTAATTATCTCAGGAGCAGACATGGCTTTCTCATTATAATTATTTTAGATGTTAATTTTATAATTAAGGGTAGCGCCGCAACTTCACACCTATATTTTAAGAGAAATATCAATGTTTCTTGAAATAACACTTTTTTCACTCCTTTAATTAATACTTTAAGTGCGACTGCTATAACATATACTTCTTTGACCATTTTAAGACAGATGGACCTTAAGAAGATTATCACTCACTCCTCAGTAGCCCATATGAATCTAGTGATTATTGGTATGTTTAGTCTAAATATCCAAGAAATTAGAGATAGCATTTTGGTGTGTAATGCCCGTCAAAGTATTGAACCACTCTATCAAGATGACATATCATAATTATTTCGTAGTTGACTGGCACTAGTGGCGAAAGCAGTTTAGCCAAAATAGTACTAGGCAGCCCCCAAACAGAAGATTGAAAACAAATACCTTTTGATTCACTCCCCATTCTCTCTTAAATAAAGCTCAGCTTCCGAGCCCTGGTCAAGGTTTGCTGAGTCTAAATATGAATTCTAATTATTATAGAATATCTCTATACTAATAACAAATACAAATCTTAAATCGTACCACCTCTCTCTAAATAAAACAACATAAAAAAATACTATTCTTTGGAATTAATTAGGGGATAAGGGAAATAAAATGAATTTCATGTTCCCCTTACTAAAGTAACTTTGTGATAATGGAACCAACCAACAAAAGGCATTAAGGTTGCAAAAATCAATGCTCCAGTGAGAGGCCCATTAGAGTTAAGAAATTGTTGAAGAAAAAAGAGGATGTTTCTTTGTCCCTTCCAAGCAATTGAAAAAAAAAAAGTTAACATATTCAAAATAATTACGTATTTGTAAAATACAATCTCAATTCATTCTATTTTGAATAACCTCTGTCCTTTTTTTAAAATAAGAGGCGTTTCTACTTTTGTCCGTGCTTGAAATAATTTAAATTTCTTCATATTACTATGTGTCTAAAGTAAATAAATTTAAATAAGAAACTACTGAACTCAATCACATGTTATTGATACTCCCCTCTTCTTGATCACTGAAGAGAATTAAAGGCAAAATTGGCATAATTATTACAATGAGGATTGAGCTATTGAGAGAGATTTTCCTCCGTTTGGCCTTTGCTCTTCATCAATGCCTCAAATATGATGAGGAGAACTCAAAGAAAAGAAGATACCATGACTTGCATGCATCCGATTTCTTTCCTAGAAACACATTATAATGACATTAATGGTGCATTTATTAAAGTGGAATTGAAATGAATTAGAATCAAAATAAATAAGAATGGAAATGAGTTGAAATAAGAATTAAAAAAAATTATTTACTTGAATTGTAAGAATCATTTTCAGATTGAATTAAATTGTTACAATTTACTAAAAAGTCTTTAATAATAATTACAATAATTTTAATTAAAACAATAATAATAAAATAATTTTTTTAATAATGATAATATTAATAAAAATAATAATAACTATAGTTAATAACATTTAAATTAATAACCTTAATATATTTTAATAATATTAATGACAATTATAATAATAAATAATGATTCAATTAATAAAATGTAACAATGTTAATATTAATAAAATACTAAAATAAATAATTTTGAATGAAATAAAATTAAAATAATGATATTGACATCATCATCATCATTATTAGTGTAATAATAATAATATATTACTATTTAAGGGCTATTTTGAGAATATTAAAATGTAAATAAGGACAGAATTAGAAGTTTAGGAAATGAGAGATTCATTCCGGACCCTCTCATAAGAATCAATGTCCCACTCTCCATTCTCAAATTATAGTGAATTCCATGATTTCGATTCTAATTCCCGTCTCTATTTTGTAAAATAAATACCATCAATAATTTCGATTCTTTAATCTAAAAAGTAAACACACTATAAGTTTTAATTACCCCAAACGAACCCCAAGTCAATCGCACATCTTTGAAAACCGAATTCAAATTACTGAAACTTCACAACTGTGGCAATTCAGTCGGCAGACAGTTTAAATTTCATTAATCTGAATAACAGTGCATTGTGAATTATAACAAAAAAGCCCCCTCGACCTCAGAGATCACTTAAAATGCTCTGGATATAACTTACAAAAGCAGTATAGTTACATGCCAAATAAATTCCCTAAAACCAGCTCAGATTTTTTCATAGCAGAAGGTACATCTGGAGATCAAACCCATAGGGATGTTTATATAGAAAACCCATTGATTCTCAACATTACAAAAGCCTGATAATAGTGGGTTCTACTTGCAGTTGCAACTACTTATACTGCTTTAGCTGTTTCACGAACTATAGAAAGCTTTGCTAAGAGACCACATAGCTGTAGATATGAGCCAACTCCATCACAGATTCTCATATGGGCAAACCCAGCTTCCTGCAAGCGCACATGAAAGAACATTTAAGAATGTGGCAAAAAAGGATGCTTTAGAGAGCGGTAAATTATTCTAATTGTGTTGTAAGATATTTGTACCTTCATGAATTCCAATTTCAGGTGCTCAGCCATTTCGTAATTCTTAATGATTCGGAAAAGGGTTGTGATAATATCAGTCGGGGAGTAACCCAAATCATAGAGCTGCTTTAGACCAGAACAAGCATCATCGAATTTCCCCTCAAGCACATTGCGGACCATATTCTTCACATGCAATGGATGAGGCTGGTCACAGACCTACAAAACGAATTTACCGTATTGTTAAGTTCCTTTGATAACATATTTATTATAAAATCAGGGGGTTTACAAAATTCTAACCTTGAAAACATTTTCTTGGTTAACAAACCGAAAACCACTGTATGTAGCTTGCAAGTTGTTCAATGCCTGCCTCATATCACCATCAGCAGTGAAAATAATTGCTTCAAGACCTTCAGGTACATAAGGAACCTTCAATTTACAAAGACAGGTCCATTGTTATCAAATATCAGCACTTAAATGTTCCATGGACTAAGGTAAAATTTCTAATTTATAACAAAGTTACTTCCTTGAAATATAAATCGAACAGGAAGAAACCCTGCAATGTACCTTCTCCCATTTGAACATCATCCAGTCTCAGTTAATAACATGTCACCTGAGGAGCTCAAAATTTACAGAAGTTTCAATGCTTTGTCCATTGTCAAGAAATGTGGTCTCCAGCCCAAAGGTATTTTGGCTTTTTTACCCATTACTACTAGTAACAAAACATGTCTTTCTAAGTTGAAAAGGCAAACAGATGCAGTTTCATAATTAAAATGAATACTGAATTTGTCACAGACACTAATAGCTGCAAGGGATTTATGTTCCTAATCCCAACAATTGGGTTAAAAGTATAGCACTATGTCAACAAGAACGAACCTATATCACTGTATCAGAATACTAGCTGTTTTGAGCTTTTAACAAGATGAACACTTGAGCTAATACATCCAATTAGGAAATGTCATCACAAATGGAAGAAATCAGTACCTTTTCTTCTTGAATGACCACCATGAGGCGGCTAAGTATCTCTTCGTCAGATAATCTCGAAAATCGAACAATGGCACATCTACTCTGAATAGGCTCGATAATTTTAGAAGATACATTGCAGGCAAGAGCAAACCGAGTGGAGTTTGAATAAATTTCCATTGTACGCCTCAGTGCTTGTTGTGCACCAGATGTCATGCTAAACTCAGTGGAATATGCAGCCAAAATAGGGGCAGAATATTAAATGAATAAGCTGTAAACAAAAATAATATTAAAAAAAATTCTCAAAATCCAATCATGTTCCTGAATCCCAAGGCAAAAAGGGTAGAATTTAACTTTTGCTGAGGTTTAATTTTCAACTTTGTACCAAAAGGTTCAAAATATCCTAATTAATGAAATCTTGCCTGTGTGCTAGAGCGAACAAAATCTTTAAAATAAAAGTTGGGTAATCAACATCGAAAGCCATAACTGTCAGCTCTTACCTATCAGCCTCATCAAGAACCACTACTTTGTGTTTTCCTGGAGGCAACGTTACTTTTTTCTGGGCAAACATCTTAATTTTGTTTCTGACAACATCTATACCCCTGTACAAGAAAATGAGAGCAATTATAAACATGAGGTATGCAGTAAGTAATACAGAAACATCTTAATTCCATAAAGATAATTCTCCAATATTTACCAACCTGTCATCTGATGCATTAAGCTCCATTACAGCCTCCCTATAATTTGGTCCCAGCAGCTCATGTGCAAGAGCCAAAATACTTGTTGTTTTACCAGTTCCAGGTGGACCCTGAAAAATTTTTGAGGCAAATTAAGCAGATAAACTTTAAAAAAAAAAAATTTCTGTATTTGGAAATCAAGAAAAAGTATAGACTCAACAAAACTGACAAATTCATACCAGTCCATTAACCTCAGTTAAGCTTAAGTACAATACAACTTGTTAATAAATATAGTACCATGAAAATCAAAAGCATCAGTTACTTCTTTCCTTGCATTTTAACTCACTGTAAATAAATGAAACTAGAAATTGTCTTCCAATGATACAAAACTCAATTTCCAAAATCTCACATTACCACATACAGCATAAATACTATTGGTATTACACTTCAATTCTTGATACACTACTCAATTTCACCCGCTCTAAACTCATATTAGGGTTTGATATATTAATTTTAAAAAATCACAGAAATACAATTTCACCAAAAACCCATTCCAAATAGAATCAATATTTAAAAAAAGAAAGAAAGAAAACTGATGGCTCAACAAACAAAGTGATTTAACAAGGCAAGAAGGAAAGGTAACAAAGAAAAGTAGAAGGAAAAAGAAAAGTAAAAGGAAACGTACAGCCAGGATTAGATTTGGCATGTTGCCGTCGCGAGCGATGATACTGAGCCTGGCGACGGCATCTAAGTTGCCGACGATGTCGCATACCTTGGTCGGCCGGTACTTCTCAACCCACGGGATATCGTAGGCGCTGCTGCTCGATGAAGACGAAGCCATTGTTTTCTCCAATAAAAGTTTTGAAACCCTCGCACCCTCTTGTAAAGTGGAGGGAAATTCGGACTGTCTCAATTCTCAAAGGCTACCTGCCCCTTGGCTCTTCTCATTTTTTTTTCCTCTCTCTCTTTGACGGTTTGCAATATGAAGAAATAGCAAAGAGTCACGCTCTTGCTTGTATATTTGTTTAAATACCCCTTCTCTAATTATTTGATTAAAATTTAGATTTACCAGTAAGCTAGAAGCCAATTTTGCTAGGGATGGCAAAAATTTCCACGGAGATGGGTATTTTCAGAGATTTTCTCCATTCGGAGAGGGTATGAGGATAATTTCATACCTAATTTTTTATTCGAGAAAGGAACGGAGAAATTTTTTTACCAAATTTCTTATTCGGGGAGGGGACAGGGATGAGATGGAATCATCATCTCCTACCCATTTCCCTATTTTTATTTTTATTTTTAATTTCATTTTTTAAAATTATTAGTAAATAAATAATAAAATTTGAATTATAAAATTACAGATATTGGTAAAAATAACAAATATCAAAATATTTATATTATTAAACTTTTAGGCCTAATTAACTAATTAAAGTCCTAAATTTTTATTTAGGACATTAAAAAGACCGGGAAGATTCTATTAGTCCAAAAATTTTGTTTTAATTTTAATATTCATTAAATATTTTAAATTTAAATATATTTTTTATTTATTTTTAGATGTTAAAATTGCCAACAGCAAATCACAATTTTAATATATAATCTAATCGAATCTAATATTTGCTCTTGATTTGCTCCAACTTAACTATTATGCTGCAAAGGAAATAGTCAATATTTATAAAATGTCCACGCCACCATTGAAAAAGTTAATTTTGAATCTAAATTTAATTTTTTTTGTAACAATTTTGTATTAAATTATTAATTTGTTCATGATAGTTTGTAAAAGAAGTTTGTAAAAGAAGTTTGTATCTCTTGCATGCTGCGTTGCTGATTAATTTAATGGATGTGACTTTTGTAATGGATATTAATGTAAGATATATTTTGAACTTTACTTTTATTTAAATTTTTTATTTTAATATGATTAACTCAAAATCGAAAAAAATATATTAGTTATTCGGGGATCGGAGACTCCATCCTGTAATTATTATTCTATAGGAGATGGAGATTTTCTCAAGTAATTATGATGGGGACGAGAAGGGGACGAGATCATACGTAAAATATCGGGGATGGGTACGGGGAGATTGATCCCCTCCCCTCTCCTCCCCATTGCCATCCCTAGATTTTACTTATTTATACTTTGAGAATATTTTATTTATTATGCTGTATAAAAAAAAAATTACGTAGTCCAGTGTTTGCTAAGTGATCATTTTATAAAATATTTATTTAATTATAAATTAATATATATAATAAAAAATATTTTATATACATATTTATATATATATAAATAAATTTTATTTAATAATATATTTAATTTAATTATTTATATTCTTATAGTAGTTTAATAATAACATTAAATAAATACATATGAATATATGGTACTTTTAAAAAATAATTTTATAAAATAATTAATTAATTTTCTTTAAAATTAATTAGAATCTAATATTACAAGGTAAAATAAGGCGTGCTATAACACACTCCCACACTAGCATTATCATAGTGATAACATATACAGTTTTTACGACCCCCTAATTCCTAATAAAATTTAGGTAAAATCGAAATACGTTTGAGGTGTATCAATTAACAACGAGTAGCCCACTAGCCAGTAGCAAAGGAGGCTCGTTCAGTTATATGTACCGTATCGATTTTTACATTTTTACTAACCGTAATTAGCGTGCAAAACTTTACCTGAGAAAAAACAAAACAAATCAATAAACGAATTTTTCATCCTCATCGACTCATCGTTTTATACTTTTATCCCAATCCTTCAGCACACGAACCGAGAGAAATAATTTTAATTGCGAGAGAGAGAGCAGGAGCCCGAGCCCGAGCCCAAGCCCTAATACAATCAAATCAATCAATCAATCAATCAAAAATTTCATCCTAATTCCATACCATACCAATTGTTCCCAATTTTAAATTTACCAAAAATTCCAAAATTCCTGAAATTGCTACCGCAATGTCTACATCGACAAACCAATCCACGGACGACATCGTCGACACGACGCCGTTTCTCTCCTCTAACAGCTCCCACGACGACAGCACTCACAGTCAGAGCCGTCGATCCATCAGGAGACAGGGCCTCCGTGAGGCTGCCCGATTCCTTCGGCACGCCAGCAGCCGTCGCACGATGCGGGAGCCGTCGATGATGGTGCGGGAAACGGCGGCGGAGCAGTTAGAGGAGCGCCAGAGCGACTGGGCGTATTCGAAGCCCGTGGTGGTTCTCGACATTATCTGGAATCTGGCTTTCGTGGCGGTGGCCTTCTCGGTTATGGTATTGGGCCGAAATGAGCGGCCTAATATGCCGCTCCGGCTGTGGATTGTTGGGTACGCTATACAATGCGTTTTGCATATGGTTTGTGTGTGCGTTGAGTATAAACGGAGGAGGAGACGGAGAGTTTCGGCGTTTGGTGGGGCCGAGGAAGGGAATTTGAATTCGGGGACAACCAGAGGCGATTCGGGGGAGTATGTTTCTTTAGCAAATCAATTGGAGGAAGAGGGAACAAGGTATTTTAACTTTTCAAATTGTATGGGAGCACCTTTGATCAAGTTTATGGAATTTTGTTGGTTATCAGTTAATTAGTAGATTGGATTCAGGATTTTGTACTTATGTTGATCAAATGGATTGTACTTTTGGTTCTGTTTTGGTGTGTTTTATTAATTTGATCTGAAGTGTTACTTTTCATTTTTACAGGAAAAACTTATGGAGGTAAGTCACGAATGAAAATAGTTTGTTAGGGTGTTTGGCTTTGAGACTGTGCTGTGAAGTGATCAACTTCTTGTCTTGGTTTTGAGATGTTTTGATGTGGAAATATATGAGCACGGCGCATATACTCACTTCTTGTTTTCAGGTGTCCTGGGTACAATTTGAAATTATTGCCTAATTGGATTTGGCATCTGGCCTTTTTTTTCTTTGTCTCCTCAAGTAATGAGTGCTGTACAATATGAATTTGAAATTACTCTTTCCTTTGTTTTTAAGTTGTTTTTCATGAAGTGGAGATTATTAACTTCATTGTTTGGCAGAATTGAACTTGTACTTTAAATATCCTGTTTGCCTTGGTCATGAAACTATAAAGTGGCTCAACCCTCGTGGAAGGTCATGATCGAAGGGAAAATTTAACCTGTTCCTTTAATAGGAAAGACTGTATGGATATGTCAGAGTATCAGTAACAATGCTCACCGATTTTGCTTTTCTTCTCTCAGCAGTGTTGCAAAGCATCTGGAATCCGCGAACACAATGTTTTCATTCATCTGGTGGATCATTGGGTTCTACTGGGTATCTGCAGGTGGTCAAGCTTTGGCACGTGATTCTCCTCTGCTTTACTGGTTAGTCCTTATCTTTCTCCTTCTTAGTGCAGGTTCTAATGAGCATTTATTTATGGAATCCTAACTTCTGCAATGTGACTTGTTGCAGGCTTTGTATAATTTTCCTTGGGTTTGATGTATTCTTCGTTGTTTTTTGCGTCGCTCTTGCCTGTATAATTGGCATTGCTGTTTGCTGCTGCCTTCCATGTATTATTGCAATCCTATATGCTGTGGCAGACCAGGTAGTTTTCTTTTACTCCCATCATGTTATTCCTTTGGTAGTTATACTGTTAACTTATAATATTAAACAACTCTATATCCCTCTATTTTTATGCGTGTGAGTATGCATGTTCATTGGATTGTAGGCTCAAATATTTTCATCGGATTGTAGGCTCAAATATACTGTCCGATCATTATAATCTTCAATGACTCTCTCTTTCGCTCTTTCCATATGTATGTTCATTGGATTGTAGGCTCAAATATACGGTCCAAATATTATAATCTTCAACGACTCTCTCTCTCTCTCTCCCTCTCTCCATATATAATGTTTGTTTATACATGGAATTATGGCTCCAATGTGCAGCATACTGACCAAGAATGCAGACCTGATGATTAATTGGGCACATGCCCGCTAACTGATACGCTCACAAATGCCAATCCACTAGCTGAGCAGCTTGAATTAAATAAAATATTATAAAAAATGCAAAATAGAGTAGGAATCCTTGTAAATTTAGTTTTATCTGCCAAATCTTTTTTAGCTGTTACTGTATGAGGTATATGCTTACTATTTAGGTCGTGCATGCTGGCATCCTCCCATTTTTAGGTATGGGCTAATGGTTCATCTTTGAGGCTTTTCCTGTGAGTTTAGTACACCTCACAATTGCGGAAATCCAAGCTTTCTTATACTTTGAAACTAACTTACTTCATAGGGCCTCTAATTTATTTTTGATGCGCCTTTCTTGATTTTTCATGCTTAACTCATTGTTTCATAGTTGATGTATGACATGTTTTGACAAGAGCTAGATGGGGCAAATGATGTCGGATTTGGGCATATAATATGTCGTGTTGAAGTTCTAATTGAGAGGAACAAGAGCCATAGCCAACTTGTTCGATATGGTCCTGTCAGTTTTTGGCCAAATATTAGTGCTTCAAAAGGCTGTTTGATGTCCCCCCCTTTTTTTAAAAAAATGGGAAACTTGTTGGAACTTTATCTTTTTTTTTTTTCTTTTTTTTTGGGTTGGGGGGGGGGGTGGTTTAAGTGCTTTTTTCTTTGGTTATTTTGATTTTAGCTAATAGAATTTTATGATGCAAGATAACTAGAGTTTACCTATACTGTTAAATTCGTGTTATTTACAGTTTAGGTATAAAAGAGAGTTAAAACCCTAGTTTTGTCTTTTTTTTATTATTATTAACAAAATATTCGTTTTGACGAGTTTTTTTTTTCTTTTCTTCGTTTCTTTTTTTTTTTTTTAAACCACTTTCTTTGTGCATCAATAGTGACTGGGAGCTTCCAAGCTTTTCAAGTACTTTTGTTTCTTGATTGGTATTTTACCATTCTACCTGTTCATTTGATCTATTTAAACTCATGGCGGTCATTGTTTGGCTTCAGAGTGTGCTCATTATGAGATGTTATTGATTTGTCCTTTGGTTAAGTTCAAACTTGTAGGCTATGTGCATCTTTGGATTCAAGTTGACCTTGTCAGTAGTTTTTCATCTTAGTGAACTTGGTTGTAGTATGAATGATGACTGTAGATGTTTTAGAAAACTTGTTTTGTTTTTTTTCCCCCCTCAAGGCCTTGTTTGATATTTTGTTCTGTACAGTCTCCACTTAGTGTGTATATTTTATTTTATGTAGTGTAATTACCTTGTACATTTGTGTACGTCTAATTAATCTTTGCTTGTCTTTGTATTTTTCCTCGCCTTGCTGCAACCTATTTGATCTGTTAAAGCAGGAAGGAGCTTCCAAAGAAGATATTGAGCGGCTGTCAAAATTCAAATTTCGAAGAATGGTGGATACTGAGAAACTCTCTGATGATGGACAAGGTTCTCAAGGAGGAATAATGACTGAATGTGGCACAGAAACACTAAATGAGCATGTGCTTTCAAATGAGGATGCAGTAAGTTTCAACCCTTTGGCCTCTCTCTTTCAATAGATTGGTATCTTTATTCTTCTATATCTGCTTGTTATGATTAATTTCTTGAAGAAAGAAAAAATACATATATAATACTAGCTAAATACATGAATGTCACAAGCACAGATTTTATTTGTGTTTTTTTACTTGCAATAATTCTGTTATAATTTTGTGGATTAACAAAAGCTCGTGCTGGGTCAATAATTTGTGTGGTAACATGTAGGAGTGTTGCATCTGCCTCTCTGCTTATGATGATGGGGTTGAGCTAAGGGAGCTTCCTTGTGGTCATCATTTTCACTGTGCCTGTGTGGATAAGTGGTTATACATAAACGCTACCTGTCCTCTCTGCAAATACAACATTTTGAAGAGTAGTAGCAACCAAGATAGGGAGGAGGTATAGAAGAATCTCAAATATTTGTGCCTGCCCTTCATCCCATCATTGCTTGACAAGTTTTTTACTGTTGTTTTTGCGGTAGTGAACCTAGTGGTTGTAGTTTCTGATGCTTGTGGTGGCAGTTGTGCTGTGTTTGCTTTTGCACTGGATTTTCAGAGTTGTTTGTGTATATTTACGTTGCACAGGGTCCTCAGCAGCACTCAGCCAAGGCATTGCTTTGACCTTTAATCTATGTTGTACGGATTTTAGGGGAAACTGTTGTAGAGGCTTGTGTGTCCCTATAGTTTCTCTGTGTAAAGTGTCTTTCCTTCGTGACCCTCATTAAACAAACTATTGTAAGCGTGATTACGAGCAAAGTATATAAGGTTAATAAATATTTTTTGCTCATCAAAAATAGATGCACTTGGTGATGTAATAATGTAGGCTAGCAAAGTATATAACAATAATAAATCTTTCTCTAGCTCATCGAAAATCGATGCACTTGGTGGTGTAATAATGTAGGCTTCAATGTTTTTCTATTCTTGGATAGCTTCAATGTTATTCTATTCTTGGATGTTGTACGCACAAGAAATTGCATTTCATTGTCTTATACTCTTGTCAAGTAGTCTTGATTTGAGTAATGGATATTCTTCATTGTTAATTAAGTATCTGTTTGGTATGACTTATTTAATGGTTATAAGTGCTTAATTAATTTCATAAGTTCTTATCTAATTTTATTGTTGTTTGGTTGTCATTTTAGTAGAGCTTTAGAGCTTAAATAAGTTATTTTGTTTTTTTCTAGTAAAAATTTAAATTTTGGGTTTTTAGGAGTAGAAATTAAATTTTTTTTTAAATGTTAAAATATCTAAAATATCTTCTATTTATTTGATAATTTTATTTTTTTTCATAACATAACTTAAAAAAATTACCTATTAAAGTAACTTTATAGATTTTTAATAAAAATTTTTATTGACAATTAAATAACTAAAATTTTTTAGGTAAAAATTCTATTTGTAAAAATTTTACTGTCAAAAGCTCTACTTAAATAAGTTTTACTTGAAAAATTATGCTAAGCAGAGTCTATTTGCTCTTCGGGCAAGGGTTGTTGGAAGGCATCGGTTCAAACCCTCACAAGCGTAATGTGGGGTATTTTTTTTTAATTATATTGTATAATTAGTGAAAGTAGTTTTTTTATTCAATTGTGACTGGAGTAGACATCTCTCGAATATTAGTGAGAGTTAAAAATTTAGATAGAGTTTTATAAATATTAATATAAATTAATCTTAGTAATAGTCTGATTTGTAAATATAAGTTATAATTTTATGTATGAGTTATAGTTTGAGTAATAATGATAAAAAATTATAATTTGAGTAATAATAATTAAAAAAAAGTCTTGATTTGACTAATGGATATTCTATATTGTTAATTAAACAATGTAACGTAGCATATTTTTGTCTAATACAG
The DNA here is from genome assembly GCA_030444775.1 of Atalantia buxifolia. Classification (NCBI taxonomy): domain Eukaryota; kingdom Viridiplantae; phylum Streptophyta; class Magnoliopsida; order Sapindales; family Rutaceae; genus Atalantia; species Atalantia buxifolia. Next base: position 46,194,060 of record CM059835.1, on the reverse strand, counting down.
CTGCTGAATAAAACAATGCTAAGCTTTCTTAAAAGGGCTCGTTTGGTACCATTCGGAGGCCATGTTTAAAAGCATTTTGAATATTTTCAACTTATATATATTTATATATATACAGACATGTATATATCATGAACTGAGGGTACGTCCATTGTTACTATTTAGCAACGGCGAGATGTTTTATTTATTTATTTTTTTGACAGAAACTATAACTTAAAAGACGTAATAATATAAAATTTAAAAAATTATGAAATTTAAAAACTTAAAAATTATATAATAAAATATTTTATTTTTGAATCAAAACTGTAGTGTTGTAAAACATTATCGAAATTGTCACTCGGGAGATGAAAAGGAAAAAGGAAGCAATCATCATATTCATGGCGACGCTGGGGACAAAATAAAAATCAAAAGAAAGAAAAGAGGAGGCAAAAGTGACGAAAAAGCATCTCTCAAAGTGTGAGGGCTATCAACTTGTCGCTTTGGGTCCGGCTTTTGGCGGTCCTCGAAACGGACAGTTTTAAATTTATTCTACCGTAGGAGCATGACGACTCGCTGTTTCGTGTTCATACGTTGAGTGCGTGGGGAAGCAGCTCACATAGACATAGACGATGGATCAGCAGCATGTTTCTCTGTTAGAACGGTACCGTAGAGATCGTCGGCAGCTTATAGAGTTTCTACTATCGTCAGGCTTGATCAAAGAGCTTCGTACTCCGTCTGGTCCCACTACTTCTCTCTCCAACATTGATTTCGACTCCCTCAGCGCCGATTATATCATCCACTGCGTAAATTCAGGTAACGTATATGAAATTTTTAAGCAAACGTCAGAAACAAACAGAAGCGGAAAATAGATGAAGTTAAAGATATTTGTGCTTTCTTTGGCTTCGCTGCCAATAAGATATAGGAAGAAATTAAAAAATAACATTACTTACAACTTGAAGAGGGAAATGAAAGCCTTTTCTTTTCTTCTTCTTCCCTTTTCAATCTTTAGTTTGTCAAAGGTTTTCCAGAAACCAAACAGAGTTCAGATTTTTTTCTGCTGTCTATCTGCAAATTTTTTTTTTCGGCTGAACAAATGTATTCTTGTTAGCAGGTGGAGTGGTTGATGTTTCTGAAGCGAGTGAGAAGTACTTAGACGAATCTGCTTATCCGACAATGGTAAGTGAAATCTTTGTCACATGCAAGGTCTTGAGTGTGCTATCTTCCGTCTTGTTTTGTGTGTGAACAAGGCTGTAGTTTTGCATTTACTGTTTTTACGCAGCAGAAGATAGTTAGGTTTACTTCTCGTTTGGCCATGGAAGATAGATGAACTAAACTGGCAGTCATGATATAAGATTTATTATTATTTTTTTCCTCCATTTTAAATCAATTTCATAATGTAAAATTATCGTTATCAAGGTTTGAAGTGTACTGTTGGGTTCCGAATGTAAGTACTGATCAATAATATGGTTTCAAAATGCAATCCTGATAAAGTTTGGTAGAATTGAGTAAAAATAGAAGCACTGAAATGCGTCATTTTGTGAATCATTGAAGAAAATTTTCTTAAGATTTTGTTTATGTCCGGGTTGCTATGTTTTTTAATATATATATATTTGTGCTTATTTTTGTTTACATTAAATGCAGGTTCATTCTCAAATTGGGGATTCGTATTTTCTTTCTTCTGATCCAGATTTGTCTGGCTCTCCTCCTCGACGTGTGCCTCCTCCAATTTATGTGAAACAAGCTGCAAACCATGCACCATGCTCATCTAGCTTTCAGGATCCTGCAAATGCTGAAAATTTAGCAACATCCAGGAATGACTATGGCCTTAAATACAGAGCATTTCCAACCTCACCTATGAGGCCTGCAGGAGATTCTGGAATTCCTCCATTAGGATTACCTAGCCTAAAGACAGGTATTGATTGGTTTACGTACATTTCTTCAGGACTTTAAAAGTATGAAGCAATAAGGTGTGACAAGATTTGGGGAAAAGTTTATGCCTATGTTTTATTTTTTGTTAGCCCCTATATATTATATGGATGCCTAAATCTTTAGTTCATCTTTCATCTTTTAAGTAAACTGATACATAATTTCAGGATTTCTGAAGGATTGTCGGATGATGATTTACGGGAAACAGCTTACGAATTATTTCTTGCATCGCTGTTATTTTCTGGGTAATTTTTATCTTTCTCACATATCTATCTATCTGTGCATGAGTGCTTGTGTATTACATGTTTGTGTGCATGCTTGAAGCCAGCCTGGGTTTGCTTGTTTTATACTTCTGATTGATGTGCATCTCTTGGATCGGTTTCTCTTTCTTGCTTCTAATTTGTTGACTTCCACTCTTCCATTTATCAGGATTGGAGATTATTCAGCCGAAGACAAAAAAAGAGAAAAGAGTCCTAAATTTTTGTCTGGATTGAAGAGCAAAAAGGAAAAGATACACTCACAGACCCATTCTTCAGGAAGCCATTCCAAGCTCATTGACATTGTCCGTGGCCAGATGCAGGCAAGCTATAGATCCTTTCATTTCTTAGTCTAAGCTGTTACTCTGATATGCTCCATGTTGAACTTTGTTATTGAGCATCATTATTATTATTATTTTTCTTTAATTTTTTTGAATGATTGAGCATCATAATTCCAATAAAATGTAATAAAACCTTTTCTAAGTACATCACTCTATGGGTTTTCAAGTCTGAAAGACATTTGTTATGGATATCATACAGGCCTCATTTATAATGAGTGTTTATTTAATGACAAACAAATTTCTCCACTTGAGGTAGAGAATTTGACATGATGATTTTATTTTATTTTATTTTTTATTTTTTTTGGGTGTGAACCCTAGGCGTCATCTACTGAAGAAGAATATGTACCCAAGTCATTGATGGTTAAATTTGTAAATGACAGTGAGAACACTTGCCTTTGAAAAATAAAACAATAAGGGTGAAAGAATACTTTTGTAAGTATGATTTGTTACATGAGAGGATGGGACTCACCTAGCTGATTCGAGGGATTTGCTTTCCTCTGTTGTTAGGTTGATAAAATTAGTATTTTTGTTGAGTTCTGTATATCATTTTCAGCTAATTTTGATGTTGAGCTGGCTTTGGGCATTCCATAAGACGATAATAATTATTTTGTTTGAGAAGAGATGAAGGGTTTTTTATTTCTTCCACACCAACCCCACCACACCCTTCCTTTTTTTTTTTTTTTTTGGGGGGGGGGGTGTGAGATTGTTTTATTTCTTCTTTAGAAATTTTCTTGTTTGGAAATTATTAGCATTTGTAATTTGCTATGTGCAACACAATTGGTTGAGCTCTGCTTTACCTCATCTTGATATCAGTTGTACAAATTGCCCTCTAACTAGATTTCAGAAGCATTGGATGCATGCATTAGGAGAAATTTAATTCAATTGGCTGCAACCAAAACATGTGGACAAGTTGATCTTCCTCAAATTTCATTGGGGCTTCTGATTGGCATTTTCAAGTCTGATTTTCTTAATGAAAAGGCTTATATTCAATGGAAAAATAGACAGGTGAGCTTACCTTTAGGTTTTGTCAATTTCGAATAGATTAGTTATTTGTTAAAGCACCAACCTTACAGATTGCTGTTGCAATTGTAGGCAAATATATTAGAAGAACTTCTGTCTTGTTCTACTAATTTCACAACAACTGAACATCTAAATGTTAGAGGTTGTCTTGAAAAGATAAGAGATACAATGGTAGGCCTCTTTGTCGTTATTTTATTTAATTGGCAACCTAATATTTTATTCTGATTTTTACTACTTGCATATCATATTTGTAGGAATGGGACTTTAAAATGTCTGCCTCAGGACGTGTTGAGGTTCTATCATCAATTAGACAAGTGGCATTAAAGTTGTTATCTCTGCCTGGACAATTTGGTATCCAAAGTGAAACGTACTATTGGACTGCTGCCTATCATTTGAACATTAGACTTTATGAGAGATTACTTTTTGTCATGTTCGATGTTCTTGATGAATGTCAGCTCATAGAGGTTGAAGTTTTCATATCTTGTTCTTGAATTTAGCAGTTGCTGTGATATTTTGCATGTAGTTTTATTTTGAATGATGCTCAAATTTTTTGCTTCGGACTTGTATTAGGAAGCCGATGCTATCATGTCACTTATCAAATTGACCTGGCCAGCTTTAGGCATCACTCAGAAAGTGCATTATGGAATATTTGCATGGGTCCTTTTCCAGCAGGTATATTTTATATACCATAATTGTTAAATTCATATGACAGTTTGTATTATGTAACTATATTTGTCCAACTTTGAACATATGGAACTAATCACTTATCTTTATTCTATTCGTGTAGTCAAGATAGTTTATATACAGTGTTAATTGTGTGGTGGTGTGTTCAGATAAGATCTGTGAAATGCCCACAAAATTTTAGGAAATGTTGAAATTGAATAATACATTATGTTAAAGTTACTTTGATGGATGTATTACTTGCTTAGAACAGGTACGACTTAATGTGGTTTTTAGTCATTGGATTAAGAAAGTTGTGCTTGTTGAAGTTTGTTGGGACAGGGGAGGGGATGCTACTGGAATATGCAGTTCTTGAGTTGCAAAAAGTTTCACCAACAGAGGAAGATGATGGGAAGGAAGTGCAATATATTAATAATATTATTTGTTCAAGAAAATTAAATGACAGAGAAGACAATTTAAACCTGTTGCAGGCTATTTTTGTCTCAATAAGTGTTTGGTGCGACAGTAAACTGCAAGACTACCACCGACATTTTAGTCAGGTTAATTGCTGCCAATCAGTTGTGTTATTGTATTCTCTTTTATTTTTCCAATATAAGCAATATCCTTTTTTTTTTAATTACATCAATATAAGCAATATCCTATTTGCTAAATTTTGCCAATCCATTTTTGTCATTTCATCACCACTGCTTAATTTCATTTTAATTTGATAAAGGCATAAAGTTTTAGCTTAGTTATTGTATTTAATGTTTTAACTTAAAGTTTTTCGTGTTTTAGGAAATTCTTAATACCTTGTATTTTATTCCCCGTTTTCCCATTTGGGCTCTTTGATAGTTTGTATTTTTTTTGTGTGATCGTCTCGTTCCCTTTGAACATATGATTTATTTTTGTTGGCTTCCACTAGAAAAGAAGAAACAAGAGACAAAGTGAGTGACTGAAATTGTCTCTTTCTAGTACATAGAAAAGTAGAGGATATATAGGACTAGAACAAAAAAAAGAAAGGAATCACGACTCATAGTCAAACTATAGTTACTGGGCTACAGCTCATGAAATCTAGTATTGCCTATGTTAACTTCAACAATATTTATGCATCAATTCCTGGGGTTTTCTTTTTGATAATGATTGTATTCTTCCAGGAACCTTCTAACTTCAAAAGGGTGATGGCCTTGGCATCAACAGTCGGAGTATTCACTCCTGGTGATTGTGATGAAATTAAGGTTAGGTCTGCTGCAGTATATTATCTCTATGAACATATTGTAATAAATGAGTTAAGCTGGTCCATGGCTGATATGTCTTAAGTTCCTTTGCTGCATGTGGTTATAATGTGGAATCCTTGGCAAAAGTTTCAATATTATGTTGACCAAGATAGTTTGTTCATTCTAACTGCTGTTTCTAGAATAATAGAAATCTTACCTTGATATCTCAAGGTTTGTTTTTCCTTTTTCCCCCCTTTCTTGCTATTACTTGCATCTTTTCAGCAGTCATGAATAAATCTCTTTGCGTGTTTGAAAACAAAAAGTTTTATTGATTTTGGGAAACAAAATTGTACAAATTGTTGGCGAATGAAAGTTGCGCTGAAATTTGATTCCGATGGTTCATGAGGGACATTATTTATTTTTGGTGTTCAAGTTGTTAGTTTCTTGTTTTGATGATGTGCCTTATTTTACATACTAGTTTAGTATGTGGAGATGACAATGCTTCCACTATTAATTGTCATCTTATTGTATAATGTTTTTGTGCATGCAGTTAACCAAATTGCATACTTCAAATGATAATGCTGCAAGAAAAGTTAAAGGTTATGTCGAGAAGTCCATTGAAACTGCATGCAGGCAGGTGAGCCACTTTTGTTATTTGACCTTGTATATAATATTTGCTTGTTTCGCTGATAATTTTAGTGAATTAGGTATCATATATTGTTTAAGTAGAAATACTATTGATTTATGCAGCATTTGGTCCCAATTTCACATTTTTTCTAGCCCTTTTCATACTTTATATGAGGTTAATTGGTTTATTCTTAGGTTGCAAGTACCATAGATCTTGAATTGAAAGTACAAAGGAGTCATCCATTGGCTCTGCTTGGAAATGAACTAAGATCAGTTGCTGAGAGAGAGCTCACTGTGTTTTGGCCAGTAATTTGTCATTGGTACTCTGAAGCATTGATGATCTCAGCCATAATGTTGCACCATTTTTATAGGGAAATACTGGTTTGTTTCTTAAACTTCTTAATTCAATTTATTTCAAGTCTATCCACTGTTGGTATATTTATTTACTCCTCTATCTCGTATTAATATCTGTAACTGTACGTTTTTTCTCAAATATATAGAAGCCATTCCTCCAGGGAGTGACATCTCTGTCTGAAGATGCTAGATTGGTGCTTTCAGCTGCCAATAAGTTGGATCAGTACCTGACTCAGATATATACTTCTGCTTGTGAAAAACAAGGGTCCCACCACCATATGAATCAATTGGAACACTATCAGGTTACATCTATTTTGACTTTTTAATGTCATAAGGGACTAGTGTTACTTGTGTTTCTTGTGTTGCATTTTCTGATGATGTACTATATAAGTCTATAGGACTTGCTTGGTTTTTATATCTTATTATTCGCTTCATGCGACTCTTGGCTGTTTCCCATACTTTAATCCTTTTGTGATTAATTCCGATTGCTATTGCTTATTGTTAGTCAAATGGTATTTAATATTTGTTTTGCTGCGGTTTGCTTTGTATGCGTTGTCAATAAGATCATGATAAGTTAATGAGAACTGATCATTCTTCCACGGGAATTAGGTCAAAGCCCAGGATTTACTAACGTTGGACGCAAGTCATGGTGCATTTTGCATTGTTGATCTTTCTTAAAAAATGGCATTGATCATTGAAATGGGTGCTGCTTCTCAGAGCATGTCTGTCATTCTTATGGATCTTATTTGTTCTTGGTGCACTGTGTTGTCAAGCATTCTCCTGAATGGAAAGCTAAGTGTCTAATCTGTATCTGATATCATCGGACATATAATTTGTCCGGTAATTTTTATGGCCCAAGTCCTTTGTCACAAATAGCATGGTTACTGTATGTTGGTTGTCAAATGTTCCCATATGCACTTGTTTTTGGGTGTAAATTTTTATTTTTTTATTTCTTGGGGGAAATGATTGTGTTAAATGTTGACTATTGCATATGATGGTTCGTTTGTTTTAACAAAACTTGGAGGATAAGAATGTTCCTTTTTGGGCAGATTGGAGAAGTTTGCAGACCAATCATTCTTGATTGGTTAATTGCTCAGCATGCTCATATTTTGGAGTGGACTGGACGTGCATTTGATCTTGAGGTTGGTTTCATTCTACATTGGCTAGAAATACAGATTGCAAGTGCTACTTTTCCCATTTCTTTCTATTTAGGCTTCAACCATCTGTCTTCCTTAATGTTTTGTTGATATTAAATAAACTGGATTTTTCTTCATTATTTGTGCAACTTCCCTGTCTAGAACTGTCAACTAAACTAAAGATTACTCTAACTAGCAGTATTCTATTGTTTTATGGTTTCAACAGCATATACATGAGATAAACATATCGGAAGATATGTGTCACTTAAGCAAAAACTTGTCATTTGAATTGACATTGAAGTGGCTGAGAAAACATAATACCAGCTCTAAATAGAACAAGTTACAAGAGAAGGATTGAGAAAAATCCTTTTCATCTTTCATCAAATGTGCTATAATGGCTGAAGGCTGAAAACTTTATGAATGGTTCAGATTTCATAATATTATCAGTATTATCTATTCTTGAAATTTTGAATATTAAAGTTAAATGGTTATGGATGTGTAGGATTGGGAGCCTTTATCATTTCAGCAAAGACAGGGAGCATCAATAATTGAAGTTTTTAGGATAATAGAGGAGGTACGTATTCCTTAATTCTAATACAGTTTCTTGGCAACAATTATTTTTAAAATATCTGCAAGATGATATTCCATCACTTCAGAACACAAGATGATTCAAATAGAGGCTTGCAAAGAAGTTGCTCTCTACAATTGTCTTTCCTTCTACACTGGGAATTTCTCTCAATCTCTGTGTTTTTTCTAATTATTGTAACTGTAAACAATATGATAACATAGGAATAGTAATTGCATCACAATTGTAGTTCTGGATATTGATGCAGCTCTTGCCTCCACAATGATACTAAAACTACTCATTGAATTTTCTAATTATTTACTGTAGCTGTATTCTTTTCTCATTGTGTTTCTTTGTATTCAATTTGTCCTGCAGACTGTGGATCAATTCTTTGGCATGAATCTCCCTTTGGATATAATACATTTACAAGCGCTTCTATCAATTATTTTCCATAGCTTGGATGCCTATTTGCAGAGATTGCTCAACCAGTTAGGTATTGTACTCATTATCTACTAGCATATTTATGGCTAGAAACATTGCTAATTGTGATTTCAGTTTAAAGTTTTGCTTGAAACAAAATTAGTGTACGGTTGAATAGAACTCAGAAGAGGTTTTGACACCATTGGACTTGGTCTTTTGGGGTTTGGTAGCTGGTGAGAGGCTCATATGGTTTCTTTCAGAAATTGTTTCTGGTAGCTACCCCAAGCCTTCCCTTCACAAACTGAATATCATTTACGATGACTATTCGAGAGTTGTGTGCCATTTAAAAGCTGAATGTCCATATTTTCACATGATTAAGTATTGAGTTCATGCAGCTGTAACTTGCCAAATATAACATTCTTTTGGCTGGTAGAAGAATCATGGGAGAGAAGTTTCTAGGTTTATATGTTCATGAGATGCATTGGAATAGAATCTGCTGATTTTCTGCTTACCATTGAAGTATTGGCCTTGGGTGGCATGTATGAGGTTAGTTATGTAGCACCAACTTTAGGGGAGCACATGAGCACTGACTCAAAACAAAGAGAAGTCAAGAATTGACAGATTGTAAGATCAGGACAAACCGAGAATGATGGATTGTAACATTAGTTTACCAAATTTAAGAGATTAAACAAGCAATAGAATAATGGCAACACAGAATAGGCCTTCTTAGCATTCTTTACCTGGGAATTTGCTCTCTCATCAGATATGGATATAATATGGAAAGCAGATTTTGTATGGAAAGTAGATTTTCACGCAATATTCATCACCCTAGGTGAATTCTGGGGGTCTGTGTCATTTTAATAATTGTTTGTGTGTTTTCATCTTAATTTTGCTTTACAGTGCAATTGATTAAGAGACTTAATGATAAGTCTTTCAATATTATAATTTGTCTAATTGATTATAATGCATCCTATGATTGCCGTTGAGCAAAATCATCTCTATCCATTAGCACCTCCTTTAACTCAGTATTAGGGGACAGTTCAATAACTTTTATAATTTGTCTAATTCATCATAATGCATTCTATGATTGCAGTTGAGCAAAAGCATCTCTATCCATCAGCACCTCCTTTAACTCGGTATGAGGAGACAGTTTTTCCACTGCTTAAGAAAAAGCTGCTTGAGTTTACAGTTTTAGAGGAAAGTGTGAGTGAGAAGTTGAATGAATTGACAATTCCAAAACTCTGTATCAGGTTGAACACTCTTCAAGTAAGTATGTCTGTCTGGTTATTGATGTTATTCAATCATATAATTCTTGTTGATTATATGGGGAATGCGTATGAGTACGATATGAGTAACACCAATAAGGACTTGACTGGAAAAGAGTAAAAAGAATGTTCAGACATGGGCTCAAATTTTCTCTTCCTACAGATGGTTTCATATGATTGGATGTGGTTGTTAGTTAAAGTTTAGTTGATGATATTGCCAGACCAACTATTGTTGGTTCGTCGCAGTGAGCCTAATAACCCACAAATCAAATGATAAACTCTACAACGTAAAAGTGATTCTAAATGATCAAAAATCCACTCTTTGGAGGCAACAATTCTTGCTCTCCAATAAGCTCACCTGAATTCTTTAATATTTTTGACCAATTTTTTATTTTTATTTGTAGTTTTTTGCTTTTGTCCCCTTTCAAACAAAAATATTGAAATCCTTGACATACGATTAGTGATTACCTTATCCATGCTTTGGGGTGTGATTTAGCCTCTTGTTGAACTATATTATCAATTGAATTGCAGAATTCTGACATGGGCAGGCTAGTCTAAGTAAGGGTAGAGGTCAAACTTGGTGTAAGGTTTTAAACCCTGGAACTGTGCTGAGTTCAACTTTTCAGTTCAAATATCAGGATTACATGACTGTAGCAGGCTAGGTTGAGGTAGAGGCCAACTTAGGCTCAATGAGAGGTTTAAACCCTTGACGTTTGTACCTAATCCAACTCAACAGGAGATTAAATGCTAGACTACTTAATCCAGCCCTTATGATGGCCCCTTTCTCTATTTTGCTTTTGCTTTTTACTTCTTTTTTTAATTTTTGTTTTTCTCCTGCATTGGTTTAGGCTTTGGTTGGCTAGTTAAGATAATTTTTGGTTCAGTTGTGTAAGGTTACCTCGAATTGACTGAATAATAATCCAATAACTGTTGGTTAATTAAACTGCAATTTTTCATCTAGCATAGTCCATGTAGTCCAGAAAGCTTTTCTAACATAAATTTTATACCCTAATGTAATTTGATACTCCAAGCAAGTAAATATCTTTATGAATGTCATGAACAGTTTTACTATGGAACGTTATTTAAAAATTGTTGGTTGAGCCTTTCTTCCTCCAGTCGTAGATGTCACAACCTAGCCCAGCCAAAGTGAATGTGAGTTGGTAAAGAAACCTTATCCCATTTCCATCCAAGATTCAAAATCCAAAGCCAAAAATGCCGATAGTTCAGTGCTAAACGGCCAAAGTTGTTGCCATATCTGCAGAGATATCTTTGTGCTTGTTCATTTGTTCCTGGAACCATAATCCATTCATTGTACAGCAAGTTTGTATTTCTGATTTTATTTTTTTTTAAGAAAAACCTTGAAATTGGTAGTTGTAAGATATGAAAAATTTATGGTCTCTCTCATCTAACCTTTTGATCTCAAATTTACAAAATTGATTTTAAATTCCATGTCTGGAATTTTTTTTTTAACTCCATGTCTAGAATTTTTTTTTTTGGGGTAACTTTTTTTTCACTCTGCAGTACATTCAGAAACAAGTTGGTGTTCTAGAAGAAGGCATTAGAAAATCTTGGGCACTTGTCGGACCAGCTGTTGATCAAGCATGGGGTAAGACGCTTTGATGTAATTCTTGAAAAGAAACCTCCAGTTCAAATTTCCTAGTGGCTTTTTCTAGTCAAGTTGCTGTCCAGATAATGTTGTTGGATTGAGGGAGTTGACACAAACTATGGTTTGGAGGATGAGCTTTCCTTTACAGGATCAGCTAAAATGGTGCAATGGTATATGAAATTTGAATCTCCTGAGGACAGAGGAGATAATACAAACTAGGGATTAGGGTATGAGCTTTCCCTAAAGGATTGGCTAAAACTGGTACTATGATGTCCCAGTGGAAATCTCCTTCACTTTTCCTCTGCTTGTTATACACTCTGAAGTGTCATTGGGTAGTTTATGCATGGTAATTTCTGTTAGCAATATCTGAATCAGACCATAAGTGCTAGATGTACCAACCATTAATCGGACGGGTCAGGATTGGTTTGTGCAATTGCTTGTGCATGGTTGCAGTGGTCCCCCATCACAACTCTGCATATGTATGTATTAGATCAGCATGTGAAGGAGACTCAAGATTCTTAAATATAGAATTAATAAGAGTGTTGTGAAAAGTGCTAAAAAAAGAAAAAGCTTTTCTTTTGAGTGAAATAAAGAAGCTATAAACTTTGAATTTGTAGCGGTTTGGAGACGATAATCACCTTGCTTATTTTTAAATTAATATTTATGCTACTGCTTCTGTAGATTTTGAAGAAGGGTAGTTGAAACTATTGACGTGCATTGTGTTTTTCTTTTGCTTCTCCTCTCTTCTTATGAGATCAATAACCTTTTTTCCACCTACTTTGCTTGATGGAATCTATTAACCACCAAAGTACCTGCTTCTGCTATAGTCTTAGTAGTCATTTAATTTTTCAATCAGCTGAAGGGGAGACTGAAGAATCTTTGGAGAGGAATTTTCTGACAAGCAGTGAAGCAGTGGACGAACTGTTCATCACCACCTTAAACATCATTAGGGATACTGCAACTGATGCTATCAGAAAAATATGCGATTTCATAGGTGGGCAAATAAACTCTATCTATGAATTATTCTCTGTCAGTACCATTAGGCCTGCCTTAACAACACCATGTTTAGTTTATAGCTTTGTGATAACATTAGTATTCAAGGTTCTTCGTGTCCATAATCATCTTGCTACCTAGTCTTCCACATGTAGTTTCATGGCTTCTTGTATCAGCATTATTAATTTTTGGGTTATTATCATTTTACTACTTCAGAAATTATCAAATATCAAATGACTACAAGAAGTATTGTGTCCTATCATTTTACTACTATATCTTTATAAAAATATCATTTTACTACTTTTCCGTTACAACCATTAGTTGACCGTTAGTTGACCGCTAGTTGACCAATTAGTTGACTAACAAAATACCAATTTCACCCTTCATGATTAAAAAAATATATTTAAAAGTTATTTATAAAATAAATTTGTAATATATTTATTAAAATAGATATAAAATACCAACATAATTTTTTTTTACTAGAATTATGATATATGAATTACAAATTTATCTTATTATTTTTTTTAATCATGAAGGGTAAAATTGGTATTGTATTAGTCAACTAACGGTCAACTAATGGTCAATTAACAATTGTAACGGAAAAGTAGTAAAATGATATTTTTATAAAGATATAGTAGTAAAATGATAGGAGACAATAATTCTTGTAGTCATTTGATATTTGATAATTTCTGAAGTAGTAAAATGATAATAACCCTTAATTTTTTATGCTCTCTAGTCTCTTCATGGGTTGGAAAAGCAGCTGGAATAGTTCACCCACTCGTCAAGTATCATGAATACAAATCAACATTGTTAATTTTTCAAGAAAATAAACTTTTAGATATCAATGTTCACTTTTTTACGATTTTATCTTTTCAGGACTGGATCAGTTACCCAATTAAGAACATAGTAGTCTTGTAGCATCATATTATGTTTCTCTAAGTTTACACTATTCCTTTAACTTTGCATTTAGCACAGACAGTAATAACCTGATTTTCATTCAATTATAACTCCTAGGAGCAAGAGTTGTGTTTTGGGATCTGAGGGACTCATTTCTCTCTTGTTTATATCGTGGTAGCGTGGAAAGTGCTCGTTTGGAGAGTTTTCTTACACATATTGATACTGTAAGTACTTGAAAAGACCATTTTTTTTTTGAATGGGACTTAAAAAGACAATTCAGTTTACTTTTCTCTCTCAGGATATATTCTCTAATTTCGAGGAAGTGATTGCAGGTCCTTGACCATATCTGTAGTTTGATTGATGACTCTTTAAGGGATTTTGTGGTTCTGAGTATTTGTAGAGCATCATTGGTGGGTTCGCTTTCCCATTATGTAATCTGCTGAAACCCTTTCTTCAGTGGCTTACATTGTATATACTTCCATTATGCAGGAAGGCTATATTTGGGTATTGTTGGATGGTGGTCCTTCTCGTGCTTTTTCTAATTCAGACATCACGATGATGGAAGATGACCTTAATACATTGAAGGTATATTGAAAGACAAACATAAAAGGAACTACGGAATCTCAGCATGGTGTTTTCTTATGAGTATCAAACTTCCCCCTTCTGAAGGGTAGATGTTGTATTTATTTCCTTTTGTATTATATACTTGCTTGCATGAACATCATATATTGGTTTTCATCATATTGTTTGAAACAGTGATCAAGCATGGAAACATCTTTCTTGAAATTTATGTACTTTGCTGTTTTTTGTCATTAGATTGTATAATGTTTTTCTCACTGATAGCTCTATGCTGCCTGCTTTTTAGGAATTCTTTATAGCTGGTGGAGAAGGTCTACCGCGTTCATTAGTCGAGCGAGAAGCAAAATATGCTGAAGAAATACTTGGCTTGTTTACTCTGCAGGTTTGGTAACTGATAATGAAGCATTGCATTGCTGTAAATGAACGGCTAAAACAGTAGTTTGATGATATCTCTTTTGGCAGAGTGAAACTCTAATTAGGATGCTGATGAGTGCAAGTGAAAATATTTCACTGGACTTAGATCCACAAAACCATGGTCCCATGCATTTGGAAGATGCCAACACTTTAGTTCGAGTCTTATGCCACAAGAAAGATAAAGAGTCCTCCAAGTTTTTGAAACAACAATATCATCTTCCCATATCGTCAGGTGATATTTTGATCTAATATTACTTCTTTTGCTAATATACGAATTACAAAATTTTCGTTTTTTTTTTTTTTTTTTTTTTGTGGGCATAGTGAGAATGTAGACTGGCCAATGGTATGATTCCTGAGAATAACTAATGCATTCTCATATTTACTTGTCAAAGTTATTTTACCAGGGCTAGTTTGCTATTAGATTTATCAGAAGAAAAGAATTAAATGAAAGAAATCTTGTAAGCAATCTGTTTCTTTCCTCACCTGCGTTTGGGCAGATAATTTTTATAGCAGTCTTTCAACCATGTTGACATGGCACAAAAAAAATAGTTGAACTACTTTTTTGCTAGGAATGGCTATTTGGCCAAGATAGTCAATCCTGGCCATTTTTGTTTCCTCTCTGGGTGGGAGTTGACCGTATAGACTTTAAGCCATTTTGTTTGTGAAGCAGGTTTTTGATTCATGTTTCTTATAAGTGGTCCATCGGGATATTATTTTCATCTCTTTTTCCGCTTTCTTTGTGCAGAGTATGATGACACTCCATCAAGCAATTCAACTTTGAGACCCCCCCTTGCATTTGATCTTCTTAAGAGAAGCGACTCAATTCATTGGACCAAGAGTGGGCAGAGTGGTTTAAAAATAATGAAGAAGAGACTTCAAAGGGTAACATCCGAACTAAAAAGTGCAGCCTGGTAACAGTACACCAAGATGGTGTTTTGTGAAGACAATTCTTTACTTTTTTTTTTCTTCTTCCCTTGTATCCCTCATGATCTAATGGTCTTTGGGACTCGGCTTTCAGAATTTTTTTTTTTTTTTTTTAAGTTCGCAGTAAGGTCATAACTAACACCACAGCAAGTAGATCAACAACTGTACCTTGAATTTGTACAGATTCATGTTTACACGAATGAATAGAAATGTGGCTCCAACAGTGGATCACTATGATTCTAGCCACGAAAATTTCGTGTTGTTCAAAACTTCTAATTGCTAAACGGGAGTTTTTTTTTCCCCCTTAAATCCGCTCAGACTCCTTAGTCAGCAGCAGCGAAACTGTGTACTTATCATGAATGTAATTAACTACATTACACATGTTCTGTTAACAAGAGGGGCGTGTTACATTTGTCACGCTGAGGGGAAGTGATTAGCGGTCAATTTCGTTCAGTGATGATTCACCAAGCTTAAGATAACATCAACTTTGATGAGGTGTGCTGGTTGTCAGTTTGTTGCTTACACAAGCAAACAAAAACTACTTAATCAACTTTGCGACACAAATCTGCACGACGAGCCATTCCGAGGACAATCGAGCATTATCCGAATGGCTTGTCTTCATCTATGGGTATACTAATTACGTTTCTATAAATGGGCATATATACTTTCCTTTTGTCAGTGTTTTTCATTTATTTATAGGATCCGGCTACGGTACCGCCTTTGGTACCGTACCACACCCTCTAAAAATATCACTCAACTCCTTTAACTCAATTTTATTTATATTTTTTTTATAAATATTAAATTAATTTTTACTGAATTCATATAAATATTTTAATTAGCACCTTTATAGTATCTATTATTTATAAATTTTTATTCTATATTACACATGTATCAAAATATCCTTGTCTTTATCACAAAATTCGCGAACTCGACCCGCATTCCGTTTTCATTTTCGGCCACTCCACCGGCTACGGTTGGTACTGATGGAAAGCTCGTGCGATGCCGGTTATTTCCATGTCGACCTTGTGGCAAAATGAACCGGGTCATCTCGAACCCGCAAACCCGACCCAGCTTTCGTTTCCATTTCCGTTTCCGTTTCTGGCCACTCCACTGGCCAAGGTTGATACTAATCGGAAGCTCGTGCGATGTCGGTCATCTTCATGTCATCCTTATCGCCGGAAAATGTTCGGAAAGCCGCCGATCTAAACTGTGAAAGGCTGCGGAATTGCGACTTCAATTCACGGTGATTTAACTAGTTTTCGGTGACCCCACCACTCGAAATTTGTTCTCCACAATTTTTTTTGTCTTTTCCGACTAGCCACAGTCACCAAGTGAGCTGATTTACCGTTGATCGACCGTTGAAAGATTCACGGATTTGAGAAAAATGAACTTAATATTTATGAAATAAAATTTAAATAAGAATAAGTAAAAAGGGACTGAGTAATATTTTCAATTTATTTATAATTTGTTTTTCGCAGAAAGAGCAAGGGATAAAACGATATTGACTCTTGACTGCCAAACTAACAAGGGTTTCTCTATTATCCCTTCCTGAATAACTAGGGATTGGTTGTACATTATATTGCAAACTTTACAAGTGGAAGTACGCTTTCGTAATTTACCCACAACCGTTTGTCAATTAAATGCATTTAAAAATTTCCCCTCAGAATACCATGAACACACTCAATAACAAGAAGTAAATCATCTGTTTGTAAGATTTAGGCCGTATGTTGGGCTTACATCTGTTTCATTTCGATTCTGGCAGATTACCGGTATGCCAATAACATGACACGCGTCCAAAGAATTATCCGGGACTACAGGTTCCAATTTTATGGCCAAGTTAACAACTCCATGGCCCCTTGAACCGTCTCTGGCCCGTAGCCTGTAACTGAGGTTCCTGACAGACCCGACCGGAGGGAACCCAATGTCGTTGACCGGAATCTGACACCAACCCAGTAGAGTCTGACCCGAAATGAGCGTTTTGGTGTACAATTGTAAATAGATGCAAGCGTATCTATTAGCAAAGAAAGCATTACAATCTGTGGGAACATGAAACTTTTCACCCCACGTGGGGTTTACACCTCCATGATCATCAACTCTTGTTCTGTACACGTGGCAGTGTTTATTACCGCTGCTGGTCGCCGGTGGGTATGTGGTGATGGTGACGAAGGGCCTGATACGACTTGAAAAGATAGTGAAAGAAGTGTTCTTGAGGCCTTGAGCTGATAATATTGTGATCTCCATGGAGCTTGGGAATATTTCAAAAATTATAAAGGAGATATTTGTGTAGCTAGCCTGTCCAGGGGATCATAAAAGAAATGTTTTTGCAGCGACTAGCTAGTATGTCGCCTGGGATAAGGGGAGAGATTTAGTTAGCTTTTATATATATGTATTATGTATCGAGAGGAGAGTCAGTAAAAAGAACGAAGTTGGCGAGGAAGAGTATAAGAGAGTTGTTATTGGCTTCTCGGGAGTTTCATGGACTACTCGCTGCAGTTTCGTTCTGGGGACGAAATCGACTGCGACATATAAAAATATAAGCCAGCTAATCAGAGTATCACACTCTCATTCATTATCTTACATTTTTACCACAGTGTGTGACGTGACGGCACCATGATTAACCATATTAATTAGCAGCGCTTGGCTAAGCTTAAACTATGTCCACGACTCTTTTTAGGTATTTTATCGGGTGATTTTTAAATAATAATTATTGAATGGTCATTTGAATTTTAAATCTTATCGAGATGGGAATTAAAAAAAAAAGTAAATAGATAAAAATATCGATGGGCCAAATAAACTAATAAAGTATTAATCTTCATATATTACACAAGCAAAGTTTATCAAGAATATAATAATATGTATAACGTGAATGATTATTAATAATTTTGATTATATTCACTCATGATCGGAGTCAATTTATCTGTCTTAATAAAGAATTAGACTTATATAACATATTATTTATGTAATAAAAGTGTTTTAAATAAAACGTTTCTAGATGCCAGGATGGCGCCTAGCTAATTAGGTAGAGTTAATGACAGCAGGATCCTGCAGAGAAATGAGGCGGCCCTGAAAAGGACTTGCATCAAGACAAATTCGGAGGGTATCGTATTACCTGAATAAAACAGATTAATGAGATCATATCATTTCTAAATTCTAATGCGTTCTTATGGTAATATATAAATTTGGATACAATTGACATTATAATTTTGCGTAAGAAGGGTGATGTAAGTAACAATTAATAATTTGTCAGTGAATGGAACGCGATCAAGATTGGCTCTCTAATCCACCTAGCCATCCAGGTTTCAAATCTCAAGAACACTCTACAGATTAAATCAGAGTTTTAGAAAAATACTTTTTGTTTATTTCAATCAAATACAGCGGCATACATACTAATGTTTTGAGCCGTGGTTAATTGTTAAATCAATTTGAAAATAATTAATTGGATAAAAAAGAATGCAACGCAACACATTGGAAAATTGGTGGCGCGTCGCCACTTGCCAACCGGGCGTGATTCATATTTTTGGCAAATTTCTTGGATTTTGCAACTGATAGCGAGCCAGAGTCGGTCAGTCAATAAACGGTGCAATTGGAAGTCCTTGTCCAATTGGCTTGTCACCTTCCTCCTCAATGATTATTTATTTATTTAATCAACCCCCCACTGATCACTTGATGCAATTGCTCTCCAAAAAGTTTCCAGATTTGTTATCACCGCAATTGGCTGAAAATTAGTTCGAGAGGAAAGGAAAAATAATAGAATAAGAATCTACAACACTTGGGCTTTTTACCGAGTCAAATTAAAAAGCAAAGCAAGACAAAAGGAAGTGGCGAGGTATCTTTCTCAGCTTCTCTACTGATCTTGTAAGCGAGAGTGGATTGCGAGGAAACAATAAAAGTGGAGGAAAATTATTATTAAATTTGCGGAAAGCATGTTCGTTACTGTAGCCACACGCCTTCAATGGCCGAACTATAACAACTACGTTTCACTTTTTTTTGTTTTCCATTGTCCTTAGTCCACGTCCCCGTCCCGTTAGAATAAATTATCCGTCCTGTTAGAATGAATTATCCAAGGAAGGTCTATTTAATTGAACAGGTAGGTAGCCACATTACGTGCAGGAAATGCTCTCTTTTCTTGAGAAAGTGTCAGGGAAGATGCATAAATAAATTTAGAATCATCAACGAGTGTCTATATGCAAATCAGATGATAACAACCAAATCCAAATTACTGTACAATTGAAGATCCGACATTACCTACGCGTCAAGATTGATTAGTATATGATCCATCTATTGCAAGAGATAGATGGTAAAATTACTGCACTATATCATACTGAGAAGTGAGAACTAGGAAAGGAAGGAAAAGCTTGTTCTCCCAACAAAAGGACATACACATGACAAATTGGGGATCCATAAAGTTGCAAATTCTTTCATGTGTCTTTATCCTCAATCTTCATATTTGACTCTTTTATTTGGTTAATTCTAAGAATTAACCACTGACATATCTGGGTAGGGGAGATTATATTTTATATTTGCTTTAATAATTAATTAATTAATTAACCTTCCTGGAAACTGTCCTTCTGGGTTGTATAAATTTTCCCGGAAAAGTCTTGGTGAGCTCATTATAATGAGTGGCATTAAAATACTGCGGGCAGGAGACAGCAGCCAAGCTGTGTTAATGCTATGAATTAGATATTTTGTCCAACACAAGGTCCAAAAAATCGGCTCAAAATTGCAAGTTGCGCCCAACGGCTTCATTTGGACTTGTTCCAGGCTTCCAGCTGAGCTGAATGTGTGATTCGGGATTATTTTTCCGCAGCGTGATTTACGAAATGAACCTCTTTCATTGACGTTTCCACAAGCCCAACTCAATTATTTGAACGAACCTCCACCCCCCACTCATGCAAATTCCAATGCATGGAATGGATTGATTAGCTTAGCTGTTCTAAGTTCTGCGTTTTTCCTGTCGTTATTCGAATACGTCAAAAAACAAACTATTTACAACTCCCAAATGATTATTTCAGATTCTTCATTCTTGATGATGTTTGAAATTTATTGGTTAGTATAGTGTAATGAATTACTCTAAAAGTAAGAGGGAAAAAACGAAAATCAGTCAATTCGTCGAGGTTGCGTAAGACATCTAAAACATTTTTGACTTGTGGAGGAGAATTTTGTAGAAGCAGCATAGAATGTGTTGAACCAATTTCGTAGGGCCGGCACCACGATTGGAAAACTAAGCCGAAATGCAAATACTATCCGTCTGGCCCGTCTTATAATGTTTGGGCCAAAATTAAACGCATGTGGCATGATTAGTGTGGATGAAATGAAATGAATATACAGCAGATCAAGGTTCATTCACCGTTCATGACTCACCAATAATTTTAGACTTGACTGACTTCATCTATGCTTATGTCATATTTGGCTGCACGACCGCAGCAAAGTGACACTGTCAAAAATAGTGCAAGCCCAACGTTGTGACGGAGAGACCGACAGCGAATTACACGTAATACGGTCTCTCTATTGAATTCTACAAAGCAATTACCAAACAAAGGTTAGGGACTAATGTCGACAAGCCAGACGAACATACATCAGCAGTTACAACCATGAAACAATGATGATGAAGTTAGTGTTTCCTCCTCCATCCAATAATACATCAATGAACCATCCTTTTAGAGGGTCCCGAGTGATAAATTGGAAAAATTCCCCTACACATGCAATTTGGAGCCGCGGAAACTCCCCAGAAAAGGAAAAAAAAAAAGGCTAAGAAATATCGATATTCATCACCATTTGACTCTGATGTCTGAATTATTTACCAGATTGCAACAGCAGCTCCATATTTGCATGGGTGAAAATTATTTCACGCACTAATTAGACAGTACGCTGATCAAATCCAAATGGTACAAGATATTTTTGCAAGAATTGAACTCAACCGATCCACAAACTACAAATCATAATTAGTAAGGACTACATATTTTATCTTATCAAATCTAACAACACTAGATGCTCGTTCGAGCTTTCGTTTACAAAGCTTACACCTTGACTTTTCGCCCGAGTTAGTGTTACCATTCCACATTGTGCGGGAGTTGCTTCTCCCTTGGTCGTCGTCTCAGGAGTTTGCCTTCTCTCATTTTTCAGCCGCTTAGCTGCTCTCCGCACCTCGGATCAAAAAGCGCTTGCTTTTTAATAAGCAAACAATTCGACCGGATCCGCATCATATCATCACGTGGCCCCCGTCACCACGTGTACCAACCATATTAATCCATGTCATCGTTAGTTCTCACGATTTACCCAGTTCTAGCCAAGAATGTTCCTGATGATGATCATTATTCGCATCCAGCGGCTCTGATTTAACGTCCGACCCAGGCTCACTCTCACCTTGCTGTTGCTGCAGTTGATTCCGCTCTTCTTCCTCTTCTCTCCTCGCACGCTTCGCCCCAATCGACACACCAAACAACCTCGGAGTCAGATCCAACTCCTCCGCCTCCTCCACCTTCGCGCCGCCTTCATCCGCCTTCATCGCCGGCGGTACCTCCACCGCCTTCCCCTCCGGCAGACTTACGTTGTCCAGCTGACCGGACGTGTAATTCGTCATTAAAGCAAGTATGTTATTACACAATCCTTTCAACTGACTCAACTCGTTATTCAGCTGCGCGTTCTCTTTTCTTAACTTCTCGTTCTCTTCTAGAAGCTCCGGCATCGTCGTACAACTCGTAGTCCTAATCACAGTCGCAGTCGGCACCGCCACCGGCGACGAATTAGCTGATAACACCTGTTCCTCGCCGGAGTTCGCCGGCGAATTCGACCGTGCAACCGCCGCAACCGTCACATTCGCCGCCGTGGCAGCTGCAGGAGACGGTGATATTTTACGACGCTGAATGTCTCGTAAGAGACCTTTCTCACCTCTTCGGAAACAATCGTTTGCAAATTCCCAACGATCCGGAACTACTTTCCTAAATCCCTATTGAATTAATGGAAACTAATTAGAATTTTTTTTTCCTTTTTTCATCGTTACAGCTAATTATAAGAGAAAAAAAAAAGTAAAAAGCAAAGAAAAGAGAAATTGCTTACGTAAGTGTTGAGCTGGCGGACGAAGCTAGAGAAATTATTGTGTTTAAAATATTTAGGCAACAAATCTCTGGCGAATTCCGCTGGTCTCCAGACTATGAAGGTCGATCCGTCGCTGTTCCACGAGATTAAATCATCGACCGAAGGATCGTCAACCAGTTGGTAAGTTTTGGTCAAAAACGGCGTCGGAAGAGATCTCTGCGAGTCTCCTCCTGTTGCATTAGATTCGCTCGTCTGCTCAACCGGAGCCATCGGGTCAAGACCTCAGATCCCAACCCTATCAATCCTGCAACTCTCTCTTCGCTTCTGCTAATTGCTAACGCTCAATCTAATTCAATTAAAATAATAATAAAATTATAACGTAAACTACACACAATAATCCTCTTCCATTCCGATCAAGTTAGTCAAATTCCAAATGGAAATTAGCATGAAATAACAGTTCTTTTATTAATTATTGTTAATATTTATTATTTGGCAAACGTTATTTTCTATTCTAATCTTTTAGCAGAGTATAAAATAACAATAAATGAGGAATGAATCATTGTACCTGTACCCGGTGTAATGAAGAGGAATTTTGATTATTTTCTCACCAAACCCAACAGGTGAAGAATAAACCACTGTTCAACGGGCAGCGTTGAAAGTTGGAACTCGATCAGGCACCGTTGAAAGTTGAGAACCAGGATGTTCAGAACTGATGGATGACCTCAAACGGTGAGCATGCGAGCGAGCGAGCGAGAGAAGGAGCTAGAGAGAGATGAGTTCGCGCGTGTTGTGTTGCGTTAGGTTTTGTTGTTTCTAGAAGGTTCTGTGTGGAGTAAATGATAAGGCGGGGGAAAAAGAGAAACAGAAAATCGTGGGTTCGCGAAGGAAAGGGAAATTTAAAAGAGGATGGGAAAGAAAAAAAGGGCAAAAGCGGTGGGGCCCTGCACATTGGAATAGGATAGGAAGGCGCCAGAAATGCGAGGTCTTTTCCAGAAGCTTCTTTCTCTCTCTCCCCCCTTCTTTAGTTTTTATTTACTTATCTCCGGGTCCGTCGACACGTGTCGGTTCGGATGTGGAAGACCACGCTCCATATTAAGGATAAGGGATTGTTCTCGGCAATACTGATTTAAGGTTGTGATTGTATCACCCGCATGGGAGATATCGTTGCCGTAATTCCTCGGGCCTCTTTTTCTGCCTCGTGGTAAATTTGGTTGTTAAGACTTTTCGTTTTACCAACTTATGATATTATTCATGGTGGATAAATAAATGATGGGATGATTGTAGGAGTAATTAAAGAGGCAAGTCAGTTCGAGAAGGGGGGCAAGTAGATTTTATGAATTAAAATAAAAAATATATATATGGGTTAAAATTCTTGTTAAGTATATTTTATTAATTCAATTTATGATTGGATTTAATTTGATTAACGTAACTACAAGAATGTGTATTAAAACTACATAAATGAAGATCAAATGTTAAGTATCGAATATATCTGAAGAGATGATTAAAGATAAAGTATAATATAAAGATGTAAATAGTTGTGAGCCATTGATTGTTTTGTTGAACTGAAACAATTCGATTCTAATAAAATTATCGATTTTTGTTCGATTGAAAAGCGTTATCAGTCTATGTGAGTTTAAAACAGATGAAGAGACTGCATTGATGAACAAATTAATGAAAAAGAAGGATGAATCTAAGTTTTTATATCGGTATAGTTTGTCACGCAAGTGAAAAAAAAAAAAAATAATAATAATAATAACTAACACACACACGTGCACACACAACAGACATGATGGTTCGAACTTCAAACTCTTCCCGTCCATCTAATGAGCTCACTCGTATCATGCCCACTCCTTTTGTAGCCCGCCATATCTACGCATTAATTGTGTGAACCGTGCCAAGTCCTACCTATTTTAGAAAATTTCACAACTTTTTCGATGGCTGCTGCTGTAGACCAGTCTAAAGACTAATGACGGCACGTTGACGAATCAAATTTTTTAAAAAAAATTTGAATTTATTGCCCGCATACATAATCCATTCATTTATCCAATTATGTCAGCTTTGATTTGATCAGCTCCCTATACTCTACCGTCCGATGTATGATGCAAGCATCCTGAAATAAATTTTTGAATCGGTGGACTTTTGCATAAACCACATCACCGCATTGAATTTGGCTGAAGCATATGCCAAAATTGCTTCTTGTCGTTTGGCCTTAGGCTTGAGTTAATTACTAATCACGCGTGTGGCCCGGGGCCACTGTTGGCGACCAAACACAAGGTTTCTACTCTAATCATTCATATCTCAAAAATATAGAGAATGCTTTAACAGTACAGCTAAGGCACAATTCAGCATCAATAATATACAAACAAGCCTGGACAAGCATAAGTTTCTATGTTGCGTAACAAGTTTTCTATCTTGGCAACACATTCTTTGTTTGTTACTGTTAATTAATTACGTACGTTGTCATTATATATATATATATATACAGCAACACAGAGCCGGGACCCTGTCTTTACATTCTTCTTATTTTATTATGGTTTTTTGAGGGGGAGTCTCTCCACTAATTTCCCTGGATGCATATTGTTTTCAAAATTTCATCGTCGCCATGGATATCTATATCTCTAATGCCAACGCCAAGAGAAGGTGATGAGTCACATCCCACCTCATTGTCGGAGTAATCATCTTTGTGATCCAGCAAGGAATTGTTAGCCTTTTCCTGCAGTTCTTTTACTTTCTTGAACTCGTCATAATGTGCTCTCCTGCGGTCTTCGAAGTTCATAGCATGCCTTTCTCTGACATCTCCTGAAAATTAAAATGAAAACAGATAATGGTTAGCTTCACAAATGATTGAACATTGCATACCATAATGAAGTTTTAGAACCTTCATCGGCCTCGTCCTCAGATGATGATGATCCTGCAAATGGCCTAGAGTGCTTTTCACTTATAGCCACTTTGTTCAATGCACTTCTTATGGCTTCAGCATGTGCAGTGTAGGCGTAGCCACTGCTATCAGATGAATCCAGTGCAGGGGAAGGGAAACCTATGACAATCATCAATAACAGACATAATTATCAATTTGTTTTTTCAAATTTCAGAATCAAAAACAGCTGGTGGCTGATGCGTTCTTCTCCTAATAAATTACCATCATCATCCACAATAGGGTGATACGGCGTCTTGGGTTCAAGTATTTTTTCCCTAACAGGTTTATTGGCCTCAATCTCATTAAGATTAGCTTCATCCCAACGTACTCGTCCCCTGCACCCAAAGAAATGATATCAGTGGATAAGATTAAAATCTGGTTAACTTGTGTTTAATTACCGATTAGGCCTCCCAAGCAATCAAACATCAAATCAACAAGAAAAAAATGATACCAAATGCTACTTTATTAACCATCTTCTCACCTCATCATTCATTAATGTAGACAAAAATATTTTGAAAAATTCATGCTGTATCTTTTTGTAAACTCAGCTATGAATATGAATGAAGAAATCTTTGCCTCACTGCTAACCCCATTACATTTCAACGGTTTAACGGCTCACCTTTCATATGGGATAGCTTATGATTTTCATTCAGTACAAATTTGTCATTTAAAGTAAAAATACTGTGAAGATTAAAGAATAGTGATTCCAGTTCCTCATGATTTCTTCTAGTTTTTTTATTCATTATTAAACCATTGTTCTTTCTTTTTGAAGGGAATCTTGAATGCAAGGGAATGGTACATCAAACCAAAAGCAAAGCAACTGTCAAACTCTCGTCACCAGCAATTTAAACGGAGGGTCACTTCACAATTTCATTATATCGCTAAAAACTAGGTCTAATAACCAATGATACCAAAAGCATATATTCCCCCAAGCTCATACGCCGATCACTTGTTTCGTAAAATAATATCAAAATTGCTTCATCGGTGTCCTCAATTCTCTTTCGACATGATGAACCGTCAAAGAACAATGTAAATCGATGCTTGTTTGATTCCACAATTTGTTCATAACTGCACCCCATCACCCTACTCTGATATCCCAGATACCCAGTTCCCACATATATTTGGCGGCCAAAGAAACAAATTAATGGGTTCAGAGATAATAATTGATCAACGGCTTCAAGCAGAAGCCAAGAGAAGTGACAAATCGAAAAATAAAGAAGAGGGCAGTACGTATGTGAAAATTACTTGATCATTTTGTTCAAGTGATGGTGGTTGTTGCCTTGAACAACTAGGAGATGCTGCTGAGACCTTACCAAAGTTGATCCGATTTGACAGAAAATGAATGAATGAATGAACTCCTAGATAAATTCTCAACAATTGAAACAGAAAAATTAATTAATAATCTTTACGTTCAATTAGAATATAGCAGTTTCGTGGAAAAAAATTATACCTTGGGAAACAGAAGGAGCTGCAAAATAGGCAGAAAATGAAATTCAATGGCCTGTAATCGATCGGTAAGTGGACAGAGCACGTAATTGAGATATAAAAGGAAAACTGGGGACCGCAACAAATTGCTATTAGCACATTGTTTTTATTCCTTTTATATGATCCAGACAAACCATTATCCTTTTCTTGTTCTTGTAAGAAACCGAGAGATTGTGCTGTCTGAATACAAGTAGATAGATGCCAATGCACGTTGGCTTCATCTGCTGGCAGGTCAAGATTCTGGAACATTAAATTAGTTGGATATTTTTATTAATTAAATGATATCTGAAACCTCTTTTATTGATCGTTTTTATTAGGAGAAAAAAAAAAAAAGAAGAGAAGAAAAAGCAGTTTGTGTAATTTGTATAATTCAAGGAAACTGAAAATTTTAAGTATCTTTTTAATTCCCTCTTGATTTTAGAACTAGAGATTAGATAAAAGAATAAGGGGGGCCCGGGGAGTGGGGTCCACATATTGTTCTCTTAATATTTCGTAAGAAACGCTGCGTTTTGTGTTGATTCGGTAAGCATTTACGATGTCGTTTTCTATCAATCCCTACCGTTGGCGTCGGGTTTAAATTTGGAAAAGCAAACTATTCATCCAACTTCAGTTTCCTGTTCATAAGGCATCACGAGCAACGACATAAATTGGGTTCGTTTGTTTCTTTCTCTTATAAACATGGGATAGTTTTATCATTTCTGACTGCAAATTCTTTTCGCTCCAATTTGTATGTGTTAGTTAGGAACGCGTTCGGTTTTTTATTTGTCGATGCCAAAGCTCTCCCACTGTTTGCGAAAATGCCTCAGACAATTTGACAATTTTTATATCTTAGATATATGTGATGATATAAAACATTTGAAAGTAAAGGTCTTTGGCGAGGATATGATTGTATAAAGACCAATGAATTTTTATTTTGGAATTTCAAAGTAGTAAAGAAATGACTTTCTGTTTCTGTTTCCATATATATGGTTGTGTTTTGTAAATATTTGTATTGATTCGCTATATCATCGTGCTGAAATTTTTTGAAAAATGTCAAGAAAGCTGCTGAAGTTTTCTATTACAGATGAAGATTATCAATATGGTTAAGCTTTTTTGTTCCATAAATGGTCAATGTTACTAAAAGTTGATAATAAAAGGCACTTTGTACCGTTATCAATCTGTAACTTGCTGGAAATTGTTTAGTTTCACAGACATAGAAGCTATAGGATACCTACAAAGTTTCCATCACTGTAATTCTAATTGTTTTAATGCATTTGTTATTGCAGCTTGAGAAAAAGATAGCACTTTATATTTCAATAGCTCTTCACTTGCCAATGATTTTTCCATTCTACCGGAGTGTGCTTTTGTAAAAGGTCAACTAATCAATTTCAAAAGAAATCTACTGAAGATGCCAGCGCTGGTTTCAACACGGCTGCTCCTACTTGTGGGAGAGTCATTACCATTGCATAAGTTTTCATGTGTTTCTAGGATGCCTTGGTGCCACAATGGTGTACGTTTCCTTAGTCATGTTGATCGACATCATGGACCCCTTAGTCTTGCAAGCCTTGGATACAAGAGTGAGTTTGAGCCCACAAACAAGAGTAACTCAAACAAACCTAAGAAACATAGTCCTCCTATTGAAATCCCCAAAGCTAAGGTGAAGGCTGTCAGAAGTGATGGGATCAAAGCCGCTGGGGTAAAGAAATCCCTTGAGATTGAGTCAGCTCCTTTTGCTGCAAACTCATTTTTGGAGCTTGGACTTCCACCTCTGTTGTTAGAAAGGTTAGAGAGAGAAGGCTTTAATGTTCCAACTGAAGTTCAGTCCGCAGCTATTCCTTCAATCCTCAGGAATCATGATGTTGTGATTCAGTCCTACACAGGTTCGGGAAAGACATTGGCGTATCTCCTTCCCATACTGTCCAAAGTAGGCCCACTTAAGGATAAATCTTCTAATGGCAATGGTGAATCTGGAAAGAAAACAGATATTGAAGCAGTAATTGTGGCTCCCTCCAGAGAGTTAGGAATGCAAATTGTGAGGGAGATCGAGAAGCTGCTAGGACCTTCAGACAAGAAAGCGGTTCAGCAACTAGTAGGGGGTGCAAATCGATCAAGACAGGAAGAAGCACTTAGGAAAAACAAGCCAGCAATTGTTGTTGGGACACCTGGCCGTATTGCTGAGATTAGTGCAGCTGGGAAACTTCACACCCATGGTTGTCGTTTCTTGGTCTTGGATGAAATTGATGAGCTTCTTTCATTTAATTTCCGTGAGGCCATGCACCGGATAGTGGAACATGTAGGGACGAGGTCAGGAGCAAACCCACGAGAACCAAAAAGTGCGCTTGCCACGCGGGCTGAGAGGCAGACTATTATGGTATCTGCCACAGTGCCATTTTCAGTGATAAGAGCAGCTAGGAGCTGGGGACACGACCCTCTTCTTGTTCAAGCAAAAGACGTTATCCCACTTGAATCGATGCCTGCCACTGGAGCGGGAAATTTGTTGGGGCCTATGTCTGGTTCAAGCTCAAACTCAAATTTGCAGGCTAAGCAAGCAGATCAGAGCCTGCCTCCCACATTGAAACACTACTATTGTGTCACAAAGTTGCAACATAAGGTTGATACATTGAGAAGATGTGTTCATGCACTTGATGCTCAGACCGTGATAGCCTTCATGAACAATACTAGGCAGCTAAAAGATGCTGTGTTCAAGCTGGAAGCACGTGGGATGAAAGCAGCTGAGCTGCATGGGGATCTTGGTAAGCTAGCTAGATCAACAACTTTGAAGAAATTTAAGAATGGGGAGGTGAGAGTTCTGGTGACAAATGAACTTTCAGCAAGGGGATTGGATGTGGCTGAGTGTGATCTTGTGGTAAATTTAGACTTACCTACAGACTCAATTCACTATGCTCATCGAGCTGGTCGAACAGGTCGTCTAGGCAGGAGGGGCACCGTGGTATCCATATGCGAGGAACCAGAAGTATTTGTTGTAAAGAAGATGCAAAAGCAGCTTGCGGTTCCAATTCAGGCTTGTGAGTTCACCGAGGGCAGGCTTGTTATAGGCAAAGAAGAAGAAAAAACTATGGAAGCTGTCAGGTGATAATTTGTCTCTTCTTTTCCATCTTATCGTTGGAGAGCTGATTGAGATAGGTTCCCTGATTATGTCTCCCACAAATTATGTTAAAACAATGTATTAGGGTCTACTATCTACTTCGATTAGTGTAATGGTGAAGCTTTTGTTAGGAAAATTTGATACATCTGTCTATGATAAATTTGAAACTCTATGAAGCTAAGTATTAGCAATCATATGCAGCCTGAAATGTAGTTACAGTAAATGTGGCTGTTCTATCATGGGAGTTTATAATTTTAACCACGTTACAAAGAGCCAAAATCTGCTACTGTCACTTTCCTTTGGCCGTTCACCTTAATATTTGATCTGAAGTAAATTGATCTTGCATGGAGTGACAATGAACAAAGGATACCAGTCAAAGTTGTTTGAGTCCAACACCTAATTATTCTAGATACCGAGTACACGAGATCTCTGTACAAGGAGAATTAAAAAGGAAAGAAGAAGATTTGATATCCAATATTCTTCATTTCTTATTATTAGCCTTTTGAAGCAGAGCTGTTTCAGAAAGTATGCAAACACGCCTATTTGCACACAAGCAACGTGATGCATCACCAGATGATTCTCTTGCAGAGCTTGTAGCCTGATAGAAGAGTACAAGATACAATGACGACAAAAGTTACAAAGGACATGCAGGTAGAGATGATAGCTGCCTTCCAGAGCGAATGCATTTGGTCAATATCCTGAATGACTGGTATTGCCACTGAAGAAGACGAAATGAGAAGGTAGCCCATCAACTGTCACATTGTAGCAGCAAATTAGCCTTGCCAAAGATGAATTTTCTGAAATAAGCCAAACGTAAAAAAACACACAAGCAGAATAAGATAAAATGGAGGTGAGCCACGCCCACCTGATCCAGGATGAAGCTGATGTAGTCAGAAATCTTTTCTGATATAATAATGCCTCTGTGAGCAATGTCACAGATACCTTTAAAGAGCTGGAAAGATGAGTATGCAAAAGCCAAGATGTCTACAGTGAAGGAGTAGCTACACGAAGACAAGCAGGACATCAAAAAATCAAAAGCTACAAGAACTAGTGTGATAATCTTACATGTAATTAACAACTTTATGCAACACTTGTAACATCTTGTCAATTAGCCTTAGGCTTACACTAATTCTGGATACCCAGTGAAGCTAGAAGGTTGCTGGCCTTTCTTTTTGGGCGATGGAGCAGCCAGTGAGAGAGCAGATACAAAGCAGAACACAAGTGCCAAGAACCTAAGAAAAAGATTGTAAAAATGAATGGAAGGTCTGGAACTCCACCTTGTAGAGGCAACTGAAAAAGAGAAAGGTGATGGAGTTGGAAACGTTTGTTGTGGAGTCAAAGAACTAGCTATCACTGGCGAAACAGTGGACACGGCTGCTGCTGCAGGCGAGGCACTAGCCATTGGTGTACAAGCAATCACCAAAACATCTCTTTCTTGTTTCATTTTCCCTCAACTGCTGCCTTCTTCAGATGAACGTCTCCTAAACCTGCTCCGGATGAAACTGGGGCCCTCTCTTGAGAAAAACTTGCTTGTTTACTACAATGAGCCTCTTCAGAACAGAGTTGGTATTACTTATGGAGCTACAAGCAAGCCCTGTTCTTATTAATATAATTAGTGTGACACTATAAAATTAATAAAATTTCTGAAATAAGCTTCGGAAAGTCCAATCATGTGAAGCCACGGTAGGATGGGAAACCAAGGGACGCTTTTCCATGCAATTTCTCTTCTGCCTGGTGGTGGTTAAGCTCTCATAAACAAATAGAGATGAGATTGTGTATCTTGTTGATTGTTTAATTAAAATAACGAGGAAGGTGATGGCAAGAGAAATTGACATTTCAACTCTCTTTTAGTCAATGTTTGTAATCTTTATATAATTTGTCAGCTGCAAGCAATAATTTAACCAACAACAATAAGATACTCAGGCTTAAGGCTTATTTGGTCTGATAATAATGTCTAGAGGTAGGTCATCTTCTTCGACCTGACATAAACGCATACAAATATATTATGCCACTTGCTCACGCTTCAAATGGCTGAGGCTGCCGAAAGTGTTCTGCTTTAATGTTTAAAGGCATTTGAAGTGCAGAATTGAACAGAAAGCTAGAGTTTCGAATTCATCCAAACATTACATGTTTGACCAACCACATTCTTTGAACATTTTTGTACTCATGGTACTTGGTGGGAAATGGGAAGCTTAATTTATTTATATTTAAAGGGAACAATAATACGTACATAGTCCAATAGGCCCTTACCCCTATAGAAGATAAAAAATAGTGGGAAAAAAAAAGAATAAAAGAAAATGACTAGTCATTTAACTCAATTCATAAACAATGAAAGAGTCTGCACAGAAGATGTCCTTAACCTCTGTGTGAACTGAGAAGTTATTTTAACTTCTATTTCCTGCTCATAAGCAGATCATTCAAGTCTTTTTTGTCTGGTATCCCATTGGGTTGTTCTTCGCCCAGTTCCATTGGTGAGCGCACATGTCCTCAATGCCATACTTGGGCCTGGAAAATAAGTCATCCGGCAAGAAATACCAGAGTTAGATTTTAATGACATGCCAAATGTTAGCCATGTAAAAGTATGCCAAAAGAGACTAATGGTTCTTAAATGAAACCCCACCGCTAATTCGTTTTTGAGGTAATTCACTGTTACTATCAACTGAGAATTATCAGTTTTTTAGCAGTCATAATGTACTTTTAGAAAACACAATCATAAATGTAATGTAACATCAATATCAAAGAAGCATCATCATAAAATTTGGAAAAAAAAGAAAAAAAAATTGTGATGCTACTGATTGTATGATGACACAGAATGGTTCAACGACATACTTCCAACCAAGTTCTTTCTGGGCTTTGTCTGTAGCAGCGTAAACAGCTGTTGCATCTCCTACCCTTCTTGGACAGAGTTTGATTGGGATTTTCTGCAGTTATTTTATAATAAAACTTGAAATGTGAGCAAATGAATGTATTGGAGTGAGAAACTTAAAAAAGTGTGGATAAGAAAATCACCTTTCCAGAAACCTTTTCAAATGCTGCAACCATTTCAAGCACGGATATGCCCTTTCCATTCCCCAGGTTATACGCTATACAACCTATTAGAAGATACATGATTGAAACACAGAGATGCAATAAAAATTGCTACCAAAATCACAGATTGTTCCCAATTATCAGAAAAAGGTTATACTAAATCCCAAGATTTGCTTAATCAGCTTTTAGAAATTAAAGGCACACATGAGATTCAAGAAAATTAACAGGTGGCACCAAGTATTTTGACATGCTAAATTATAAACAAAATTATTATTACCTATATTTTCAGATGTAAAGAGCTTCTTAAGAGCACAAATGTGACCATCTGCCAAGTCCATTACATGAATGTAGTCTCGGACCTGTTCGAGAAAACAAATTCTAATTAACAACTTTTAATGATTAATTACTAATACATGACTACTGAAAGTGATTATACATATAATTTCACATACCGCACTACCATCCTTTGTTGGATAATCCTGCCATAAACATTAAGCTCTGGATGTCTGCCGACAGCGACTTGCTGTATGTAAGGCATGAGATTGTTTGGTATGCCCTTTGGATCTTCACCGAGTTTACCGCTCTCATGAGCACCAACAGGATTGAAGTACCTCAGTAATATTATTCTCCATTCTGGGTCTGCCTTTTGAATATCAAAAGCCATTTCTTCGCACCATTGCTATTAAGATGAAAAGAATAAGCGCACGTGCAACCAAATTTCACCACTCTCAATTTCAATCACAGAAGGCTTACCCCACATAAAGTTGTAGTACCTTAGTTCGTCCATAAGGATTCATAGCACCATATGGGAAGTTCTCAACACAAGGTATTTTTTCAGGCTGTCCATAGATAGTTGCGGATGATGAAAATACCAACTATTGGGGAAAAAAAAAAGCAAAAAATCGTTGGGTCAGCAGTCGGCAAACCTGAGAATTCTCCGCTAAGGATTTACAAACAAAATGATCATGAAGAGTCAATTCCTATCTACTTACAGCAAAAAATCATTCAAATGGATTTAAGCCTTTTTTTAAAAAAAAAATTAAGTGAAAAATATTGCAGTAGAATGTCGGACTACAAAACAAAAATAAAATATTAAAAATTGGCGCTGACCTTCTTACAGTTATATTTTGCCATGGCCTGATACAGATTGATGGTACCAATCAAATTATTATCAAAATAACGGAAAGGATGTTGAACACTCTCTGCCACAGCCTTAAGGGCACCAAAATGGATCACAGCATCAAATCTGTTGCATTACGAAATGCAAAATCAAAATTACAAATGAAATGTGATATCAATTTCTCGGTACAAAGATTCGCTTTGATGCTTGATCTCTCGCATTTGATTTTACAATTGAATACAAACACACCCAGAAAGAAAAAATTGCTTTGGTCAAAGTATACTTTAAAGCCAAAATGCAGATAAATATAAACCATAAAAAAATAAAAAATAAAAAAAATCATCAAATGAATCCGAACATACTTTTGACTAGAAAAAAGCTTATCCAAGTCTTCCTTGTTCCTAAGATCACCCTGCGACCAAAACAACATTCATTTGTTAATTTCTCGAGAAACAAACAGAAATTACAAAAAAGGAAGGGATCTCAGACACATACCACATGGAATTCAAGCTTCTTAGCGAGCTCAGGACCCGCCAACTCCTTGACTCTATCAACAGCTTCAGGGACAGAGTTATGTAAATTATCGATAAGCACCACCTTAAACCCTCCTTGTAGAAGCTGAAGCGCACAGTGCGTTCCAATGAAGCCAGCTCCACCAGTCACCAGGATATTTTTCTCTGACGCCATTGCAAGGCAAAGGATTGGAGGAGAAAGGGAAAGAAGGAGAGAGCGACGATTACATTAAAAAGAAGAAAATGAATAAAGCGAAGCAGCCAATACAGAAAGTGTTTATAAAATGGGAAAAATGGAGTGACGTGTTTGAGAAAATCAAGGAGACAGTTGGGTTATCAAGTGGATAAGCACGTAACACTGACTATGGATTTTGTAATGTAAAAAAGAGAAAGAGTGTGCGGGGATTTAAAGATTAGAGAGTCTTGGGAAGAATTATTCAATTTGTTCTGTTTCGGTAGTCTTGTACTTTCCCGTTTTGTTCGCGCGCTTTTCCTGTTACTTCCTAATTTTCTCAGTACGTTTTTTTTTTTTTTGGGTTTTGCTTCTGGTACCAGGAAAGCGAATCTAGCCGTGCCCCAGTAGGCCTACTAATTTAATTTAGTTATTCGGCTGAAATATAATAACATTTGGATCCCTAATTTTATACCATCTCAGAAAATGAGGACACTGCTTTTATCAAACGGGTTGCTACATTTCTCAAATACTAAGGTGACGTTCAATTATTGAATTATCAGTTTTATATATTAATATTATATGTCTCAGATAATATTAATACTATATGTCTCGGATAATATCTCTATCTTCAACATTTAACGTGAATTATTAGTAACCTACATTGGAGGATTGTATCAATAAATAGTATTATCTTTTACTAACTAAATTATTTCATGAACGAACACTTCTTGCGACTCTGTGAGTGTTAGTTGATTATAATTATTTTTTTTAAAAAAATGGTATAACAATTTGGGGTTTGAATTCTACCCAAATGTGGTGATAGAGAAGAGATTTAATTACAATCTTGCTACCAATGACTCCAAAAAAATTAATGGCACCTTAGTACTTGGGATAAAAATATTGTGAACAGTGAACTACTATCTTTACTTTAAAAGATAGAAACTGTATTCGGTTCAAATTCGACATTACAGAGTTGATTTGATAATTTCAAAATAAATTAGGGTTCCATGTGATACAAAAGGAAAAGTATGTCCTTAAATTTGAAGATATGAAAAAACCACGTTATTCTCGCTTATGATTATTTTTCATTTTCTCCCATAATTGTACGACACAGGTTGGTGAACTTTTTGACCAAGTTGTGACAGCTTAGGATCGAGAGAGGATCAAGAAAGAGAAGATCAAGTAGAGGGAAACCAATGGCCAATGGGAAGATCAAGATCTTTTCTTATCTCGTTCCTCAAAAACTTTTAAAACAATTATTATATTAAAATTTTCCGGATAAGGTTATCCAAAAGCACGTTTTAATGATATTGATATATGTAAAATTTCCAATTTATATAATCCTATTTACACTATGATCATATGTATGCGATGCTGTTTGTTATGAACTTGAAATCGATGGCGAACTTTAATTTGCACAACAAGTGGCAGGAAAAAATGGGCTTTACATATCTATATATGTAAAGGAAAAAAAAATTAAAAAAATTGTTTCCTCAGTCTAAAGACTCAAGAAGTAGTAGGTATGATTCATTATTATTTTGTTTGCCTTCATTAATTGGCAAGGAGGGCTCTTCGCCCTTACGTTACGTATGGGGAACCTACGTGTGCTATGCAATAATGTTTGCCGCTTTCGAAAACATTTTGGCCGCATTTGTAATTCGGTGCAGTTTTTTGTTTTATGAATTAAGGAAATGTAATATTAATTAACTACCGATAATCTAAATAAATAAGAAGATTCCAAAAGCGCTTTCTTTCTTTAAATATTTATTTCCGAAGAGTGAAAAAAATATATTATTCTCCAAAAGAAAATAAAATGATTTAATATTATTTTAATTAAAAACTATTTTTTAAAGGAAAAGTTAGTAATTAAAGACACATCTCTCTTTTCTCCAAAAAAATAATAAAATATAAATTAAAGAGGAGAAAGAATAAATTTGAAGAGAGGATCACTTCTTTTTAAAGAATCTTAATTAGAGTTTTTTTAGATCAAACGTCTTCAAATAAGTAATAAAATCTTATTTGAAGAGTTTTTTGATGATGCTCTAATAATTGAATTGCCGATAGACGTAGTCTTAAATGTTGGAATAAATTGAATAGAATTTTGTGTGAACGGACAGGATAATTAATACTCAATTAGATAAGATTATTGTTTTTTTTTTCGAATGAAGATAAGATCAATTTTTGGAGTGAATAATAATATTTGATGTAGTATTAAATTGGATTGGATAAGATAACATGTATTACTTTTATCATTAAAATAATTAAAATTTGGAGAACAGAAAGCCACAGAAAAATCGGACGCATTTGGTTTTGTTTGTCACGGGTGAACACATGCAGCCTAATTACAAATAGCTCAACATGAAAAGGGAAAGGAAAATTTCCGACAATTCGATTGTTCCTGAAGCGTTGAAGCAAAATGCTATCTGAAGACAACGGAATCGAACTCTTTCAGAGTGCACGCGGTGCGAACTGATCATCTTATCGCGTGTGTGTGTGTGTTGGATTTGGGACCACGGCGGAGAAGGAGCGTCAACCATCAACAATAACGTGCGGGATCCAACTTACAGCAACAGTGGCTCTTCTTATCCGTCAAACCTTCTGATGATTAGAGTGATAGTGAATGGATGAGTCTGGGTGGACTTTTTCGATTTTATTAGGAAGAAAATAAAGAGTTATGTCCAGGTTGGGACTGGGTTTTCACATACTTTTGTAATTATTTTTTAAAAATTATTGTAAACTTTTAACGAGTTAATCATCGATAACGAATTAAAAAATAATTATTTTAAAATAAAATAATAAATAAAGTAAATAAAAATTTATAAATTTAATTTTTTATTAATTCTCTAATTTAAGTATATTCTTAATTAATTATGGTTTAAAAGAGATTTAGTTATTATAATTTTAAGTTTTTAAATTTTTTATTATTTTTAAATTTTAATTTATAAATTTATACTTTAAAAAATAGAGGTCTTGATTTTTTTTCTTTTTACTTTTAAACCCTTATCCAAGTCGTTATATGAAAAGCTGGCTAGCCTGCATTTTTTTTTTTTTGTTAATCCCACTTTTGAAAAAGGTAAAAATAACTTGGGCCTTTTTCAGCCCAAAACTATTGGGCTATTGCATGGAATGGGAATGGTAAGTAGTAAGGAACTTTGGGCTGGGCCTCCCATATTTCTGAAGTACTGTGGGCGAAGATTTCATATCCGTTTGTTACCCGAAAAAAATGGGGAAAAAAGATTTGAGAGGCCTTTACCTTTTGTGTGTTCTTGATATGAGAACAGTTTATGCCACAGTGGCCATAACATTGCTAACATTAAAATTCTTAGTTACGTTTTAAATGTTCTCAAAATGTCAATTAGTTTCTAATTTCTGTAAGAAATTAAAAATAAAGATATTTTTGTATTTGTAACTTCGCCCGCTGATTGGTATGATTGATGAGACATCAGACATCATTAGATAAACACAATCTCGTTTTTTCGATTTGACACGGAAGTTTGATCTTTGGGAAACATATCAAAACAAGGAACCAAGAATGAAACTCCAGACGCCACGACATGAAGCCGAAATAGAAAAATCACATCCAGTTAACATATTTTTTTGGAACCTTTCTTTCAAAGCAAAAACAAGTGAAACTTCTGGGATGGAGCTTGAAACCCACACACCGAAACAGCAGTTCACGTAGCTTTCTAGACATTCAAAGTTCAAAAGAATTAACTATACTGAAAGTGAACTTCCTTACTAAGTAAGTATGGCTCCAGTTAAACGACACATTGTCAATATCAAGCTAGCTATCGTATTGATTTTCAAATTAACTTAAAAAAAAAAAAAGCCAAAAGCTATGGCTACAATATTTCGCCACTTGAACAATAGCCTGATTAACGCCAATTAGAGTCCCTTCACGGTGGGACTCAATTAACTCAATTAATAAAAATCTCTTTTCCTATATCTCTTAGTTGAGGAGCCTTTACTAGATGCAGATTTTTTTTTTTCTCCGTGTATATGAATACTATATTGGACTCCAACTAATCCAAATTCGAATTGGATAGAACCACTAAAATAACAAAACAGTTATATTTCTAAACTTCGAACCAAATATCTTATTTAAGTTAGAATAGTTAATGTTAATTGATCTATGCGTTTGTTGGTAAAATATTTTTAAAAGAAAAGACATTATAAGTGTGAAAAATTTAGAATGTCAGTAATTCCATATTAATTATATAATATTAAAAAGAATATGTCAATATTAAAAAAGCTATTATTATACTTCAAGCAAATATAGTCACGTAACCTAGCACTTTACCTTTATAAAAGCCTCTGCCCATTTTCTCACGCACCTAGAAGCAACGGAAGCAGCATGAGCTCCATCAACTTTAAAGCCATTCCTTTACCCTTCATAATTCTCCAGATTGCTCTCTACTCCTTCACCTTCACCAATGCATTCACCGTTAACATCCAAAACATCTGCGCCTACACTGTCTGGGCCGCAGCCTCACCCGGCGGGGGCAAGCAGCTGGAACCGAATCATCCTGGACTACTGATGTGAATCCCGGAAGCAATAAGCCAGCTCGCATATGGGCTCGAACCAAGTGCACATTCGGCAGCTCCGTAAAGGGCTGTGAGACTGGTGACTGTAATGGAGTCCTCGAGTGCCAAGCCTCCGGCAATCCGCCATACACAGCTGCAGAATTCATCTCAGGAGGAAACATGGATTTTTTTGACATCTCTCTGCTTGAGGGATTCAACGTTCCGATGGCAGTTAGTGGGTGCAATCGTGAGATAAAATGTGCAGCTGATATTAACGGGCCATGCCCTCGGGATTTGAAGGCCCCTGGAGGGTGTAAAAATCCTTGTACGGCTTTTAACACCCCGAAATATTGTACGGATACGCAGCCCACGGAATTCTCCAAGTTTTTCAAGGATAGGTGCCCTGATGCCTTCACTTACCCTGGTGATGGAACCAAAGGTGCATTTTCATGCCCCGGTGGCACCCGCTACAAGGTTGTGTTATGCCCTTAAGGCAAATAAAATTTAGTAGCATTTACATATATAGCTAACTTTTGTGTGGCATCGTAGTAGAGTTCTATTCGTACTATCCATGTAATATGATTATTTAAAGTCTTGGTCTGTAGTCGCGTGTGCACTGCACTCGTGCTGAGTGTTTGGTGAGCTTCTTATAAAATTTTTGACTTATTATCATTTCACTACACTAAGTATTGTGAAATAATCAGCCACTACATCAATTATTAAATAGTTCACTATAGTAACTTATTAAAAAATAATAATTTATTATATTTCCCTCGCTAATGTGGGTTTATTAGTGATATCACACAGATATTATATCGCAAAATCATATTTTTATCAAATGACACCTAAATGTGTAATTAAATCTTAGGGTTATTATTATTCAAACAAAAAATCTTAGGGTTATTATCCTTTAACTATGGTAAATATTCCAAAATAACAGATCACTACACAAATTATTGAAAGGTAACACTTTACTATATTAATTTTTTTAAATAAAAGTTTAAGATATTTCCATCAATCTACAATTGATCATGCAGCAGATTAATTGTAGGGGCAATGTTATCATTTAATTATCATTGTAAAATTAAGGAAAAATGATATGCTGTTTCGCACTAAGAGCAAGACAAAATTGAAAATTCACATGGCATTGACTTGTATAATTTTTTTGCTTATTTTAAGAGTTATTCATTGAGGGTAAAATTAGTATTTTATCAATCAATTAGCAGGTCAACTAACGAAAGTGATGAAAATGTAGTAAATTGTTATTTTAAAGAAGTTACTATAGTAAAATATTACCTTTCAATAACTTGTGTAACAACTTGTTATTTCGCAATACTTAGTAATAACCTCAAAAATTTTAAATAAAACTTTACCTTTGATGAGGTAAGAGCTAGCAGTTCGATTTTGTTTTGAGATACAATGATTTTTCGTTTCTCACTTGCCGTGGTGGATATTGGGTAGGGTAGGGCCATCAAATAAACTTCTCTGAAACTAGCTAGGAAACATGAAATCTCTAAACAATTAAATTATGACAACAATTTAAGTACCACACAAGAAAATTTATATTTTCATTGATGGTGAGGATATTTCCCCCATGATTTGTGTATATCCACCTCATTTTAAAAAATTCATGTTATTTTTTAAATTTTAAAGTAAATAAAAAGTTTAATCAATTATATCCTTTTCTTTACCAAAGTCTCTTGACCATTATCAATCATCAACATTGTCTAAGTGGGGCTACAGTAGAACCTCTATAAATTAATACTTGATAAATTGATAATCTCTATTATATAATAAGTTTTCACGGTCCAACTTCGGTTAATGGACTAAATTAATAATTTTGATAAAATAATAAGATAATACTTTTCTAAAAAAATCTTGTAAAACTTTGTGGGTCGCATTCAAATAATAAATTAATAATTTGTTGAAATCCTAAAAAATCCAAACCGAACTGATTTTTTTTTTGTTCTGGTTCGGTTTTGCCCACCCCTAATTACAAATGTATTTGACTAGGATATTTTAATTATATAAAATATGATTCTATTGTTACTTTTTTTTTTAAATTTAAATCTAACTAGATCTCATCTCTTATTTTTCTTCTTGCATTTAGATGTTCTGAGGTTAACTTCTCAAATTGTAATAAGAAATTATGAAGTGTTATTGATGTATGTTAATTGAATTGCAAACAACTCTGTAAATTAATAAATTATTAATTTATTAAGTATTTAATTTCTCTTTTAATTAATAGATACTATATGATCCCAACCTATTAATTTATAGAGGTTCTACTGTATTTGAATCCACCAAAATACTCTATAAACTCATATTTTTATAAAAACATTTATTATCATGATGTCCATTAATATGGGATAAAATTATACAATTAAAAGATACAATTAAAAGAAACAATTTACTCAATATAACCATCCCAAAACTCTTTTTTTTTTTTTTCTCATCATCATCAATTCATGATTATTCATTATCTTAAAACCCTAGAATTACTGACATCATAAATAAATAATTCTCTTCTCTAATTTTTTTTGAATGTCTACAAATAAAGTGAATTCTTAGAACGAGTTTTCTAATTTGTTTTAACCATTTATTTGATTTCTAAGTAAATTCTTTTAAGTGCATATGTTGCGTAAATTAGCAAGTATATTAGTAAGCACAATTAATATAATGAAGAATAGAGTATCGTCTCATAGAGATTATATATCTTATTAACTACCAAATTATTCTAACCTTAATTTATTTGAACAATTGAATATGGGAATTTAGATTAAAAATTAAAATAAAATAAATAACTAATAAATAAATAAATAAATATGCAGGTAGTAATAGAAATCACAAAGAGATTAAGACATTAGGACATTCAATTTCACCATAAACAATCTAATTTAATCCTCCATCTATGTTATTGAACTTTATTACCTATGTTGATAGTGAATTTCCTTAATCTATTCAATATTCTCTTTGAGTAATATCAAAAATACCTTCACATATTAACCCACTATATCTCTATGTGAATTTAAATATGCAAAAATTCATTAAGCTTTATGAAAATTCTTAGAAAAACTTCATGAATCAAGTTGACATATCTTTGTCTTTCGTTCAATTCATGACACCCATTACACAAAGTAAAAATACATAAATCTCCTCTTGGTCTCATTATGTATCCTCAAAGCATTCAAATATTGGCTAGATATTTAAAAGCATTAAGCACAATAATGAACACTTAATTATGGAATAATAAATTTAAAAATAACATAAATTTATGGAATTAAATCTTCATAATTAGGTTACATCATATTCCTAATAAAATAAATTAGTTCATAAAACTATTAAGAAGATTCATAAATATTCTAGGGAACATTGAAGTAAAATAATAGAGAAAGGAAAGAGAAAAACTCAAGAGGCTGTCTCTCCCAAATCCCTGCAATTGACTTCTCCAAATTATTGGTCTTGAATTTGCAGTGGCCGCTTCTCTTAAATTTTTATGTGTCAGTTGTTTTCTTTTATTCTTCTTTTTATATTGTAAAGCTACCACAAAATCCTTAATAATGTGTTTACTTGTGGGTTTGGGAAATGGAAATGAAGGAATGAGAATGAAATCTATGTTTACTTGGTAAAATATAATTTGGGAATGAGAATAAAATGTATGCGTCCCACATAATTTGGGAATAAGAAATGTGAATCTCATTCCCATGGGGGGGTTGGGAATGAAAATATCAGAATGGGAATAAAACATATATTTATTCTAATTTTTTCATATTTTCTAAATTACCCTTGTTCAAATCACAAATAATTTTATTATTTTAAATGTCATTAATAATAATAATAATTATTATTATTATTATTAGTATTATTAAAATTAAATTTTATTAACTTTATGATTATTATTTTTATTAATATTATCATTATTAGTATTTATTATTATTAATAATAAAAATAATAATAACAATAATTAATAATAACTAAAATAATAAATTTTAATATTAATAACAATAATTAATAATAACTAAAATAATAAAGTTAATAAAATTTAATTTTAACAATAATAATAATAATAAATATTAATAATGATAATATTAATAAAAATATTAATAACAATAATTAATAATAAAATAAAATAATAAAGTTAATAATAAAAAATAAAATAATAACATTAATAATAATAATAATTAAACTTTATTAAATTTATTATTTTATTTTGTTATTTATTATTTTTATTAATATTTTTATTAATATTATCATTATTAACATTTATCATTCTTAATAATAATAATAATAATAATAATAATAATAATAGCAATATATTAATAATAACTAAAATAATAAAGTTAATAAAATTTAATTTTAATAATAATAATAAATGTTAATAATGATAATATTAATAAAAATAGTAATAACAATAATTAATAATAAATAAAATAATAAAGTTAATAAAATTTAATAATAATAATAATAAATGTTAATAATGATAATATTAATAAAAATAATATTAACAATAATTAATAGTAACTAAAATAATAAAGTTAATAAAATTATTATTATTATTAATTTTATTTTTTAATTAATATCATTTTTATAATAATATGTATACTTGTATCTAGTCAATGAAAATTATATTATTTAATACTATGGATATTTTAGTAAATTAATTCTCATTTTCATTCTTCATTTCCATTTATTTTGCCAAGTAAGCACATCAATACCATTTCAGCACATTCTCATGCTCATTTATTTTTACTAAATAAATATTAAAATCTTATTCTCGTTCTTTATTCACATTTCTATTTTTAACACATTTTCACTCAATGAAATAAACACACCATAAATCAAAAGAATTTAAAACAAGCCTAGCGTAACCCACTTTAAGCCCATGCATCTGAAGCCCACTTGAATCAATGGTCAATGTTTTTCCA
This sequence comes from Atalantia buxifolia, assembly GCA_030444775.1. Taxonomy (NCBI): domain Eukaryota; kingdom Viridiplantae; phylum Streptophyta; class Magnoliopsida; order Sapindales; family Rutaceae; genus Atalantia; species Atalantia buxifolia. The sequence goes on along the minus strand of CM059835.1, from coordinate 46,150,081 downwards.
ACTATTCACAAGAGTTGTACACTTAAAAAGCCAATTATTCTCCTTTAACCATCTTTTTCCCTCTTTTCTTTTATTCTCCACGTGGTTCCCAGGATTAAGCCTTGGCTTCTTCGATTTTCTTCCATTTTAATTCTAATTTATCATTTTAATTCTAATTTATCATTTTAATTTTATTACTTTCCTTAAATTTCTAACTAGTTTCTTCTTTAAGCTCTCCTTATTTAAATATTTTGATTTAATTCATCTTTATTCTTAAAATATATTTAAAATAGTAAAATATAAAAATTAACATAAAAATTATAATTTAATATAAAATTAAATTAAGAAAATATAAAAATAATATATAAATTACAGGCACATCAGCATATTTGGTTGGAAGAAATTGAAGGGGATGAGAGGAATGAAAATGAGAGGGAGAACAGAAAATGAGGGTAAAAAGAAGAATCGATCTCTCAATTTTATTTTTTAATTTAACAGAAAACCTCTCTTATTCCTTTCTTTGCCATTTCCTGTCCTCTCCTCTCTTTTCATTTATTCAAAGCAAACATGTTAAGGGTACTGGAATTCCAGTTATATGGCTAACCAATGGAATAGGTTGGCTTCGACGCCTTCAACAAAGGACAATGGTTTTTTTTTTTTTTTTGGGACTAAGCTAACAATGGAGTTTGATCCATAGGAATCAAAGTAATGGTTGAAAATGATCGCTTCAAGCTTTCAACCTTTTTTTTATTTTCACAATTTTATTTGATTTGTTTAAATTTTCTATCATATGTTTTTGAATTTGTTTGTTTAAATTTTCTATTATATGTTTTTGAATTTGTTTGTTTAATAAATTCAACCCCAATTGGTTCGTTTCATTTACACCTAAATTGCAAAAGTTTTAGTTGGCTGAAATCAAATTGAAAACTGAACAAGTGGCAATCATATTTAATGGGGTTTGTTTAGTAACTGCATTAGGATAAATTTTGATTTGTTAAGGATATATTTGGCACTCAGGTGTAGGGTTGGCAAAATCTGGATTCAGATTAATAGTTTTATATCTGGATTTGCATTCGGATCTGCAAAAAAAGATGTGGATCGGATGCGGATAATATACGCAAAGGATGTGGACGGATATTCCGGATATCCAGATCCACAAAAATTAAATTTTAATAATTTAATATATAATTTAAAAATTCAATAATTTACCTAATAATATTAAATAAAATTTAATCATAGTTTACCAATTAATAATTCAACATTAATAACATACAATAATATCATAAATCTACAAATAAAATTTAATTTTTTATTTTTATTTCATTTTAATGTATATTTTTAATTTAAAATAAAATTCAATAATTTACCTAATAATATTAAATAAAATTCAATCATAATCCAACAATTAATAATTCAACATGAATAAGATGCAACAACATCATAAATCCATAAATAAAATTTAATTTTTGATTTAATTTTAATTTAATTTTTAATTTAATTTTTAATTTAATTTTTAATTTAAAATAAAATTCAATAATTTAACTAATAATATCAAATAAAATTTCATCATAATCCTAGAATTAATAATTCAACATAAATAATATACAACAACATCATAAATCCACAAATAAAATTTATTTTTCATTTAATTTTAATTTTAATATGTATTTTTAATTTAATTTGTAATTTAAAATAAAATTTATCTGGATCCAGATATCTGGTTTTTTGGATGCACTTGCATCTGGATCCGTGTGGATCCTCATCTTCCACATCCAGATTCGGATTTATTTGACATCCCTATTTAGGTGGGTATGTTGAGTAAAATTTTAATTTTTAATTTTAATGATGGGTTTAATGAGTATATAGGTTTTATAAGTATTTTATTGGGTACAAATATCCTCACCAAAATTGTTACAACATAATTTAATTTTGAATATTTTACCTGATTTGATTATTTTACCTTTACAACATAAAATATTCAAATTGTCCCAAATCATATGCTTTTGTTCCATAACTTTAAATAATTAATGAGAATTTAATTAATTAATTGTCCAAACTTCTTTATTTTAAATTATTAAAAATTTATACAAATTTTTTATAGTTAATTTTTTAAATGAATTGGGTTTACACAATATAATGGGTAACATATCATCATCCTTCCATTCAATTGGTTTATTGCCACAAGATGTAAAAACATACTCAAACTTACATATATTAACTTTTCAACTAATCTAATTGATTAATACAATGTGCATATTCAAATTCTCTCTCCAAAATTAATGCTTTTTAAACATGTTGAAAAAACGTTAAATAAATAGGACATGTAGGACACTAAATTTGTGGCTCGTTTATTTATTAGGAATGAGAATAAGAATGAGAATGAATGATGTGTTTATTTACTTAAATAAGAAGTGGAATGATAATCAAAGTAGTGGGTTCCACTTAAAATTGAAAAAGATTATTAGAGTTTTCATTCTCATGGGGGAGATTTCCCTAAAGTGACTATATTATCCCCACTAAAATCTTGAAATTTTTATTTTATCTTTACTATTATTATTATTATTATTATTATTATTATTATTATTATTATTATTATTATTATTATTATTATTATTATTATTATTATTATTATTATTATTATTATTATTATTATTATAACAATAATAAACTTAAGGTCGGTTTAGTAACTTGTAACTATCTATTTCAATTTTGAGATAAGGTAAACACATTAATGACAATACAGTTCATTCTAATTCTAATTCTCTATTAAAGTAAACGATTTATTTTGATTTTGATTATCCATTCTGATTTCAATCCATTCGGATTACTAATTAGTAAATACAAGATTAAGGTATTCTGGCAAAGAGCCATCTATGCAACCTACTTCAAACTTATACAATTCACATTTACTTGACTTTTCAATGGTATTAATGGCAATAAAGAAACGTACTTCAAATTTTCACATTTGATTGCTTTATAAACATGCTGAAAAAAATGTGACATGAATAGGGCATGTAGGCAGAGATGGCAACATTCTCCGAGGGGGCTCATACCTAGGGGTGGGCATTTTTTGGTTCCGTTCGGTTCGGGCTTCGAACCGAACCGAACCAAAACCAATCGGGTCTAAAGAGTGTGATCCGAACTCAAACCGAATATAGGAACTGAACCGAACCGAAATATTTTAGTTCGGTTCGGTTCCTAAATTCGGTTCAATTCGATTCGGATTTTTCATTTTCTTAATTTACAGATTTACCTTAATATTATTAGATTTTATACTTTCCACCTAATTTTACTTAATTTTACAATTTACAGTCCCATTAACTACCAATACCAAGTACCAAAATACACTCTACACATATAATATTAATAACACTATATAATATGAAAAAACAAGTATAAAACTATTAAATCAAAAGTAAAATAATAAAAGTCTCGATACAAAATATTCGCAATTCATAAATACACTTAAACTTAAAAGTCTACTACAATTTTGCAAATTATAAGTCCATGGCAACCTAAAAAAAATGAATAACAAGTCCATAATAGTGCATCAATATTTGATAAAACTCCATAACATAAGCACACAAGTCAAATAATAAAAAGTCCCAATACAAAATATTCACAATTCATAAACACATTTAAACTTAAAAGTTTACTACAAATTATAAGTCCATGGCAATAAAAAAAAAAAATAACAAAGTCCATAATAGTGCATCAATAATCGACAAAACTCCATAACACAAGCACACAAGCCACTGCTACATCCACCGCAACACACAAACCATAGCCACATCCACCGCAACAAACAAGCCATAACTACATCCACCATCCACATCACCTAAATCAAAATTCAAAGTGAGCAAAAGTGAATAATTAAACTAACTAAAATGAAGTGATATTTAATAACAAATAAATACATATCAATTTATTACCTAAAAATTATTTATGTTGATCTTCCAAGTTGGTTGGCCATTATTGATTTACAAAGTTCTACATTAAAAAAAAACAAATTGAATAAGGTTCATATTATTTAAAAAATAAATTAAAATTAAACAAATTGCAGAAGGTCATAATTCTTTAAAAGTAAACTTAAATTAAAATTAAAGAAAATATACCTTCTGCAAGCTGATCTATAAACTTGTTGTCTTCAACTAACTTATTTAAGTTCGCTATTGGATCCATGAAAAGAGAAGACCGCAACCAATTCTGTGATAATACCAGTGCCTCAACCATGTCCGGAGTCAAAGAACTTCTATATTGATCTAGAATACGACCTCCAGTACTAAAGGAGGACTTGGAGGCAACAATAGACACCGGAATAGCAAGAACATCCCTTGCTATATGTGACAAAATTGGATAATTGACACTATTCACCATCCACCATAACAAAATATCAAATTTAGTGCCCAAATTATCTTTTGTAATTTTTTCCGTCTTCTCCATCAAGTAAAGATCCAACTCATTTGACAATTCCGGGCTACCTTCACTAACCGCAGCCGCCTTACTAAATTTGAAGAAAGGGTCCTCAATTATAACATCATCATCACCACCCAAATCCCAAAAATTCGAACTTCCACTTCCAATAGCTAAAGTTTGGCTTCCACTTGTACTTCCACTTGCACTCCCACTACCACACGGTTTATATTGTGCATTGTAATACTCATAAAGCTTAGTCAACAAATCTTTCATCATTTCATTCATCTCAATACATTTGGCACTATTCTTGCCATATAATTTCTCAAAGCAATGTGTTGCGAATTTCATCTTTCCCGTGGATCAAGTACAAAAGTAACAATCAACATTTTATTTATCTTAAAACAACCATCCCAATATTTATCAAATTTCTCCTTCATTTTAATAGCTATCAAACCCAAAAGGCTATCATTACTAGAAGACAACAATTCTAAAGATTGTTTAATTTGACATATCAAATTGTAACAAGTGTTCGATGTCACCTAAAAGAAAATTCAATTTCATATATCAAAATTCAAAAGTATAATAAAGTTAAAATAAATTCCATATCATTTATTAAAATTCAAAAGCATAATAAAGATGTGATATTACCTTCAAAGAAGAAGAAAATTGCAAAGTCGCATCATAAAAAGTCTTTAAAAATTTAACTATACGACGAGCACTCTCCCAATCACTATACAGCGGTGGCCCCTCCTTTTTCTTCTTCCCCCCTCTTTTTCATTGAAATAAGCATCATAAAATTTATCTTCAAGTGCCATCTAATCAAATGCTAGCTTAAATTTCAATGTTGTACTCAACATGGAATATGTAGAATTTCACCGAGTAAGGCAATCCAAAATCACACTTCCTCGGGAATTAATCTTCTCTTGTTGCACACGAATTTGAAATGCTTGCATCCTGGCTGTGGAAGACCTCACATACTTCACAGCATTCCGAACACTAACTATACTCGGCTCAAGTTTCTTCAACCCTTCAGTCACAATCAAATTCAATATGTGCGCACAACAACGAACATGCAAGTAATCCCCATTCAACACTAAGGCATCATCGCTCTAAGTCTTTAGTCAATCAATTAAGTACCTAAGAGCACCCTCATTTGGACTTGCATTGTCAACCGTTACAGCGCACACTCACTCTATGCCCCAGTCAATCGAACATTTTTCAATTTGCTTGCCAATTGTCTCTGATGAATGATTTTTAACCATGTTAAAGCTGATAATCTTTCTATGTAAATTCAAATCCTTGTCAATAAAGTGAGCTGTAATGACTATGTAGCTAACTGTTGTAATGGAAGTCTAAATATTAGTTATCAAAGATACTCTCTGCTTATTCCCAACCAATAAGCTCTCCAACTTAGCCTTTTCCTCGACATACATATCAAGAGTATCCCTAGTAATGACTCTTCATGATGGAAGAAGATATCTAGGAGCCGCCACGCTGCAAAAATGCTTAAAACCCGGATTCTCCATAACAGAAAAAGGCAATTCATCAAGACCAATCATCTTCACAGTTGCTCGTCTGCAGGCATCATGACTAAAACCTCTTGCTACAATTTCATCACTACCGACATCTTGAGTTAAAGTAGTTTGATCTTTCTGAAGGTCCTTGTACTTTTGACATCTTTCTTGATAATGAGTTCTCAAAGTGCTAGTCTTGTATCCTACCGTGCCACATTCAAATTCATTACCGCAGTAGTTGCATTTGCACTTCTTATCATTATCTGGAAGTCTAGTGAAATGTTGGCACACTGTTGATCTTGGAGGCATTTTTTTCCTTGGTAGTGGCGGTTTAGATGACGAAGATTTTTTCCTCTTGTTTTTGCTAGTGACAATTGTTGGTGAATCATTTTCACTATCATCAACTTCAACTTCACGCTCAAGATCATCAGCTACACAATCAAGGATGTCTTAAACTCTTGAATAATTAGACATTTACAATGAATAAAATAAAAATAAATAAGTAATATTGTTTTATTAACAAGTTATTGAAATGAAAAAGATCAATTAAATTAAATTTAACTACTAGCTAACATATCATAATTTAATTTAATAACTTAGGCCAACATATCATAATTTAGTTCCAATAATTATTGATTTAATTTAAAATGTTCATGCCAAAAAGATCAATTAAATTTAATTTAACTACTAGCCACCATATCATAATTTAATTTAATTTAACAAATTAAGCCAACATGGCAACATATCATAATATACTTCCAATAATTGTTGATTTAATTTAAAACATCCATGCCAAAAAGATCAATTCAATTTAAATTAACTACTAGCCAATCATAATTTAATTTAACAAATTAAGCCAACATATCATAATTTACTTCCAATAATTGTTAATTTAATTTAAAAGATCCACGCCAAAAAGATCAATTAAATTTATTAATTTAATTTAACTACTAGTCAAGTATAAACCAATATATCATAATTTAATTTAATTTTAATTTAATTTAACAAATTAAGCCAACATATCACAATTCACTTCCAATAATTGTTAATTTAATTTAAAATGTCCATGCCAAAAAGATCAATTAAAGTTCAATTAACTACTAGCTAACAAATCATAATTTAATTTAACAAATTAGGCCAACATATCATAATATACTTCCAAGTTCCAATAATTATTAATTTAATTTGAATTCTCCATGCCAAATTGCCAATATCAAATTGCAACCTCACGAAACTAATTAAGTCATTAATCATTATGCCAAATAAGTTAAATAACAAATACTATTTCTAATTTTTCATTGATAGAAGCATTATACATTTATTTATTTTCAATTGTTCAGTTCCCGGCTGCAATATACAATACAACATTACAAGTTACAACCATTTCTGCACTTTAATTCACTGCCCACCATTTTTAACTCCACCAAGTATACATCAGCAGTCCACAAAGGCACAAATAATCAATCCCGAACACAAGTTCAAAGAAGAAGAAACTAATCAGTATACATTATACACACTATGTACGGGCCATGGCATGAATTAAAATTAAATAACACTTGTAGGTTGCAGCACCAAAGAGAGGGGTTGTGCTAGGCTACAACACGACCTGTGAAGGGCTATTCTAGGCTGCAACTCCGCATGCGAGGGGTTGTGCTAGGCGTGTGAGGGGAGGCGCTATGCTAGGAAGCCGTGCAGGCGAGGAAGAGAGGGGCTGAGCTCGAGGAAGAAGCAAAGAGGGGCTGAGCTGAAGTTCTACACCGTCTGGAGAGGGAGAAACACGCGGCAGAAAGGCAGCGGAGGGAGGCATGGGAGATGAGTGGGAGAGGGGATGGAGGCCGTGGGTTGCAAATTGGGGAAGGCAAATGCAGATAGGGATTTGATTTTTGAGTGAATTTTTTTTTTGCGTTTTTGGTTTATAACTTCATATATTTTATTTTTTTTCAATTAAAAAAATTATTTATAATTAAAACAAGGAACCGATCTGTTTTTCGGTTCGGTTCGGTTTTAAACCAAACCAAACAAAAACCAATTGGTTCCTTGATTTTATAACCATTCGGTTTTTGTTTATAAAAACAAACATAATTGAATTTTTTTGGTTCGATTCAGTTTGCTTCGACAAAAACCAAATCGTTTGTCCACTCCTACTCATACCCACGAGACTCTAATTAATTCAGATTGGGTATAGGTCCCAAAGAATTTTAAAATTAAAAACAAGTTTATTTTGGGGACAAACCCAAACCCCAAGTATATTTCGGGTTTGGAAATTTTATTGGGTCTCCCAACCCAAATTCAAACCCAAAATATGTTTTTGTTTTTTAAAATAAAATATATTTTAATTTAATCAAATAATTAAAAAAATCAAATATGAAAAAATAAAACAAAATCCTAGATCTAAACTCACGGCCTCTCTTAAAACGCTAGACTCTACCCATCGCCACCTCCAAGTCGAGCTTCTGTTTCTCGGCTTCTGATATAAGAATAGTGAACTGCTACGAGCTCGCAACGAGGATGCCATCATGTTGAGTTGAGTTGACTCGGCAACTCGGAACCTAAAAGAAGCGAACAAGTGAGTGAAGAAAAGAATAGTAGAAGGAGAAGCAGGAGAATAGAATTGTCAGTGACCTCACATGGCTTGATACGCAAAAGCAAAGAGCATTGTTCAAGATTTTTTTATTCAGCTTTTAAATTTCTTTAATAATTAGCACTTTAAAGATTTAGCAATGGCGAAATTGTTTCTTCTTTAAGGCAAAGAAAGAGTTGCAGAGATACATGAAGAAGATTTCTCTGATAACTGTTGAGAGATTGAGACTAATGATTTTTTTTTTTGTTTTCAATTTTTTCTTTTGGTTATGTGGACTGTAGAGGTTCTAAAAATTAGATTATTTGTAATTTTATTTTCACAATTTTTTTAAAATTATTAATTTTAAAAAATAGAGATTGGATCGCAATTTAATCCCCGTATAATTTAGAGGTTTTAGGGACATATCCAAATTATCCTCAACTGAGATTATTTCAGATACGAGACGGATTTGGAGATTACTTTCAAATGGGGTTGGATTCGGGGATGATGATCCCCACCCGGAACTCGCCCCATTGCCATCACTACATCTAGGACACCAAATTTAAGGTATTCTGACAAAGAGCCATATGCAACCTACTTCAAATTTATGCAATTCACATTTACTTGACTTTTTAATGGTATTAATGGCAATAAAGAGACGCACTTCAAATTTTCACATTTGATTGACTTTTCAATAGGCAATAAAAGAGAGGGAATAGTTTTGCTGCAGGAGAGATTTTATAGTACATGACAGCTATTACACTCAATTAATAGATAAACATAAATATTATGTGTGTATTTTTTTTAAAAAATTATTACGTAATTAATAGATTTTTTTTAAATTAAACTATGCATATCATATGTGTAATAATTGAATATAATATTTTTTATGTATTTCAAAATTTCTACATGTTCACATAAAATTTTCACCATATTACATCGTCAAATGAAGATTTCAATGTCAACAATGGAGGCCATTTGAGCGAACTTTAGTTGCGCAAAACTTTACATTAATTTGAAAGGCTTCGTATGTTTATAAATTTGAAGTAAATTCATGAGCCAAAGCATGAGAGTTATGCGTAAAATATTTGTAAATAGGGAAGAATTTTATGAGTTATGTATATATCTCCATCAAGTACACGTTCGTTCTAAAAAGAGAAAAAGCATGCATTCATTCAAGTGGAATTTTCTATATCTTAATCTTAATTGCTAAGTTAAAATAACCCACATAAGCTTCCAACGAGGGTGATTTAAGTCAACACCACGAGGACTATTAGTTTGTGACGACAGACAACCAACGACGGCAATGCTAAATATTAATACTAAATAAATATATTTCACATATGTAATCGATCTCATATATTTACTAGCTACATTTCTTGACCAATCGTCATATGGTGCCAAATTCCACCACATCATCTCTAAAAAATGTCCACAATACTAATCCAATCTAACAGTACACATTCTAAAATTCATATAAACCCTCATCCATTTCCCCTCAAAACATAGCCAAAATGAACAACTTAATATCTTTATTCAATGCATCTTTCCTTTGTCTCACCCTCTATTTAACTTTGGTCAACGCAGCCACTTTCGATATCAGAAACAATTGCCCCTACACGGTCTGGGCTGCAGCAGTGCCAGGCGGAGGCAGGAGACTCGACCGTGGCCAAAACTGGCCCCTTAATGTCAACCCCGGCACCAAGGCAGCCCGCATCTGGGCTAGGACCAACTGCCAATTCGATGGAGCCGGGCGCGGGAGGTGCCAGACTGGTGACTGTGGGGGACTACTCCAATGTCAAGCCTATGGCTCAGCCCCCAACACCTTAGCTGAATTTGCACTAAACCAGTTCCAAAACTTGGATTTTATTGATATTTCAAACATTGATGGGTTTAATGTTCCTATGGAATTCAGTTCGGTGTCCGGAGGATGCAACCGTGTGATTAGATGTACGGCTGATATTGTCGGGCAGTGCCCGAATGAATTGAGGGTTCCCGGAGGATGTAATGGGCCATGTCCCGTGTTCAAGACCGAAGAGCACTGTTGCAATTCAGGCAAATGTGGACCTACAAAATTCTCCAGGTTTTTCAAGGAAAGGTGCCCGGATGCTTATAGTTACCCTAAAGACGATGCAACAAGCGTCTTCACTTGTCCTGGTGGGACTAATTATAAGGTTGTGTTCTGCCCATGAAGATTGAATCAGCTGCCTATCATTTGTTGGTTGGAATCATCTGCTATACGTTGTAAGGTCGCTGCAATATGTGTGTAAGGAATAAGGCTTTAATTTGCCTTTGTGGCTTCAAGCCGTGTCACATTAATAAATCTTCTAAAGTATAGTTTATATATTTACGATGGCCAGAGATTTTTCTTTTATGAGTTGGAACATGAAATTTACATGAATAAATAAAATTAAGGGAGAGACATGAATTAAAAACAAAATTGAAGAGAAATTTGTATTGTAGAGATTATCTAATGATTTTTCACTTTTACCACTTAGTTGCAAAAGTTTTTTTAGTCATTCATTACCTCTCAAAATGGCAAAGAAAAAACGTAGAGCAATGATAGAGTGGTAGTTAAAAGGTGAAAATGGTCAAGCATGTTAAAAAAAAAATCAAATTTATTCTTTAATGGTAACATTTTAATGTTAAAAATTAGACGTCATAAATGTAATGGTTATTAAAAAAAGAAGAAGAGATATTTAAGTGGTACAAATGATAAACATTAGAGATTTAAGTGTCATTGTCTGACAAATTAAAAATAATCAAATAAGAGACGAGAAAGGAGATATACTAAAGTATTTGAATTAATAAAAAAATAATAACAGAAAAACTATCAAAGTAAGGGGAAAAATGAAAAAATATATATATATATATATATATATGTTGGGATAGTTATTATATTTGATTTGTGGATCTACCAGGAATCTAGAATTAGCTCTTAATAAAACTTATCTCCGAGGAATTTTTATTTCCTAATACTCTCCACTCAATTCCTGAAATTAAAAACCTGATGATCACAATCAATATATAGATAGTGGACATTTTACTTTACTCATAAGTCATCAATGGTTTTGGAACTAATTTACAAAAATTATGGTTCTTAATTACTTGTCAAAATTGGACATTGAAGAAATCATACTAACTGCCTAAAATTTACTCCTTTTTTTTTTTGTTTGCTTTGTATAATGTCTTTGTCATAATGTTAAGCCACAATGAACTTGAAATTAACCTTAGATCTCATTGACTGTGTTGTCTCTATTATATCATTAGTACTTGTATTGATTACGCATCTACTTGGAAAGGACGATGATCTCATATTAATTTATGGTTTTTTTGCGGACTTGATTATCTTATGATTATTATTATTGTCAAATTCAGAAGCGAAAGCAAGAAAATAAATAACGAATCCTGAAGATGCCACGAGCATAAGGCGACTTCTGGTGATGCTAAGAATTATTCTTTGAGATATCGAGGACTTTTCGTCTGCTTCTAGTCTATTCTTCTAGATTACGGGATTATTAAGATCAAAGCTTAATCAAGATTTTATAAGTCGTTCTAACACTACAGAATATATTATTAATTAAAAATGTGCTGACTTAAATTTTATACGTGGTAGAATATTTATCATTCGAAATTGAGATAGTCCCTCCACGTGTATGCGTGGGAAAATATTTTAATTTTTTCTCATATCAAAAGTGGCTGCAAATTCGTTGTGTAATTAATTATCAGTAAGTTATAACTTATAACCTATAATAGGAAGTTAAAAATAATAATAATAGTTCATGCACTCTTATCATTTCTGGTAATTGGTAATTATTTCTCATCAAGACTTTTCTTCACTGTCTTTCCCATTCATTTTGATAATGAGGTTGCACTAACGAATGAAAAGTCTATCACTGCTGTCGGGCCTCAACATCATGTGCCATGCATGTGTGGTCAAAGTTCAGTGACATCAGAACAGTAAAAATTTCTCTAAATGTATTTACAATTTATATTTTCCGAGTTCTCATAGTCATAGACAGCGCATAATCTGCCTCAAGCTGCGCTTCTTGATAACTATTGCTTGACCCAGCCTGTGGAACGAGACTTCCGTGCATGTATCATCCTTAGTTAGGCCTCAACAAAAAGACATTAAATTGGAGGCATTTACTTCTTGAATTTGAATTGCCTTTTGATTTTAGTTCTCATCAATTTTTAAGGATTTTGTTGTACTACGTGTCTAGCATTATAGAAGTCAATGAGATGAAACTTATACTAAAAGCTATCTCATCTAGAACTTAATTTATTTACTTGGTCCAAAATTACTTGCAACTAGAATTAGGATTTTTATTTTTCAGCCAATGTGTGGGATTCACCTTGACATTCATATAATGACTCATGAGTTTAACTTCGTAACTATTGATAAACTTTTCATTTCTTAATGTAACCTCCTTATGGTTCATGTAGTTTTATTAGTTCATTTTTAGTTCATTTGCTCACGAACTAACTTATACTCAAAAGACTTTCATCGGCTTATGAAATTAGTTAAGTTTGGTTTATTTACCTTATTATTAGTTTATGGCTCATGTAATTAACCTTATCATTTCATTTTGCTCACAAACTAACTTATACTCAAAAGTAAGATCAATAATTGATGATTGTTTGAAATTTATCTACTTAGTTCAAAATTTATTCTCATGACTGAACGTGGGATTGTCGTAGCATTAGTGCTGCAATAGTAGATAATTGAAATTTAATTATTACATCTCCATCTCTAGAAAAACATCGAAGATTAAGACTAGCTGGTCCCCGATGTAGTCGAGTCATTGCAGCAAAACAACAATAGAGTAATTAGGCCACCTTGGCCTGTCCTACGAGGAATAGTCGATTTCCTTGACTATGCTTCATGTAATTAAACCAAAACGTCATCAATCATACAAATTTTTTAATAATATAATACGTAATACCAGAGCCACCCCGGCCACTGCCCACTTCTACATAAAGCCTCAGAAGCACCACATATAAACCAAACAGAAACCAAACTTATCTATTTTGATATTCATTATCCTCTCCAAAAATGAAGTTCATTAAAGCTCTTCCCATTTCTTCTGCTCTTCTTATTATCATTTCCATCACCCTGACTCATGCTGCCAAATTCGATATCACAAACAATTGCCCCAACACCGTCTGGGCCGCCGCTGTGCCCGGAGGCGGCAGGCAACTCGACAAGGGTCAAACATGGACCATCACCGCCGAGCCAGGCACAAAACAAGCCCGCATTTGGGCTCGAACCAACTGCCAGTTTGATGCTTCCGGCAAAGGCAAATGCGAGACCGGTGACTGTAACGGACTCCTCGAGTGCCAAGGCTTCGGTGCAGCACCTAACACCTTGGCCGAGTATGCGTTGAAGCAATTCAATGACATGGATTTCATTGACATGTCCAACATTGACGGATTCAATGTTCCCATGGAATTTAGCTCTGTCTCTCCCTCATGCAACCGCGTGATCAAATGCACTGCTAACATTCTTGGCGAGTGCCCTAATGAATTGAAGGTTCCTGGAGGATGCAACGGGCCGTGCCCCGTGTTCAAGACCGACGAGTACTGTTGCAATTCAGGCAACTGCGGACCTACAAATTTCTCCAAGTTTTTCAAGGATAAGTGCCCGGATGTTTACAGTTACCCTAAGGATGACGCTACCAGCACATTTACTTGCCCGACTGGGACCGACTACAAGGTTGTATTCTGCCCCTGAAGCATTTTTTCAGGAGTAGAAATGGAAATAGAAAACTATACGACATAGTCTTCTATATCTGTTATAACTTTTAACACTGGAATAAGGACCGGGTGGTCTTCACAGCCATAGAGCAGGCACATGTAGTTATGTGCGCGTATGGGTACTGGAATTAAAAGGAGAATAAATGAAATTTTATAGGGCTTCTTTACATGCTGAGTTTTAACACATTTCTATACGTGAGAGGTTAGGCATTAATTAGCAAACAACAAATCCAATAATAACGATTCACTGTATGTATATATTTACGTTGAACAACTACCGGCCAAATTGATAGTTATACTAAATAAAAATGTATCTATTTAATTATATTATCATTGCCTAATTGTGCTTGCGTGCAAAAAGTGTTGTATAGAAAGCCAACTAACAGTGCATAAACCTCATCACTTTTTTTTTTTTTTTTTAATTCTTTCTCTCTCTCTCTTTTTTAATATAGAAATAAATAAAGATCAAATCAATTTTTCATCTTTACCCCTCCCAAGAGTCAATAAGTCAATTTTACTATTAGAAAAATATTGGAGTCCGGGTGCTCTACTAGTCTAATATTTCCTGAACTTTTCTTAAAATAACAACAGGTGTCATTTAAGTCTTTCTACAGGATTTAATTTATCTTATACTTGCTTTATAAAACAGCAAAACACATGGTTTTGTTATTTAGCTAAAACCGTGAGCCCTGTTTTAATCAAATTGCGTTTTCTTTCTTTACTTTCTTTTCTCGCAAACTTCAAATTTTTGCGTATAAACTTGAGCAAAACAGAAATATTGGCATAAATTCGTTAACAATTTTGAATGTAATGGAAGTAGACGAGAATTGAATGGCATCGCTGTTATTGCTAGTCCGCAATAACAATTGGAGACACCTGAAGATAATTTGTCTGATATCGGATCCTATTATTGTTATCGCTATTCCTATTTTACTACATATATCGATCCTCTTCTCTCATTTGCAAGTCGATTTTGATCCTTAAATTGATGGTTGATAATAAAAATTAAAAAGGGAGGGAGGGGAGGGGGTGGGGGAGAGAGGGAAGAGAGAAAAATATGGCCCAATAATTATCAAATCTTGTTTCGATGAACATGAAATAGAGAAGAACAAACGATTTAGAAGTAAGGAAAAAAAAATGAACTAAGGAAAAAATGAACAAACCCTTGTAGAGAAGGCAGTTAACGTTTATTAGACGTTTGTTGATTTCAGAGTTTTCAGTTAATCAACAAAATGATTCGTTTTTGTATTTATTAAGAAAAAATTAAAATAAATTAAATCTTAACCGTAGAAAGACTTAAATAATATGTTCCATTATCTCAAGAAAAACTTAAAAATATTAAATTAAGAGAAGATCTAACTAGAGAGTTTCAACCACTTGGCTTAGCTGGGTTTAACCCTTCCTCACAAGTGAAGTGTGAGGAAGTGGTTCAGAGCCCCGCAAAAGATTGCGGGGTTAAATTTAAATTTCCTTCCTCGAGCCTCGGAGGCTGAGTGAAGGCGCCTCTTTCTCCTAAAATGGGAGTTTGACATCCTCGAATATTTGAGAGGGTAAAAATCTGCAAGGCGATCTTTGTATGAGAATTAATGTAAAAAAAGAATTGTTTGATTATAAATATCAATCAGAAATCTCATTTAATATGAGTTGTAATCGAAAGATTACCTCACGTAATTCAAAAAAACTAGAGAGTTTCACATTATGCAAATACGCACATACAACTAAAATAGTGTCGCCAATAATAAAAAGCATGACATGATCTTATTTAGGTTGATCCAACACAGTCCCGCCGGATACATTTCCATTTCCATCCTTTCCGAAGGACCAATTTACAAGGATATTGGGCCTGACTTGATTACGTGTGCTATCGAATGTTTTGGACCAGAATTTGCGTTATAACCCATAAAGAAAGGCCCAGTATTCATCTTTGCTCGTTTGACCCGACTCTCTACCCTGCGTTTAGCCTCTGTTGACTTTTGACTGAACCGTAGGTGGAGTATGAAGGCCCACGACGATAATTGGTAATTAAAATTTAAAAACAATAAATATCTCACCAGCATCTTGACTGGGAAATTTCCAACAGGGTTCCTGAAAATTTTCTACCGGCTAGCTGCAAGCCTGCAACAACAAAACAAAGCTCAATTAAATCAAAGACGAGTACATTAGACTTGTTAAATATCTACAAGTACAAGATGAGCTTCTCCAAATTCCTCTTTTTGTCTGCTTTATCCAGTTTTATCCTGTGGTCGACCAGCATCGATGCAGCCAATTTCAACATAACGAACAACTGCCCCTACACGGTCTGGGCAGCGGCAAGTCCTGGCGGCGGCAGGGAACTTCGCCAGGGCCAATCGTGGGTTCTCAACACAGACCCCAACTTCAAAGACCGAGGCCGCATCTGGGCTCGAACCAATTGCAGCTTTGACGCGACCAATGGCACCGGAAAATGTGAGAGCGGTGACTGTAACGGGGTTCTTTACTGCGTATCAGGCGGTGCACCCCAGTCACCTTGGCAGAATATTCATTTGAAGGAGTCAACAACATGGGTTTCTTTGATGTCTCCGTGGTTGATGGATTCAATGTTCCTATTGAATTTAAAGGAACGTCTAGCGGATGCAATAAAGTGATCAAATGTGCAGGTGACATTAATGGATTGTGCCCGACTGAGCTGAGGCACCCTGGTGGATGCAACCATCCATGTTCAGTCTTCAAAAATGACCAGTTTTGTTGCACTAATGCTAATTCTACCCCGACTAATTGTCGACCTACGGCCTACTCCAAAATTTTCAAGGATCTGTGCCCAGACGCTTACTCTTACGCCTACGATGACGCCACTAGCACATTCACTTGCCCGACTGGCACCGACTATAAGGTCGTGTTTTGTCCTTGATCCTTGAACCATCTCTGCTTTTTCTTTTTTCCTTTTCTATTCCTTCTTTCTTTTTCTTTTTCTTTTCTTTCTTTCCTTTTTACCCCTTTTTTGGTTTGGCAATTGTTTCTTGCGGTTGTATCGTGGACTTTTCATCATTGCTCCAGAAAGCTAATAGAAACATGACACATGTACAAAGAACAAAAATACGGAAGTAGAATTTCTTCTTTTCATTTGAACATATTAAGCCTCTTTGTTCTTTTCTATTGATGGCCAAGTGACAATCAAATTTGTCAATCTGAAAAATGTAATCACGTTAGACCCATTGCCTCTCCTCGGTTGGTCAGTTTAGGTAGGTGTTACTTTCAGTCTTTGATGATGTGTAAGAGAAATCCTCTAATCAAGTGACATCCTAATTAGCTCGCGTTGCCAGCGACGGCGAGTATAAAAATGGATAATTTTAATAATATTGTAGTTTTTAAAATAATTATTATTAGTTATATTATAAAAATAATTAATAATAAGAATAATAAACTAAATGTCTAATAAAATTTATTTTAAAAAGTGTTGTTAGTTTATTTTTGTTGTTAGTTATGAGTTTTAAATATAACCATAAGTATTTGGCAAAATTTTACTATCACAATGTTAATGACTGAAATAAATATAATATTTCATAAAATTTATTTATATATTTATAAAAATGTATAAATAATATTTTCTATTGTGTATATATAATTACAGACGACTAAAATAAATATTTTTATTTTATTACATTTATTTTTTATTTTATTAACTTAATATAATGGGTAATAATAATAATAATTTTTTAAAATTTAATAATTTTATTTTTTAATTGAATAATAATAATTTTAAATTTTTACAATATAAGTGAGGATGTATAAAGAATTGTATTACGTATAAATCTAGTTTTTACAATCAAATTTTAAAAAAGTATTCATTTTCTTTTTTTCAAAATCTATTATAAAATTAAGTAATTTTGCTAACATGGCCAACTTGCTAACATTGCCAGAATTTTCTTAGATATATTACGCTGGCGTCGATTATCTTTTGGCGGTTATTGTAGAAAATGTAAACTAATTATTTTCTTTTTAGTTTTTCAAAAAATTTAGAACACAATTTTGTTGTAATGATCACAACTCTGCTATCAAGACGTATGCTAATATAGAAACATATTTTTTTAAAAAATTCTTAATAAGCAAAATAGTAATTTCCTTTTTCAGATGTTTGTGATGATAAGTCTCTGTCCACTGAAGTGAATCAACCCCATTACAAAATATTTTATTAATTCAACAAACTGGCACCACAAATTCAGTACAATAATGAAAACACCGCATAATCATGATCAGTTGATATTATTGTTAACATAAAAAATTTATTAAATACTAAAATTAATTTTTATTTTTAAAATTATTTTTAATACTCCGAAAAGCTATTCTAACCGGGACCAAAATTTTGGGGATTATCCCAATTTAACCGGACACATTTGTGTGTGAAATAAGTCTCACGTGAAACTAAAAGAAAATGCAGGTTCTAAAACAAAAGAGTTTTTATTTTATTTTATTTTATTTTTTATTTTTGGTTAACTATTCTATAGATATTTATAGTGTTAGACCGACACACCATTAATAGTCTCTAAACAAAATTAAGGGATTAACAAATTTATAAGATTAATAGATTATGATCCTCTCTTGATTTAAACACTCACGATCTTTTACTGATTTTATCCACTTACGTTTTGGTGTTAATACATGATTAGAATTTAATTATTTTTTTAATTTATTAACCACTAATCATATTAATAGAATTTATTTAAATAAAGATCGGATCGGGAGAGGATCCGATACAATCTAGACAAAAAAATGAATTAATATTACAAGTCTATACCCCAAAGCCCAAAATGAATTTCAAATATTTCTAAATTTTGGTGCTATTATTCGTAATGCCAGGGTTTCACAGATAACAAAAAACTAAGAAGCTCGCATGAACGGGTTTGAATCATTCAAATAAAAGGCTCGTGCTTGCTAGTTTTCCTCTCCTTCAAAAGCGGGGGAGCGGCACACCACCATCACAGTTTCTTTTGTCTTTCTAATTTTATTTTTTATAAAGAAATTATAGTAAATTGCACTGATAAAAAATAACAATCTTGTTTTTATTATACTGGGAAAATATAATGAAAGGTGATAGGTGCAATTTGCTATAATTTCTTGATAAGAAATTGAAAGATTATATATAAATTAAAATTAAACAGATGCCATACTATTAAAGGCAGCAGCAGCAGAAGGGTCTCGTTCTTCTATTGAGGATCGGCCGTCGCTCTTCATAATTTGCTCCAAAAATGCCAAAGGGAACTCTTGAAGTTCTTCTTGTTTCTGCCAAAGGCCTTCAAGATACCGATCTTCTCAGTAGTAACTTCTCTTCATTCCTTTTTAATTTTATTTTCTTTTCGGTTTCTGAATGACTTATCTTGGATTACAAAATATATACTTACACGTATAGCAAATGTACGTGTTTATAAATGATATATTAAAGTCTAATTTAGGATTTTGAAATAAATTATTACAATGGCACGCATGCAAACACGATCCATGCAAAATGAACCAGAAGTTGTCTAAGGATTTAATTCTATGGGACTAACGCTATTTATTTCTTTAGTTCTAATGAGTGCATAACTCCTTGAAAATGATCATAAAATGCCATTGAGGAACAGGTAACATGGATCCGTTTGTCGTCCTCTCTTGCCGTACCCAAGAGAAGAGAAGCAGCGTTGCTTCAGGTAATTTTGATATTAAAAATTTCTTCAACATGTTTCCTTGAATTAAAATATGTATTAAAGTTGTAGTATCAACTGGGGGTTTGTGGAACTTTGTTATGGATCGATGCTGCAGGACAAGGAACGACACCAAACTGGAACGAGAATTTTGTATTCACAATCTCTGAGGGCACTGCAGACCTCAAATTGAAAATAATGGACAGCGATACACTTTCTCAAGATGATTTTGTCGGGGAAGCAGTGTTAGTGAATCAACATATATATTAGAATTTAATTAATTTACGTCACATGATGCAAGCTGAAGTGAATCTGAAAGGAATGAAAGCCATGAGAGCAAACCGTATCAATTATTTACAGTAAAGTTGACTGTGTGTTTGATTTTGTTGTAATTTTTTATTCCTATCAGCATTCCGCTGCATTCGGTGTTTGAGGCGGGAAACGTCCCACAGCAAGCCTACAACGTTGTTAAGGACAAAAAATTTCAGGGAGAGGTTCGAGTCGGCCTCACTTTTAAGCCTGAGGTAATAATATACAGTTCGTCCTTTGTCACTTCAATTCCAGAATTGGAGTTTTACCAACGGTTATAAAATTTTGGGTTTAACAGTTCGTGAAAGAGTCCACTAACCAAATAATAAAAATTTTTTAAAGTGAACCAGACACTTTAAAAAAGTGTTGTACTTTTGAATGAAAGCTAAAATACAACAATTACGAAAAGGTCTTAAAATGTCATTCCAACTGATTAAAGCTTTCGCTGGTTCGCTGTAGGGAGGCCACGGACACCACAGTCATGGTCGTGCCGGGGGAAGCTATTCAGGGGGTGATCGTGGTTATGGTGGAGAAAGCTATGGAGGATGGAAAGAGTCGTCATACTAAAACCAAGTTCTAGTGATCAATCGTACAAGACTCGGTGTTTGGTTCTGAGAACGAAAATAACGGGGCAATATCGCTGAGGCATTTCAGTCGATGGGATTAACGATATGTTTCTATAACAGAGATTTTATTGTTGCTTGAATGTAATACATTCAACCGGTATATTAACGTGGCCCCGATTGCAAAACATTTTTAGTATAAATTTAGATTCTTGTGCGTCTAATTTTCGTCAACAAATCCATACCAGACGGCAAGCAAATGGTTGCTAGTTTAGATCGATTGAAATACCAACTTCATTGTACATAACCCTTCAATTAGGACAAGAAAAATAATGTGCATCACACAGTGCACAGCAGTAATGCATCATCAATTGACGAAAACGATAGCGAGGAAACAATAGGATGCCAACACTGGAAGTTCAGGTTTCTGCCCTCTGCATCTTCTGAACAGTCCATACAAAAGGATTGAAGTTTTGACTACCTTACCAATTACAGATTGCAACTTTAAAAATTAGTTGCAGACGGCAATGAGAGAAATCTCTACCAATCCATGTAAAGACGTCCATTACAAAAAGTAAATTAGTTACTAGCTCCGGTTATAAAGCTAGTGACCTTAACTAGGACATAACCTTTCCTGACAATTACTTTTTCCCGACTATGCTAGGTTGTTGAGATCAATGCTACTGCAACTTGGTGTGCTTGCATTTCCCGGGGGTGGCAAGGGGTTTGCGGGCAACTGCTGCTGGGGAGTAGGAGCGGGTTGCTTTTCTGGCGTATAAAGCTGATGTGGAACATCAGTTTGGAAAGACTTGATAGGGCCAAACTCTGGCAGGGCCAAGCTATCATCCTTCTGTGTGTCAGAAGGGTCAAGTTGATGCTGGAAGTAATCCTCAATTGCCAAATTCTCATCGACTGGTATTGCACCTGTAAGAGTCTTGAATGCGAATTCCAGGCATGGATCCGACCAAGAATCCCGTATGGAAGGAGGACCTGTGAATCTGGATTTTCAATATCCATTCTCTCACTTTCCAGCTTTTGAGGCTGTTCTTCTGGCTTCTCATTTTCCAACTTTTGAGATGGCTCTTCAGGAACAGTTTGTGCTTCAAGAGGCTTGCTGCTCTTGTCTGATGACTCAAGTAATGGAGTGGCAATATCAGTAGGATCATGCTGTGCAAGCATTGTTTCATGTCCAGCCTCAACCTGCTGAGATACACCGTTTGGCAGATCATGCTGTGCAAGCATTTTTCATGTCCAGCCTCAGACGGCTGAGATACACCGTCTGGCAGCCCATGTGCATCTGTTTTTTCACATGTGGGGCTTCACTCTTGCAAGACTCTACAGTTGCATTTCCCCAAGCTTGTTCACCAGAAATTGAGTTGGACACCAGCTCATGTTCAAGCCCAGCAAGGCGCTTTGAAGACCGACGAGACAAGTTAAGCTGCTGCTTGTTCTTGGATTTCTTCGAGTTTGTCCGTGTTTTTTATTGTTGCTCTTTTCTACCTTAGTCTCCTGCAATTTCTTCTCCGGCAGAATATCAGCTGTAGTTGAAACAGGATCACTATCAGGAAAATAATCCACCAGAGTTTCACCCATCATAGTCTTGCATGGATTTAAATTAGTACCCCCAAAGGAAAAGGACAAATGTGGTTCTGACTTGTCATCATTGGCTTCAGCAGATTGCCCTCCAATAATAGCCAGGTTCCCAGAAGATTTGATTTTGTTCAAGGGCTTTCCGCTTGATGACACACATTTTGCAAGTCCCAGTACCACAGATGCACGATTTGGAAGTCCCAGCACTGGGCCAGCCTTGAGCTGCTGAGAAACTTCATCCACCAAACTACTCGAAGTCAAACCTGCAGCCAGGATGCCTTTACTTTTACAAGATTCAGTAATTATGTTCTTAGGAGCTCGTACTCGTTCAAGGGACTCACAATTGGCCATCATCTCAGGTTCAAGCCCGGCAAGACGATTGGAAGACCGACGAGGCAAACTAAGCTCTTGCTTATTCTTTGATTGCATTGAGTTTATACGAGTTTTTCTGCTGCTTCTCTTTTCCCCATCGGTCGTCTGCATGCTCGTCTCTTGCAGGATATTAGCTGCAGGATTTAAAACAGGCCCACTATCAGGATTAGAATTCACCGGTAGTTCACCCATCAGAGCCTTGAATGCAGGTCCCAGGCATGGATCTATATAAGAATTCCCAAAGAATAAGGATACGCGTTGTTCAGACATGTCACCACTGGTTTCAGCAGATTTCAACTTTTGCAATTGCTCTCCAGGAGTGGTCCGGCTCCTTGAAGATTTGACCTTGTTTAATGGCTCTCCACTTGATAGAATGGTTACGTCAGATGACACCGGATTTGCAAGTTCTGGTACTGAGCCAGCCTTGAGATGCTGAGATACTTTATTCACCAAGCCCGTG
The DNA here is from genome assembly GCA_030444775.1 of Atalantia buxifolia. Lineage (NCBI taxonomy): Eukaryota > Viridiplantae > Streptophyta > Magnoliopsida > Sapindales > Rutaceae > Atalantia > Atalantia buxifolia. The sequence goes on along the minus strand of CM059835.1, from coordinate 46,126,907 downwards.
GAAGTCAAAACTGCAGATGAAATTACCATATTTTTACATGATTCTGTAGTCACCTTTTTAGGAGCTTGTTCAATGGACATGCAGTTGGACACCAGCTCAGGTTCAAGCCCAGCAAGACGTTTTGAAGACCGAAGAGGGAAGTTAAGCTTTTTCCTTTTTGCAGATTTGGTCATATCATTCAGAGTTTTTCCATTGCTGCACTCAATGTGACTATCAAGTAATCTTTGTTCTTGAAGACTATCAATAACAGGAGTTGATACGGGCCCATTATCAGCAAAAACCATTTTGCCTTGATTTCTCTTTGAACGTCTTAAGTTTGGCAGTGCTGAACTGCTCAAATTAGAGATTACCTTAGTTTCAGCACCCTTATCAATCACCATTTTAGCCATTGGCTCTGGGGGAATCTCAGCTGTGGGACCTCCAGCAAGATGAGATCCCTCCTTGCCCCGCCTTTTATTCAAGAACTCAACCTTCGTAACCCGGGGCTGCATATATCAGAACTCTCCTTAACTGCATCAGCAAAGTTTTAGCTCATCACTTTCCCTGCAGTTGTTCTCTGATTGCTTTGAGACAGTTACATTTTAACATCTTACCTGAAAAAAGTCGTCTCCTGGTAGCAGTGTGATCCAATTTCAGCCTTTTAGCATAGGGAGATGGCTGATAGACAGAAGGCAAAGCAAGAAAATTTTTGTCAGATAGAAGTTCTATCCTGCATAATTGCCCAACAGCAATATATAGGAAAGTAAATACTTTGGGCTTATAGACTTGGGAGTTGGATTTGAGAAGATTTAAAACTTTGACCACGAACCATCCTGAGGAAACCCTTTATTTCTCTATCCGGTTGAAGATTGAATAGGTAAGAATTTGGATTAAGTCTGAATTAATCTTAATGCATATGTCGAAAAGATGTTTAATTTCGTTTTTAATGTATGATTATCAATTTGACAGTTGAGTCCTTTAAACTTGTCGTTAAATAACTAGTACTTACATGCTAGAAATAATTTTAAAGTATAAAAATTTGACAAAATAATATTTTCAAGTTAAAGTTTGACAAAATAAATAGAGTTTATTGAGTTATATAAAAATATATATTTCCTATTTAAAAAAAAAATTAATCAGCTATAAAATTTATTTAAAACAAATACAATATTATACATTAATACACACACACATTAATATATGTATATATAGACACCTAATCTGGTGCATGACTACGCACACCTACTGCACACGTGACGGGTGCTCACTGGTGGAGCTGTGGGCCCCAAAACACAGCTCCACCAATGGTAAATTACCACTACCTGATCGAAATCCTGTGTCCGTGCATCTACCTATCTAATCTATCTATCTATATATATCTATCTATTATATATATATATATATATATAAATTATTTTACATAAATAAAATATAAATTTTTTTGAGAATAAGAAATGTGATTTTCTTTTAAATTTTGATGATAAGTCTCTTAAGCTTATATGTAATTTAAATAGATCAATTGTGTAAAGATATTTTTGATCGTTAACATTTAAATAGTCCATTCAGTATTCAAACATTAACAGTTGAGTATTAGAAACCGTGTCCAAGTGCCCGCTTGCCCAACACCCAAAAAAAAAAAACCCAAAAAAAAAGGGAAATGAAAAAAGGTTCTTGCCTCGACTGGTGAGACATTCTAACACGCTTTTCCTGAATATCATAGTGGTAAAGAAAGGTTGGGCATCCTTTTAAGCCAAGTCCTATAGGCTTATTCTATCCCCAAGGAGACAAAAAACTGGGAAGATTTAACTATCAAGGGTATGTAAAAAGTTTGATAAACATATGAATATTCTGGACTTTGATGTAAAGACTAGTGGATAAAGACTTTGCATGTGTTCAACTTTATGAAATGTAACTGTCAAGCCATGCACTGTCACCAGTAGCAAGAAAAGCTTTACCCTATTAGAATTGCTATGAAACTGTTACTGAATCAGAATATCCATAGGCATTGAGCCATACCAGCGTGATATTCTAATGCATTATTGTTATAAATGTTTGATTGAATTTTAACGTGCCAAGCACATTTGCACCAACTAAGCCTACACAGTAGCGCTTGACATATAAAAATTATTTTTTAGACATTCTGACTCCTTATGCATAACTATAATTGTTATAAAATCTACAAAATTTGTGATTTGAGAGTTTTCACAGTTTTCTATAACCTCAATCCCTCTTGTGGATAGTTTCCAACCCTTTCACAAGAGGGGATACCAACATATTTCATAGTAATCGTCATTAGAAAACATGAATATATACAATGACGCAAACTTAACCAAACCAAAAACTATGTTAATATTTTTTATCTTGAATAAACCCAATTTGACCAACCAAGCAGTTTGAGTGATTAAAACGATACAGAACAGTGCTATAATCAACATGTATCTGTACCCTGGAATAAATCGAATATTAACAACCAAAGATTCTGACAACAATGCATTATACAAAGGTATCAAGATGGGTGCACACGTACCAAAGCTTCCTCAGTAACCAGCTCTGGAGCATCAGTACCCCTTTTTCTTGGTTTAAATGCATATTTACTGATCTCTCCAGTTTCTAGGTAGTGGAATACATCCTTTTTTGAACAGAATACATATCCACTAACTGGATCCGTGAAATACTGCAGCAAAGTATTGATCAAAATTTATACACGGCAGTATACCAGTAAAAAACAAGCATCATTTAGTTGAACATGCCGCCAAAGTGAGACACTGAGTGCATGAGTTTACACATAAAATAAAATGTGAGAGAAAAGCACTCTAACTGAAGCAAGACTTGGAACAAGAGCTCCATACCCGGTCTTTTCTAATTCCACGTGCAGTCTTTTTAATTTTGGTTTCCTTAGTCCAGCCGGGTGGCAAATCAACCACAGTAGATTTCTCAACCACCACCTAGATTTTACATGTATAAGCAGCACCAAACAAAAAATTTAAAAAAAAAAAGGCTCACAAAATGAGAATGTAATGATCCTATGACTTAAATCTTTCAGAAAACAGGTATCTTTAGTATCCTAACAGGTGGCATTTTGGCTTTATAGAATCAGGGCAATATTGTGCATTTAGTTTTGAGATACTGCTGCAACTCTTATTTAAAGCCATACATACTCTTTCTGTTGTTTCTCTCTCTGTTTTGGTTGAAACCTTTCGTGTACCCTCATACTTTGATGTTTCAGTATGTGTTGTCTTCCTTTCACGCTCAGAATTTCTGTTCTTCACAGATTCCAGATGACGAAGAACCTCTGGCATTGAGAAGAATTTACATCCAGTAATTGGCTCAATGTAAACCTGCAAGAAAGATGCAGTTACCTAAGAATTTACGGAGTTTCCAGCTATGAAATTTACTGAGAAATTGCTCAACACATAACTACCAACAGTATCACATACAATCACATTATTTAACGCAATTAAAATATGTAGGGTCAGATCTCACAATCACATGATTACCACAGAGAAAATTGTGCAATACATACAGATCCCATGTGCACAGTAATGTTCTGTAATATGCCAATTGGCATTCTAAAGTTGCAGCTAATCAATAACCAGCACCAGAATGAGACTTCATGACTGGAATGAACAAGAAGATAAGTGAAGAAACAAGTCTGACCAATAGAGATGTAAAAGAGAAAGAGCGATACACAGACAATTCCGTGGGAGTACATCTTTTTCTTCATATGATCCAAACAGAATTTTAAGCAAATGCATGCAATACCTTGTACTGTCGTCCCACAGCTGAACCACTCTTGCGGGTTTTCAAGTCCACAACCCAGCCATCAGGCAACCAATCAGGACGGTTATTTTCATCTACTACAGGCTGTACAAAGTAAATTCAGGACAATTACACAGACAAAACAAAACAGACGAGCAAAGGAACAAGGATGAGGTTCTGGGCTCTACTTTCGTGCCACTATTTTCTGAGTGCCTTTTGCCATGGCCATTGTCATGGCTGTTTTCTTCTGCTACAGGCTGTACACAATTTATGAACAAAAAAACACAAAATAAATGAGAAAAAGAAGTCATCTGAGGTTACTAGGGACTCTCACTTTCATAATACTATTTTCTGAGTGACTACTGCCACAGCTACTTTCATGGTTATTTTCTTTTGCTATAAGCTATACAAAGTAAATTATGGAGAATTAAATTTAAAAAAAATTATCAAACAAATGAAAAAAGATTAAGGAGGTTCTGAACTCTCACTTTCATGCTCCTATTTTCTGAGTGCCTTTTGCTACGACTATTTTCCTGCTTGTTCTCTTTTGCTACAAGCTGTAAAATCATAAAGTGGAAAATTAAATAATAAAAGAAAAAAAATTAAACAAATAACAAAGATTAAATAGGAGGTTCTAAACTCTCACCTTCGAGCTACTATTTTCCAAGTGCCTCTTTCCGTGGCTACTAGTTGGAGGAGGCTCATCCAGTTGGGTGCTTTTCATCTTAACATATCGAAGAAGATCCTCTTTGGAGAAGAATTTTTGACCCGTTCTAACATTCATGTAGTACTACAAAAGCCAGAGAAATAATAAGCATGGTGGCTGCTTTTTAATTGCATGATAATTTATGTAATGGACATCCTCTCAGCAACCCAAAAGAAGAGTAAAACTTATCAAGACGACAATAAACTTAAGGAAACAGATAAGATGATGTCTCTTCCTTACATAGAACAATAATGGAAAAACTAATATGTTAACTAACCTAAGTTTTCATTATCTTCTATTGGGTAAAAGAGCAATTGATGTCACAATATCAAGGCATATAAAATAATGCTTGCACCTAGCCAAACTCCTGTTGCCTGGCAATTACATGCATTAGCATTCACAAACTTTGCATCCGTACTAGGAAACAAACTCTAAACCCAAAACGGAAACAAAACTCATAAATCAATCAGGCGGATAACCACACAAGATGTACAAGAAAGGTTCTATGACAATTGCCAGTGCTTTAAGACTTCCATAAGAACTGTCACTGATTTAGATAGCTACAATAACCAATGTATTTTTCAAATTTCACTATGTGAAAATTACATATCACTTATTATGTAGCATATAATACGCATAGATAATGTCACCTTCACGCTAAATAATTTAAGACTACTAATTTGTCTACAATTTGCAAAGATCAATCCATCTCAATATACAAAAACAAAAAACATTGCGATATTATTTATTCAACTTTCTGCAATTCATCAACACCAGAACCACTTAATCCAGCTCACAAAGCTTCCAGTTTATAGACAGTTGCAAGCACGCATCATTTTCCTTCACATAAAAGGGAAAGATGATTTTCGATTCCCCAAAGTAAACAAAAGATGATTTTCGACACACAAATAAACCACTATCCAAAGATACTGGCACGTGCAGTTAAAAGAAAAATAAAACACACAGCTTCTCTGACAGCTTTCACCAGACATGAATCCTTGAACTGCGGCAAAACATCATTTCTTCACTCCATCACTTCCATAATTCTTGTAACAAACAAAAATGCTCATCATCATTTAAATGATAAAAAACTAATGAATGTTTAAAAGAGATTTGTAACATAATTGCCAAATTCAAAAGCATTGTCACTTTCCACTAATGGGATATTTGTAACTTAATCTTAAAACTTAGTCAAAGTATTATAACTTTATATCTGTATAAACTTTTACACATCAACTAAACGAGTGATCATCTCACATAAAAAGAGAAAATTTTTCCAATTTCCACATGCAACCAACGAAATACTAAAATTTCATATAGGAATGCCCATATACAACTACCACGCATCATTTGATTAAATAAACCAAATAATAAGGAATTATGAGAACTAATAGCTTCAATAAAAGCTGAATTTTACCTTAGTTTTTCGACCGTTCTTTGCCACTTTGAATTTCGCAGTCCAGTCAGTGGGAAGCCGTTCCTCACTTTTCACCGCCATTTTCGCAAGGATCCAAAGTTTCAGCAGCGAGATTGCTGGAATCGGCCGTGATCGCCGGCGATCAAAGTCTTAAGTCTCCAATGTCCCTCTCTACGTAGGGTTTGAGCTGAGCGGGGTTTGGTCCGTTTGCTAAAACGAAACGGTAATCAAGAAAAGAACACTCGGCCACACCAAGTCAGCCGTGTCACGTGTGTCAGTGCGTGCTAATATTTATTTAAAAAAACAATAACAAAACAATAACAAGGACAAAAAAGTGTACGGACGCTAACTTACAGCCACGTATTCTGTCCCATTTTGTCTTTTCATATCAGTTCATTTTTTTGGTTGGAAAATATATAAAACTCATTTTGATGTGCTAGATTAGTTAGATTTTAATACAGTTAATTAAAAAAAAAATGATCTATAAAGCTGATGGAATAACAGTGACAACATCGCAATTTATATTATCTTAACTTTGGAAGCATAATTAGGAAAAAAAAATTGTAAGCATGTGAAAACTATTATTATTAGGTAAATAGAAAGAAAGAAATATAGTTCTGCTTGATTAAATGAGTGACAATTCACAGCCAATAAAATTTTATTTCTTATCCAATAAAAAAATGACACAAATATCAATTTTTTTAAATTTACACAAAAATATAAATAAACCAAAAATTCGTCAGCGTTAATTCGTTAACCCTCAAAAGGAAATTTACTCACAACATCGGAGGGCATTTTTGTACTTCCATATAGCTGTCCCTATTATTTAGTATCCCATATTACCATTCCTTAATTATTTATTAAAGGAAAAATGACTAATATAAGCCAATGTTTAGGAAAAAGGGATAAAACACTCCTTAATAATTTAAAAATTATGGTTTATTATTGAATAGTGGACTAAATTTATTTAGTTTTAGGATAAAATTAGGCCAAACGGAATGTTAAACAGTATTGAAAATGAAAGTTAGCGATTTTAACCATTATAAATAAGGGTATTCTTATAATTTAATTAACAATCAATAATTAAATTGGGGGAAATAAGAAATTAAATTGATCTTCGAATCAAAATTCTTACCAGGGTATGTTCGTAATATGGGGCAACCAGCGATTATTTTTTATAAGTTTGAAAATATATCTTCGATGAAAACATACAGGTTAAGGAACAGTAGTCTAAATATCTTTTCTACAGCATCAGTAAATTTTTTATCCTTTTCCTCAAACGGTGGGTGTATCAGACATTTTCCCCTTATTAACAAGTGAATACGATGTCATCTTAATTATATTTCCATCATATCAGAAAAATAAACTCCTTTGGTTCTCTCTGTTAAAAGAAAGAAATTGTAAAGTAACTGCTTCCTTTATCTTCCTCCTTTCTCATCGTCAGCAGTCACCACCTGCGGCAGCAGGAATTGCAATTACAGGTGCCCCCGCCAGCCAAAACATTCATCAAGATTTCTTTTTTTTTTTTAAGCACGGGTGGTTTGTTTATCAAATCGATTGAATCCGGAAACAGGCTTTCTGCTAGATTTTGAGGATCGATTAAGCTTCATTTCTGGACGTGTATTGGTTGTATGTATGAATCTTCGTTAGCAATTTTCGATTAGTTTTTGTATTGACCTTGGTTGCGAGAATTAGTTTAATTAGGGTTTATCCTTTTTTTTTTTTTTGTCTCTTTTAGCAGTATATATGTACGACGAATGCCTCGTGGTGATTGTGCATTAGTGACTTGAACAATATGATAATGGGCAATTTGTAGTTTGTCCCTTTGGTGGAACTCGTACTGTTTCTTTACCCACCATTGCGTTTTCTTATGCCTTGTTTGTGCGTTATCTTCTATCTTGTTGGTTTTGATTGTTAAGTTTATCCACTTTGGCGTGATTGGTGAGTTTGATAAGCAGCCTGCTGTATTTTGCTTCCTGTTGACTGATTGAGATTTTGATCAAGTGTTCAGAACATTCTTCTGCATGTGTTGGTTGATAAACGGTAGATTCACCTTTTGAAGTCATTGTGTTGTCACTAAACATATTAATGTGTAGATGGCGTTGCAAGAAAAGTTAGATAGATTCAAGAAGCAGCAAGAGAAGTGCCAGGAAACCCTCAGCAACATTGCAGCCAAATCAGGAGCTTCAAGGGCCACAACAACTTCAAGGCCTACACCTGCTGCAGCATCAACTGCTGCAAGATCTTCTCCTCCTGTTAAATTTTCAAATGATACCGAGAGACTTCAGCATATCAATAGCATCCGTAAATCTCCTGTGGGTGCTCAGATCAAGCGCGTCATAGACCGGCTGCTGGAGGTTTTAACCTAATCTTTGTTTTTAGTTTCTCCATGATATAAATACTTAAACTTATAGTATGTTTGCAATGTTTCCAATAGCATATAACTAAAAATCGCATATGATGATTTGAATAATTGGCTGGTCCACACAGTCTGAAACTTAATTATGTTTTTTTGTTAATAGTAAATGATTCTATTTCCAGAAAAACACAATAATCACAATAAAGTTTCGATCTCTATCGGGACCTCTTCAATCCACACCCGAGGTGCTGAATTGGATAAGGCCATTTTGCTAAAGCATGGGCCATTAAGTTACAAGACCTAGGGTATAAGCCATCCGATATTGATTATTTTGTTCTATCATAGCTCTAATCTCACAAAGTACCCAATCCAGCTCTCCTCTACTAGAAGTATCCTTGAGAATAAAGTTGACTACATTCTTGGAATCAGACTCTATAAGAAGAGGAGACAGAGCAACATCCGCTGCCAACTTTATTCCTTCTAGAATCACTGAACTGAAACTTAATTATGTTTGCTTCAATTTGTTACTATAGATTTTAACACTATTTAGAGGGAAAACATTTAGTAGAGTCACATGGCTAGAGGAGGAGGAAGGGGTTGATACAATTCATATATCTTTTGTCAGGTGAATTTGAGGCAAATTTGGATGATGCATGTCTTTATTTTGATGTGATTGGGCCTTTTAAGAGCAGCATAAGCAATCAATAGACATTTGGAATCATAAAATAATTTAGGGTGATGGCTGATGTTGTATGACTATAGCAACGCTAGGTTATCAAGATTGTAGATTATTGATCTTTCACTTGAGTAATGCTGCTTCTTGATGATATAGAGCATTGCTTTATATCTTCAATTACTTAATTTAGGTTCAAAAGTCTGCTGAAACTGTGGTTGATGAACGGTATTCAACGCACCCTCCTTTATTTTCTTAATATTTCGTCTTTTCATCCTGTTCTTATGGGATTTTTGTTTTCAAGGAAAATGTGCAGGCTTTATCATGGCAGTAAAGAAGCAACAGTCATTAATAACAACCTCATGAGTTATTGTGTGTGTTTTTGCAGACAAGGCAAGCCTTTACACCGAAGAAATAAATAGAGATTGTTACGTTGATGTGAATGCCAATAAAGCTGTTTTTGACAGCTTGAGGAATAACCCAAAAGTGCACTATGATGGGAAGCGGTTTTCTTACAAGGTAATATTCAAATCTGTTTACATCCGAACTTTGTGGTTTAGGATGAATCATTAGTCAAATGGTTATTAATGGCTAATTATTGGCTTTCTTTCCCTCCCCTCAAACATCTAATATAATGTTTTATTGCAGTCAAAGCATGATTTGAAGGACAAGAGTCAACTACTTGTCTTAGTGCGTAAGTTTCCAGAAGGAATTGCTGTGATTGACCTGAAAGATTCATATCCAACTGTGATGGAGGACTTACAGGTATGCCACATTGGAGAATTGAAATTGTAAATGTTTTACCCCACTGTATTCAAATATCTGTGAACACTTAAGTATGTGCATAGAAACCTCTAAGAAGAATTATTTCTTCTGGTGAGAACATTGATGAACCTTTAATTGCGTCAAGTTTGGAACCTGAGTGTATTTTGCCACCAAAGTTCAATGGTAGTTGATATCTCTAGAAGTTCCAGTGCAGCATTGAATGAGCCTTTTCTGGTTATGAGGTGAATAGGCTTGAATTGTGAGCTCATCTTGACAGATTGTGGGTACTAAAGTGTGTGTGTCAATAGGCATTATGAAAGAAGAAATTTTGGTTTTGATAAAATGCATTATTTTCGTTTTTGACTAAATGCATTAAGTTTGGCTTTGGTGAGCCATACTGCCCATACATATTGTTGGATAAATTTGATAATTTTGTAATTGTTAAAATGCGTAAAAGTTGATCTTCATGAGCCATAAAGATGTCAAAAGTGAAGTTTTTGGATTCATTTTTGTTTGATGTCAGCAATTTCAAAATCTTGGATTACCTTACAGAGAGAGCAGCTACCTGCCATTGTGTTATTAATATATAATATGTGTGGATTAATATATTCTTGTCTTTTAGCTTATTCCCTACTTCAACAAAGCAATGGGTCCCTTATTTTGTATGGTAATGCTGGAATGGTAGCCTAAATCCTGGTTCTTGGTTTACGTTGTTCATATATGCAACAGTTTGTTACAAGATCATTCTTTATTATAGGCTTTAAAAGCTGCGGGTCAGATTTGGTTGTTGTCAAACTTCGATTCACAGGAAGACATTGCCTACCCTAATGACCCCAGGGTACCTATTAAGGCGGATGATGACCTTAAACTTCTTTTCCGAGACATTGCATTACCTTCTGACATGCTGGACATTGAGAAGGATCTTCAGAAGAACGGCATGAAGCCTGCTACCAATACTCAAAAGAGGAGGGCTGCGGCACAGATTCAGGGTATTTCCTCTAAGAACAAGCCAAAGAAGAAGAAGCATGAGATCAGCAAGAGGACTAAGCTGACCAATGCACATCTTCCAGAGCTTTTCCAAAAGCTTAATGGCTCTTAAAACTTGGAAGTATCAAGGGCTTGCTGTACTGCCATGCAGAGAGTTACATTTCGCTGGGACATGTTACTTTGATGAGGTATCAAATGGTTTTGCCTGGGTTTTGTAGATAGGTTTTGTTTTAGTGGTCTGGACCAGTGATGAGCCATGCTGGAGCTTTTATGGACCATTGACATTTAAAACTTATGGGTGAATGAAACATCACCTGCCTAGTAGAGGCTGCTTCCCAATCTAATTGTTATACTTGTTAAACATACTCACCTTATTTTCGTCTGTATTTGATATAAAGGTGCCCAATCTCTTCTGTAGATTGTTCTGTTGAGAAACCACCAAAAAAAGTGAGGAAAAAAAAAAATTGTATTTTGGTGAATGCTATTATTTGCTCAATGTGAAGCTCTTTTTGCCTAAACTGTAGCAAAGTTCAAATATGATAAATATGATAAACCAGAACATTGTGCTGGGGAGCAATGTCGTCTTTCCCCTTTTATCCTTTTCCATCGATTTTCTATCTTATGATCTTGTTCAGTTTTAGTTCTGGAAGTAGAAACATAATCGTACAGGTATTTTGGCAAGTCCATATTCCCTGCCCTTTCAGTTGCTCATAGGTAAATTGTGTCGTGTGATGAAAACAGGGAGCTTCCTTTTTGCTTCTTCATCATGTAAAGTGAGTAAATGTGCTTTTCTATGCAAATTAACAAGGCATAATTACTTCTATTATTACGTCATTTATTCTAATTCTTTTAATGCTTTCAGTTTTTCCTTATAAGAATAGCAAAATAAAATTTATATAGAACCACAAAATGCTAAAAGGGTCACTTGGATTGGCTGTGCATAATGATGGTGGATAATAAATAAGGCGCCAATCCAAACCGACTATTTAAATGGTCGTTATTTCCTAACCACACGTTGTTCTAACAACACCCAACGCTATCTCACTACCAGAAGCAGCTGAAGGCGAAAAGAAACCGATGCAGCTCATCTACATACAGCTCAGCCCTCTACCCCAGCAGCGGCTGTTTAGTTTAAACCGTGAGTTTTTTAGTTATTGCTTAAAATACATTAACACGTGAAACCTCTGATGTTATTTAGATCATGTTATGAAAGATTTTGAAAGAATCTACTAACAGATTTCTTTGTTTTGCACTTGCTTTTAAATCATCCATTGCTGCAAGTGTAATTTGTTTGCAAAATTATGTAGCAGACCTTTAAGCATTTGCATTTCTAGATAAATTAGAATGATGATTTATTGCCTGTTCTGTGTAACGTACGATTGCATGTTCAAGTACCAAAGCTGATATAACACATTATGAAGACTTCATTTGTAATTATGCGTCCATTTCTTCTTGTTGAATGAACTTGAACCCAATATTTTTGTAATTTTGGCCTGCCGGTTTCGGCTACATTTTTGTCTCTAGTTTCTAGATACTGTGTCGCATTAAGTTGTCATGATGTTTTTGTTGGTATTGTTAAGAGTATCACTAGGTGAGTTTTGACTGTATATTTCCACACAATAATATTTCCTCTAATCTGGCTTTACAATTTGTGTAGAATTGTTCCTGTTTGTGGCTGATTGCCGTACATATTCAGTTTTAATGCATATGGCTAGCGCATGTGTCTAGTTGCAAGGAAAATACAACGGCTATTTGAATCAAAGCCCAAATTCCTAGATGGTATAATCCTTGGTGTAGCAAAATAGCTTCCATTTCCCTTTGGGTTGGTTCCATATTGCAATACAGTATTCCTCATTGGTGGAACGCTGGTTGCTAAATGGATCTATCTGAATTGCTTCAGTATCAGAAGCTTCTGGGTAGAGTTTTTGCTCCTGGTTGCAGTTATTCGCTGATTAATTCATTTGGCAGCTAGGTACATGCATTCGAGTTCGTGAAAATTTGGAGAATAGCATTTCCATCCTTAAATTGTCGGACATACTGAAGACATTTATTTGAATATTAATCAAGTTCAGTGACGTCCCATGAACTTTCTTTTTGCTAATGAAGAAGTGAAAAAGAATTGCCTTCAATTTCAACGTTTGTAATGTTATTAACTCCAAAATTCTTGGATATATAATCTTATCTTTCCTCCCCATAATACGGAGTATGCTTAAGCAGATACTGATTCCTAATACGCTTTGTTTATGGATTGAATTTTAATATCAGAAACAACTATTCACATGGGGAACATTGGTTGGAAGTATTGATTAGTTAAACGAGTTTTCTTTCACATTCTGTACAATCTCTGTGGAAAAACCTTCTTTCTAATGATTGCTATATATTTTGTAGTTGAGGGTTTTAATTTATATGTGAGCAGCTCAGTTTACAAAAGTATGCTTTATTGTAGATTTACAAATACTTCGATATATCAAATTATTGGATCCTTTACGATTTGTTCGATATTCTAGTAATTTAGATGAACTGTATCTTTATGTTCAGTATAAGGGTGGTCCAACAATGAACAAGTAACAATGTAACTTAATCTTGATTTTTCCCCATTTCTGTGCGTATTTATAACCGTTTCCCGTAAGCTAAGAGGCACATGGTTATGTTTGAAGAGAAACATATCCTTAAATATTGGATGGAGCCATGGAGGCCTATGTTTCTTGTCCAAGTGAAAATGTAGTTACATCCACTGTAGTTAACCCCAGGACCTGTTTTTAACTCGGCACTTGCCCTAAATCAATGGGAAAAAGCAACTTGTCTTGTACGATTTAGGCAATCTCATAAGTCCCGTTCTCATAGATAATGACGGAGAAAAAGTGTATTATACCATGAGCCATAAGATAAAGATATTTCCCTTTCTTTTTTTGCTCCATTATTCTCCCATAGGGACCCCTTGAATGATCGTACTCACCTTTTTGCATTCAGAAGCTTGCATCAGAATGATGTAAATTCAGCATGTGAAGAGCCCTTCATTTTCATTTTTTATTTCTTAAAATTATTATATCATTGGAAGTTACATCTAGGAATCCTTCCAAATGTGTGGTTTGACCTGCTAGAAAAATACAACTACGAACCATATGTGAATTTGCAACTAAAATATTGTTAGCTTTCTTTCTTATGAGTATTTTAAACTCAGAAGAGCATAAATTTTGCCCCACCATTCACAATAGTAGCAAGTAAAAATAATCCCTCCAAATTCAGTTACATAATGCTTTTCTTTCCGGCCATGAAAGAGAGGTACACAGTTACCTAATTAATGATGCAGTTGAGGCTTTTCTGATGCATCGTTTACAATTTCTTTTTATAATACTTGTCCTCTTAGTCGGTGGCTAAAAACCATTTAATAGGCTATCTTTGTACTTCTTCTTACCCATGAACTTCCTCTTCACCAAGTCCTCATCACCTTTCTAATTTTGCTCTTAGTTGTTTAATACACGATTATATTATTTAGAAAGACAAACTAACAGCCCATCAACTAACATATTTACCAGATCATGCACCAGTAGCTATTGACATGATTGAACTTCATTCTTTGATGCAGGTGTTGAAACATGTTACATATAATCTTCCAAAAACATTCAAACAAAAATAATATTACAACTCTTCAGAAACTATGATATACGTTTGCAACCTTTCCTTCTGTATCTATTACACATCTTTGTGAAGAAAGACAAAAAGAAAACAGAAAAAAATAGAAAACAAGAAGCTAAAATTATGTACTATATACTGCAAAAATATTCTTTTACAAGACGGTAAAATTATTGATCAGTTGTGCAGTGGGTTCGGTCCACCTGGCACTGCTCGATAAGAAACTCCATATACAGGATTGGCCACTTCTTTTCTTGATGCTTCAGGAGCTTTGGCAGGGAAATGCCATGAAAACTTTGTATGGATTTCAGTTGTGTCTGTTTGATGGGTTTCTTGATCATCAGTTGTTGTTTTGTGAACATATCGACAACTTGAGAGGTGGCTAATTGCAAGAATGATGATGATGATGATGACTATAAATGGGGTTCTGGGATTGAGGATCTTCATGATTTCGATGGTGAAAAACAGCTTAAAAAGATTGTTAACAAGAGTTGAAGAGGCTAATTGTATTGAGTTTGTTCATTAATAAAGGCTGGTGAGAGGTCATATATAGTATTAATATGGGATCAAGCAACCTGTGGTGAAGATAGAGCCAAAACTTACAAATAGTCTGCTGAACTGACCCTAATACCCTTAAGTTTCGATATATTAACATCATGTCACTTACCTACTTAAAAATCTTGTTATAAACAGTAACCTGCAACATGTGCATCTACGTGTCTGCAGCTGTTCTGAAGTGCATATATCTCTCAAACAAGCATCGTGCTTGGCAAATGTTTCAGTGAGCATCAAAATTGTTGAAAGAATTCGATCAAATGGAAACTGAAAAAGTCCATCTACTGAAAGGTTTTGCTGATATGATATAACATGAAAATTTACAGGGTAATTTTGTCATTCTGTGTCTGGTAGAGTGCCAACTTGAAAAACCATTTTTTTCCAAGAGCTGCTGTAGGAGTTGACTTTACATTAATCAGATCTCTATCTCTGGTCTTGTTTCCATTTGGGTTTTAGTTATTTTACAGGTTATATAATAATTGGTGGATCTCTCTTATGGGTACTTGAGGCACATTCATCGATGCTCCGTGCATGACAAGTGGTGCACATGTTTGCTGTTCCTTAATCCTTTTCTTCATCACATGTTCTTGCTCCCAAGTAATTGACTTCACTCTCATTCAAGAGTTTGGTATTCTCTGTAGACACGTTTTAACAATGAACTCCAATATGCGAGAACCTTTTTTTATGGTTGTTCCAACAGCAGCTAGCAGCTTGATTGGGATTGAAGATATGGCTCTTGAATGAAGGATTGAATCACAAATGTCGTACAAAGTCATATGCATTTGGATTTAGTTGAAGAAGATATAATTGTTTTAAATACAAGGGTCATGCACCACATCAGCAGACGAGTTGCTATTGCTCAGGTGGAGACAATTTTTTTGGGAAAAGTTTGAAATTTGGTGAGAGCGTAATGGAGGGTGATAACGCAAAATGATATCATTTTGAAATGTTATGATGAATGGCAAAAAAAAAAAAAAAAAAAAGGTCATTTTCCAGGAAATCTTTAGAATGCAAGCCAGCACCGGCCAATTGGAATTTTTCCTCATGTCTTGCAGAACAAAATAATCTTTAATATAAAATAAATGTTGTGGGGTTTAAGCTTACGGTTGTTAAGGAAAGACAAAATTTTAGGCAAGGGCTTAGAGATTGAGCTCTGGGGCAAGCTGGAAGATAAAGCAGTTGTATAAGACCTTACGAGAACAAGATTAACAAAAGTTGCGACAGCACGACTGTGGCCGCTACTTTACAACTTATGATTAATGGTTAGACTTTCAATTTTTACACAGACTTTTATAACAAGATTTGCATAATCTTGGAAGCTATATATAAATTTTTTATCTAATGAAGCAGCACACTTTTTTTTCCCCCCTCTATCTTGTGATTCTAAAGATCTCATAGTTGCTCATGTTTTTGTTTTGTTTTTTGTTTTTTTTTTCCCTCCCCTAATCTGCGTTCGCAGGCTTGATTTATGAACATTAAAAAGGGATGGCTGTAACATTCTTTTATGTCTCCCATTTAGGTTCTAGTGGGGCTTGAAATTAATTATATATCAAGAATACGTGGACCACACTAGATTTTATTATGATTTTGTCCTCATCATAGGTAAAAGCAGTTGAGTTTGGGGACCCTTGATCGAATGGTTTTTAAATAATATTTTTTTGGCTAATCACCCATGTTTGATTCCGGAGAATTTAAGAAATTAAAAAACTAATTCATGTTTTTTTCAAGTCTTCTACTTCTTAAATAGAATAATTACTAGATATTAAAAAAGAAAAAAGATTGACTAGTGGTAAGGAGTGCTTATTCTAAAATTTAGATTATGAGTTCGAGTTTTAATGAGTATTTAATGTGTTTTTGGATTTCTCAATGTTTATAATTAAAATTTATCAAAAACCTCTAACAAAAATTTTTAAATTTTATCCGATGCCCTCTCTTAAATCCCTTAAAATCTTTCTTGAAATAAGAATTTCGATATATTAATACTTAATAAATTAATACTTTAATTAAATAAAATATTAGCATGTTAGTTCTCAGAATCAATATATTAAATTATAATTTGATTAATAATATTAATTTAATTAATAAAAAAACATTTTAATACAAATTTTTATTAATTTTACGGAGATTACACCATGTTCAATCGAAAGCACGGTACCTAAGTGCAGAAACCCATGTTTGAGGCATGGGCCGATCGCTAGGTAGGCTGTAGGCATGCCGGCATGCCCTAATGCTTAAATTTGGCCTTTTCCCAAGGACCAGTCAAGAATGGCCAAACTTTACAATTCTTGAAAGGCATCATTGCCACGAGTCTTTCTTCCCTACGTGAATCCAAAGTCGTGCATTTCTTCTTTTTTATTACAGGAAAGGTACAGATAAATTATTTTATAAGAGTTTGTTGACCATTTCAAAGAATTATCCGAGTTTGAAAGGAGAATCGAGACTTTCACACAGCCTGACCCTTGAGAGTCAATGCTTGGATCATTTCGAGATTTTTATGCGTATCTTTTCAATGTCAGCATCTAGGAATATAAACAGTTGTTTTCCTGCATGTCACAAACATAATTATTCTTATGGTTGAGTAGATAAAATAATGAAATGATGCCTTGAATAAGAGGGATTTTGTATAATGGGCATCTGATTTCCACAATAGTTCTCATCCTCCAAAACTCAATAGATTTTCCGGATATGTTCAAATTGTGGGCAGCTGAGATGATTTCTTTGTTTACCATTCTTTATATCCAGTGTATGTAAAACCAGCCCGAGATATCATGACCCGTGTATATTTGTACACATGGAATTATTCTATTGGCTAGTTGTACATAAACCAACCAAAGGTATCAAACACTTTAGACAAGACGATAACTTGTGTTCTAACAAGCAAGCAGGAATTAACAGAACATACCAAGCTCATGAGACAGAAGTTAATCAATAAAAACCACAAAAATGTCTGCGAAAGATGTTTTATTTGCAGATTATATAGTATGAGTGCCAATAAGTATGACAGGCACAGAGGGCTATTTCTACATGCTCATGTTAAAACGCAAGAGACCTTATTTCGTCATCTCGCCAAAGTCCTTTGTCATGCTCGTACCACCGAAAATGTTGTCATCATCATACTCGAACTGACAGATACTGCAGGATTGCACTTGGCAAGTGAAAAACTCCCTAAGCCGGGAGGCTTTACCCAGGATGAAGTTATCAAGTTGCTCGATTGCCAGAAGAGGACCTGGAAATCGAGGGATCTGTCCTAGCAAGCAATGAGAAATGTTCAATGCCTCCAGACTACCCATGAGCGTCAAAATAAGGTTCAAAGCATTTTTATCTACAATTGAGGATCGTAGACTCAAGACCTTAAGCTCTGGGATAGACATAAGTAAGGACATTGCAAAGTCAAGGTCAAAAGAGAGCATAACTTTCAGCATAGAGAAGTTCTTGCAATTGGCACCTATCACCTGGATTATGCTGGAGGCATTAGAGATGAATGGAACAGTCAGAGATTCGAGCCCTTTCCACCACTGGATAGCAGAACGGAATCCATCCACTGTTATTTCATTACAAGGTGGTAAAGCAAGATGCTTAACCATAGGAAACCTGCAGAATATCAAGTATGAACATTATTTCCTGATTGAGCTGAACTTGATGCTTTTTTGTACTTTTATAGGAATTTACATTTAATTTTAAAAAATCAATTTTAGCAAAATTTTCAAGTAAAGAAACAGGAGAGACCTAGTAGCTGCATAAACCAAGTGCTCATCTTTTAGGTAGATGGAGTAATTGAAAATCAACCGTTTCACTGTCTTGAAACTGAGAATAGAAGCATTATTCAAGATATGCATGACATTCAACCAACCAGCATGGCCGTCTGACAAACCATTAGAGTTTGAGGCAAGAATATCGAAGGCATTGCACAGCAGTACATTTAAGTCCAGTATCTCCCAAAGAACTGGATCGCGGCTTGCTGCTCGCCATGAGCTGCAAACCTTGGAAACTACAAACATCAAATCTGTAACCCTAAGTGCCATAAAAATTTTCACAAGGATGTCATAATGCATGTTTTGCCAATTTCGAGAATTTGAACCCTGACCGGTCATTCCTCCTCCTCCAGAAAATCTTCCTATAAATATGCAGAAAAGGAAACATTGTAATCAGAAAATCAATGAAAATTAGTTGTCATAAAAAGGACATCTTCTTTTGCTATGGAATAAAAGCAAAGAAAGAAATTGTGATAGGTTATAGGCAGTAACCGGTGGAACTGCAAATGTCTAATAACAGTTCCTTACAAACCCATTAAATCTGATCTTTCAAAACTGTTCGAACTCTTTCAAATTGATCTATTTGTACATATTTGAATGATAAAATTGTAAAAGCAAAAGGAAATAGCCCTTCATACCCAATGATTCTTTGATTTTAGAATATTAACATGTGGATTTGTTATTGCATGTATATGCAAGACACATGGCAAGAATATTGAAGAAAAGGTTCTTGAGAAACCTAAAGAAACCTAACACAACTCTGTAAGCGATTAAATTCTTATGCAGGAAGATTTTTCAGTAACTAATGGTCCCGAGCTTCATTAATCAAAACAGGCATAACGAGTTCAAACAACAAAAATTTGTTGGAAAAAGACTTTTATCGTCTAATACTTCTAAGACACTAATTACGACGCGATATCACAAAATCTTAAATTTCTGTAAGAACTTTTAGTCTATATTGTCATTTATAAAGCTTATCCATGTTGCTCTAGCTTCAAAGCTAGAGCAACATGGATGCCTGCAATGTACATCATGACAGTAATAATTTAATCGTAAGTGAAGATTATGGCAAACACAGCTCATGCCTGTCCGGCGCTGCGCTATTGTACGATTCTGTCTGAAAAAAATTATTTAACAATCTTTCTTCTCTAAGATCAGAAAAGTTAAAGAGGAGAAAACCATGACTGTTACAGCAGCAACCATTACATGGCAAAGCATCATATACAGAAATAAAGATCCACGGGATTGTGAAACTTTCAGAAAGTTTATCACCCTAACGAACAAAAGATTTACACCGAGAAAATAAATTTATTAAAGAGTAACATGGAAGAAAAAGGAGGTGAATATTACATTNNACAACAGGGCATAATGTTTAATATCCAAATAAATGGTATTTACCATTTAAAAATAAAAGCATATGCAAAATGCTTAGGGAAACATTTCATTCACTGTTAAAATTACAAAGTGGATATAGCACATGAGGACTTCTTCAAGACCTAAACCCCTGATAATCCAAAGAACATTGTGTTCCAGAAATCCTTCCCTTTAAGTTTCCTGTTCTTTCTTTCTTTTATGGCCGATAAATCTAAAGGAAATTTTATAACAATATTCATTTTTCCATATAAACTGCTCTAATTTATTACAACATGCGAACTTGCATAAGGCAACTCAGACTACCAATAATTTATGAAGTGCTGCCCTACTTCGGATAATGACTGCCACGTACATTAAAATGTCTGACATTCAACAGCACACATTAAACTATCTCGAAGATTCAACTAACCATATAACCTTGAGATCGCACCATAATTATACATTAAGCCTTTGAGAAAGCTCAATTTATATTATAGAAGAGTTGAATATGCGTGCAATTATAAGTTTAACTATATTAAGAACATTTGCTTTCTCTGAAAAAGACAATAATAAAAGAGAGTGAAAACAACTCATGCCATGGTGACACGTGAAACTTGTGGGAAGATCCTGACAACCAAAAATATGGCAACTGTTTCCTACTTCTCATCAGAGGAACCTCGTTTTCCACATAGGATCCTTATTACGCTGGAACCTTTTGGAGGACAATAAACTAATTATATGACGCTCAAGCATAAACTCACTTCAGGTGACATGCAAATATCATATCTTTTTCTTTTCTTTATTATTCTACATTGCTTTTTGTTATTTCCTCTGATCCTGTTTCTTTTTTATTTTACTTAAAACTTATTATCCTTTTCATGAAAATTTGATTAGTGTAAAATATAGAAATTACACTCAAACTGATATCAACGAGTAGGAAGACCTAGATCCTAAGTATTCTAGTAAACTAAAATTGAAGGGAAGTGAAGTTTTTACCGAAAAGACTCCATCTTACCTCATCAAATATCTTACCTTTAGGGTCTCTAGAGCTTGAAATTTTTAGTTAGACAATGGAATTATATTTTTACAAAAATAAAATAAAATTGATCATGTTTTCAGCAGCATGTACCCACCTACCCCCTCTTTCCCTCTCCTCCCATCAAACAAAAAATATGGAAACACTCATGCATTAAGAAATTAAATCAAGCAGAGAATAGTACCAGGTGAGGAATGAACTTACCTTCTGTCAATCTATGTTAAGACTGTTTTCTAGCTTTTGAACAATCTCAATGAAATAAGAAAAGTCCATTCATATACAGGGAATCTGAGATAACTGATGACATTTGAAATGCTATGAGTAAGATAAACATATAAGAGTCCAGAAATTGAAAACCAGCATTGTAATGCATTAGTTAGAAAAATCTTACTACAGGAAAACCAGCTTGCATGCTTGATTGACGTGGCACACTGTTATTACCAATTGCTTAAATGTATGATATCATCCAGCTAATTCCTTCCATAATTACAATATGACCAACATCAAAATTGACCATCCTTTAAGTACTCCTTATTAGCATTGCTCCCTTTTTTAGCATAAATGAGTGCATTAAATGTTTACTGTTTTGAGGGTTTAACTACACATTAGCACTTCTGGGACTTCATGAATGTAATTATAGCTAGGTTAAGACTTAACCATTGTTGTGTATTCACAAAGCACACAGCAATGAAGAAAAATTGATGTGCAAATCTCCATTAATATCCAGGGATAGTAGCCAATTTAATGTGATTTCCTTACATGGTTATTCTTACTCACTCTTTTGTTGCTTACTAGGTTCAAGACATGGAGATGTTCAGAAAAAGTTAATTTGAGTCAGAGATAAATCATTGCATCTCATGCCAAAAAAAAAAAAAAAAAATTCAATTAGAAGTAGTTAGCCAAAGAAGTCAGACAGCACAACACAAGTAAGAAAATGAAGTAAAATAATTTTCATCCGGTGAGCAAATTCAGAATCAGCCCATAAAAATAAATAAAGAAACTCACACTACAGATGTAAAAAGGATCCATCAAGAGGTAAATCAATCAGTTATTTGAACCAAGTTACATCCTCTGTTATTGCATTTACAACACCGAAAACACTCACTATTTACTTGTATTGAAAATACTCGACTCTGTAAAATTCCACATACAAAAGTAGAAAATGTATTGAATTCTAAAAGTTGCCCCCGGGAAAGGGCAAACATCTGTCTTTTAAGTATCTAAAAGTGATAATAAATTCATTAATGTCCTATTTCAAGAAACAAAATTTATGAGTATAAAACCGCAAGTACTCCATTTATCTGCTTTGGTTCTGCACAAACAATATCAATTGGAAACGGCATACTTGGCATGCTCATACAAGTGGGGAAAAGTTGAAAACCATGGTATTCTTTCACTAGTGCAAGACTCCATTTGGCATTGGTGTCTAGCTTTTAGAACTGTAGCCAAGTTCGTCTCGAAGTAAAGGCGAGAATATCCGACAGTTGTTTAACAAAATACTTACATTACTTTTAAATTTTTTTTCCAAAAAATTATTACTTAAAAAGTCATAATCTTATCAAACAGGATCAACTGTATACCAGTTAGAGTCTGCACAAGATCGAAACGAAACGTAAGCAGACTTACATGTTGTAGAGTGACCATGAAGCAGTCTTTGGGGAACAAATGTGTTTCTTCAAATCCTCGTCATCCCTTTGCTCTGAGCAAAGAATTGGGATTGTTGATGTGGCGGGAAATGAAGAAGAGGAAACAATTTTTTTTTTCCGCAGGGGCTTTGCCTGGCAAACAGTGAGAATAATTTGCTTAAACAGACTGGAAGGTTTCGTTTTTGTTTCTTTTCTTGTCGCTCTCAAATTCAAAGATATTGTAAATGACGGCGGAATAGGGTTGCCGGAAAACATGCGCAAAGAAGAAAATGACCTGTGAAGCCCAAACTCGATGCACTGAGCTTCAACATTGCCGTGTGATTCTCTCGACATTCAAGAGAAAATTCAAAGCTTTCAAGTGCTTCCAAATCGACGAGACTCTTAAAAATTCAACACTTCGTTCACAATTTAAAAGCTCAAATTGGATTCGATTTTGGAGGATGCTCGGAGGGATTACGTGGGAACGGAAACTCGGTTCGGTTTAGAGTCTAAACATCGCATGGGTTCGGTTTTCATATTCGCTCCGGGATTCGATACAATTTTTATGGGAAATTTATAAAAATAACCACAAAACTTTAAACTATTTTTATTTTAACCATAACAAAAAAATTCTATCAATATTAGCCAAAAGAAAAAGTTTGAGACCAAACTATCCCTCTCCCCATCTTCTTCGTTTCCCCTCTTCTCTCCCAAACCGAAGCAAAGCTCATAACCGGCGGCAACCCTAGCGCTCATCGGCGGCGGCTTCATCCATTATCGGCACCCGATCTAGCATCTACTGTCTTCAAAACTTAGGTTAGTGATTTTATTTAAATTTTCTTCATTTAAAATGAAATTTTAGGGTTTAGGTTACCAAATTGAATATTGACAATGTTGAGAATGTTGGTATTGGTGTTGTTTGTGGTGGTGTTTGTTATTTTGGGAGTGTATTCTTTTGGGCTGTTTTGAATGCAGGGAACGGGTGTGCGCTGGAGCGCGCGCGCCGCTCGGCAAGCGACGGGCGCGAGCTCGCGCTTGTCGCTGCCCAGCGCGCGCGAGCTTGCGCTCATCGCTGGGCAGGAGCTCGCGCTCGTCGCGGTCGGAGCGCGCGGCCTTGGCACTGTCGCACCAATTTGGTGCGACAGGGCGCCTGTCGCACCAATTTTGGTGCGACAGGTCGTCCGTCCCACCCAAATTTGGCCTTCGCAGTTTTTTTTATTGAACTATATTTTTTTTTATCTGTGTTAAATGTTATGTTATAAATATTACAGATTCATGGCGAATGAAGAATTCCAACTAGGCAGGATGTATTTTCCTTATTCTGATCATTTTCCGGGTCGAATTTCGAGCATGTGTAATTTATCTTGATAGTAAAAGCCATTGAGCGAAAATTGACAAACCGGAATTGAATGCATTCAAAGAAAGATATATTTGGACATTTTTTAGAATGTCGAAGCTTTCCATTTAGTGGTGTAATTTTACACAATATTTTGCTTAGGCAATTGGTCGATGAAGCGAGGCATGTGCGCGAGAATCGATTATGGTTTCAGATTGGTGGACATTTGATTCGGTTGTCAATTGTTGAATGGTGTCTGGTTACTGGACTTTCTTATGGTGTAGATAAGGCAGCAACCAATAGCACAAACCATAGATTAGTGAAAAAGTATTTTAATGGTTTGTATCGCAACATCACTGTTAAGCAATTTGATGCATTATTTGAGCAGTTGAATTTTGAGGCAATGGATGATATTGACGCATTAAAGATTGCACTGTTTTATTTTGCGGACAAGATTTTAAGTGCAAGAAAGGGTCATTGTCAAATCAATTTCGCATGGCTTGATGAAGTCGATGATATAGAGTATTTCCGCAATCGTCCATGGGGTTTTTTGTCTTGGAAATTATATACGAAAGTCTTGACTGCATTATTGTACGAGAAAGACGAAATTTAGGAGAATGCGGTTGGAAAATCCTAATCATAAAATTGAAAAATATAATGTTTATGGTTTTACACGGAGTTCAGGTGGGTTGTTTTTTTTAATTTATAAGTTTTATAATATTAAATATTTGATAGTTGTATTAATTATTTTTTCACTTTTGGTTGGTGTAGGTTTGGATTTACTGAAATGATCGGAGGTTTACCGTCGAAATGGGTCAGAAAAACGAAGAAAAAAATTCCCGCGTTCTGCAATGGAAGCCCATGGCTTCTTCAAAAATCAACTTTGCTGGAGTTTATTCATTCTTAAATGACGAATCTCGTCTTGTAAGTAATAAGTTATGATTTTTTTAAACATTACTAAATTTAAATTCTATATATACTTAGTTATCAATTTGGGTTAAATTCATGGTAGGGGGATGTTTTACAAACTCTTGAGCCGAATGGAAAGGAGAAGAGTAAAAAATATTGGCTGACTGTAAAGGATTACATGCCACGTATTCCAGACTGGGTTCATCAGGTCGGTATTCTATAGTACTATTGTTTATTTAATCGTAATTTGATTTTTTTTATTTTACATGCTACTTTATACAGCACCAACCCTCAATCAACACGCCGCCATCTATTACAAAGCAATCAGACGAGCATACCGACATACCAAGGCCAACACCCGAGCAGCATCATGAGACTTCTGCAGATGAGGTGCCTGCAGATGAGGTGCCTGCAGATGACCACCAGGAGCAGACAGACCACTCTGATGATGCATGTGATTATGAGGTTAAAAATATTTTTTTTTCATACATAATTTTTTGTTATTTACTGTTATTATAAACTTTCCTTTACTTTTTTTTTAGTCGAGGACAAAGCAGTTTAATGATTACATGCGACGACGAATGGACAAGATTGATCGCAACATCCACGAACTTAAGTCTGAATTTAAAGACTTTAAAGATACCGTGGTGGGATTTATCGATTCATTTTCTAAACGTCCCAACAAGGATTCTCCTACTGGACGCTCGTTCACTGTGAGTGCATATGCTTTTGACAATTCTATTCATTTATCTTTTAATTTGGTTATTGTTAATATGTGTATCTTACCGAATGGACAGGCCCCAGATGACGTAGGAGTGTATACTGATGTGGGCAATCCAAATTTTTCTACTCCCACATCATTATATAGTTTCTACGGGGATGTTAGTGGGGAGAGCGTGCAGATCTTTACTGAGGCACCTCCGGGTATTAGTAGGTTCGGCCGAGCGTACAGACCGTCGTATGTTTTTGATAGTCCTTACATGATGCCTCCATTCAGGCGAGGAAAGACTGTCTGGCGTTTACCTCCACCGCAAATCATGGACCATGCGATTGAGTTGAGTACGAGTGTGGATATAAATCTATTTCGAGGATTGGAGGATTCTAGTCTGTATGCTGAGTTCGATCGATGGTTCGCTGGTCATATGACTGTAGATCGGATAGTTCAACACCCGCGGTCGTTCTTCGAAGTAATTTTGGGTTTAGCATCGATGGGATGGCTAGGCGATGAGGTAATTATATTTTTTAAGTTGTTTGAGTTACGATGTATTTGTGAATACTTTTTTTTTAAATCGAAATATTTCTGTTCCTCGGCAGCATATTCACGAGTATTTCCGCTTGCTTAGCGAGAAACAACGGCAGTATCCGAACGCCCTAGTTCAACGTGTCACACATACTGACACATTTTTTTGGGGTAACGTACTGAGATAATTTTAATTTTATCATTTCTATTTGTTTATTGTGACCTTTAAGATTTGTTAATTTATGGCACTTTCTTGGTTATTCATGTACTAGGTATTATTGAATCGGTTATGGAACAACGGAGATTGTTCGGTTGATTCATTAGTCTTCGATGACCGCTTGAATAGCTATCTTGGTGGGCGACAACACACTATGTCCAAACCAATGACGGATGTGGATATGGTATGTATTTTATTATATTTCACTGTCGTAATTAAAATATATAAGTTCTCACTTTTTGTTGGTTATTTGTCAATTTTATTGGTTTGGACATGATTAATTAACGTAGGTTTTAATTTGCAGTTGCTCATTCCTGTTAACTTGGATGGCGCGCATTGGGTATTAGCCCGGGTTGATTTTCGTAAAAATAAAATTTGGATTTATGACTCATTCTTTGACATTTCAAGGTGACAAAAGATACAAGCTTAAATTCAAGCCACTTGAAGTTATTTTTCCCCGGTGGTTGGAATTTGTTGGCTTTTACAATATTCGGCCGGAGTTACGGAGTGCCGACCCTTGGAAAGTTGTTGCAATTAAGAGCGTCCCACAACAACAGCCCGGAACTGGAGATTGCGGTGTTTTTTTATTATTGTTTACGATGTATTTAATGTTTGGGCTTAAATTAGAATTTAACAAAGAGCTAGCCATGTACGGTTTTTAGAAAGAAAATTGCAGTTGACATATTTAGTGATGATATTATATTGTAAGTCGTTGAATTGAAGATTGAAATAAGTTGTATTTTTTTTTATTTATAAACTTAAGTTTAATATTTAAATTCATGTTACAATTTATTTATGTTGTTTGAGAATGATGGTGTGGTGGTGGTGTTGCTTAAAATAATATTTGATTCAGGTCAAAATTAGCGCGCCGCCAATCAGGTCGGTATTTAGGAGAATGCGGAAGGCGGGGTTTGGTGCGAGAGGCGCGGCATGTCGCACCAAAGTTGGTGCGACACGCCGCGCTTGTCGCACCAAAGTTGGTGCGACATGGGCGGCGTGTCGCACCAAAGTTGGTGCGACACCCCGCGTGTCGCACCAACCTTTTCTGGGTTTTTTTTTTCAAGTCTTGATTAAATTTATTTAATTTAATTTGTAAGTTTTGGTAGAACAGAATATTTAAAATTCAATTTAATTTTTTTCAACAAGATTGCAGTTGATATATTTAATTTGATTAAATTAAAAATAATAACATAAAAAATTCATGACACATAAATGTTGAATACATAAAAAATAATAATAGTTTTAAGTAAGGAATACAATTAATTTTGACTCGATGCAATGGGATTCTTACATCGCTTACGATTATGTCCTAGTTCATTACACCGTCCGCATCTAACAGTCCGTCGGATAACGTCCTCACCAGCAGAGGGTATTCTGAGCTCTTTACGACGACCAGGTTGTGGTGCCTCAACTGGTGGATTTACTTGCATCTGTTGAATTTCGTCTGGAACTTCCCAATCAGCCACATCACCAACCGGCTCCACTGGTTGTGCGTAAGCCATCACCAATGATTCTGTAGTGTAAAAGTCTGAACAAAGATTTATGAAATCCACTCGGATAGTTAGACACGCCGCAATTGCATGAGCACATACAAGCTGATCAAGCTGAAATACTCTGCAGGAGCAAGTTCTCTTTTGCAGGTCAACTAAACCTTCCTTAATGCCACCACCAACAACTTGAAATCGATGCCGAGACACCGGCCGAACGATCATTCTTTCAAATTGTAATTCTTCTTTCATGACTATTTCATCCGCCCGTGTTGTTAGTCGCGTACTCATTGATTCAAATACAATTTTCCTATCATAAAACCATTGCTTTTTAACGTTTTCCTAAAGTAATCAACAAGATGAGTAACAGGAAATTTTCGCGGTTCTCTCATTAAAGAATTCACACTCTCTGCGATGTTGGTGGTAAGTATGCTATACCTCCTTCCTTCAAACTGAGACCTTGCCCAATTACATGTACCGACATTATTTTCTAAGTAATCAGCCGCACCCGAGTGGATCATCCACAAGCCTTCAAGTTGTCTTTTGAAATCTTCATATCCATATGCTCTTGCTGCATTAATAAAAGCAGGCTCAAATTCATCCCAAAGAGCTTTTGACATCCTAAACCTTGCTTTAATGTTACCTTTGACATGGTAAAAGCAAATACCATGACTTGCATTGTGAAAAATTTTCAGAACGGCTCTCCTTATGGCAAAGGCATCGATCGAGATAATTACCAACTCCTAGGTCTATCGCCAATCACTCCGTAACTTCATCATAAACCATTCCCAAGCATCATTATTTTCTGAATCCATGATCCCAATGGCTAACTTGGGTATAATTGATTGTTACCATCCGGACATGTTGCTACAAACATACTTCCACGATATAACCCTTTTAGATGAGTACCATCAACAAAGAATGACAAAGCCGAATGTACTTTTGCAAAACCCTTGATGGAAGATCCAAGTGCTACAAAGTAGTACAAAAAATTACCATCTCCATCCCGCTCGAGGTGAGTGACTGAACCCTCATTCGCTTTACTCAATACGTGAGAGTATTTCGGGAGCAAGTTGTATGACTCTGCGGGTTGCCTCGAACAATTTCAAGACCAACTTCTCTGGCCCGATATGCTTGTTGGTATGTTAACTGGATACCATATTGTTGTTGCATATCTGCTCTTATGTCATTCGGAGTATAAATTCTCTTGTCTTGAACATATTTATCTGCAATAATATGACCGACAACCCGGCTCTTACTTGATGACGGCCAACCAATACCTCATTATGACAAGTGTGTATACTCAATTCTCCGCACCACCCAAGGAACATTTTGCTCATTCGAACTTCTAGTTGCTCGAATACGCCATCCACATGATTCCGAACAACAACAGCCTCGAAACGTGTCGTTGTAGACCGTGCAATCTTGAAATCAAACTTATCCCTAAAGCCAACCTTACGCAGTTGTAATATCAACTCATTCTTCTCAGCAAATAGTTTACCCACACTGATATCATCTGAGTCACAACTGCTAATAAAGCTTGGACCAACTGTGTTCGAAGGTAAAATTGGAGCAAGACTTGTGAGGGGATCAATTCTCCTTCTCGATCGAACCATTGGAGGAATAGATCTATTACCTCTGTTATTCACAGGAATATCATCATCACACTCATCCTCATGCTCAAATGACGGAATATTAGAAGGACCGACTTCTCCACCATCACCTGTATTATTGAAATGACTGCCTCTCATACTATTACCAGGCTCTGCACAATCATTATTCACCTCTGTCTCAGCATAAAAATCATCAGTGTCCCGAAAGTCGTTGTTGTGATACGGAGAATGCCGTTGCTCTAACGACGTCCTTAGTGGTAATATACCTTCTCCAACATCTTCTAATGTAATACCGTCGTTATTAATATTATCATAATTATCGTTGATTGGAGAGTAATATTGCTGCAGCGACATTGTCCCTGGCAACACCTCTTCTTCATTATCAGGACCAGGCATATTTGCTCCAAAAGAAGTTTCTGTTTCAACATGTGGCTCAATATTTTCACTCGGTACTCGAGGTGACGTAGTAACAAATATAGGTATGCATCCATAATTGGCCACATTAGATGCCATATATAACACAACTCTCACCATTTCATCATCACATATATCCATAGGCATTGCACATATACGATATGATGTATTACTAGACTTTAAAGTTGTCTTCATTGTAATATTATATTCATTAGGATTTAATTGTAACACCTCATAAACTCTCGATAAAAACTGATCAAACAAACAATTTTTCCCCACTAAAAAAGCTCTGTTTTGACCATTCACATACTCCATACTGCCATTTTCCGCCGTCTCCCACCAACCATCATAACACAATTCTAGCACAACTGAATTCATGAGGTCTGAAAAAAAAAATATTTATCCACTGTCAAAATTAATAAAAAATAAATAAATAATACAATCAATCTATTTTTCCGTGCGTCTCGCACATTTGTAAGTGCGACAGTGACTTGTCGCACCAACTTGCGACAGGGCAAGTGCGACAGTCGCTTGTCGCACAAAAGGCAAGTGCGACAGCACTGTCGCACTTGCCCTGTCGCACCAACCTTCGTGCGACAGACTGCCCACTGTTGCAGCAGAGGGTAAATTGCTCCGATGAAATTATATTTAAATATTAAAAAATAACTCTTATTACTCACTGATATCGATTAATGTTGAATCTGGATGGATTATAATTGGATTCCCGTCGGCGTTTGCCGTTGCCTTTAAACGTCCAGGCTGCTGATAATTTGTAAAGCTGCTTTTGGTTTGAGACGGAGAAGGAAGAAAAGTTTTTTTATTCGTCAATAAAGGTAATTTGGGGAGAACAGCGTGCGTTTGGCTAATGTTGATACAAAAAAATTTGTGTGGTTAAAATGATAATAGTCTAAAATTTTATGATTATTTTTGTAAATTTCCCTTTAAACGTCCAAAGGTGATAATTTGTAAAGTTCTTTTGGTTTGAGACGGAGAAGGAAGAAAAGTTTTTTTATTCGTCAATAAGGGTAATTTGGGGAGAACAATGCGTTTGGCTTAATGTTGATACAAAAAGTTTGTGTGGTTAAAATGATAATAGTCTAAAGTTTTATGGTTATTTTTGTAAATTTCCCATTTTTGATGATGTCTAAATTTCAAACGTTGATGATATGATGATATGTATCCACAGTAGTCTAATTTAGATGCATAATAACATTACATTAGCAGTAGCACTTTCATTCAACTGTCCATGCCTGTTTCAAATCTAAATAGGATGAGACGCTAAAAGATTCCGTTGAGACATTTATCATTCTTACCTTTTAAGCTTAGACGATATTAAGCAAAAAATTAATTACAAAAGTCATACATGATTTAAGATTTGAAATTTTATTTGATATTTTTTGTTCAATAAATTTGTAACTTCTGGTTCATAATCTTGCAATGCATACCAGTGGGATAGGGATCCATCAATATAGGCTCTTCAATCAATATAGTAATTCTTGAAAAATAAAATAATTAAAACCTTATGTCATTTGTCCAATTATTTTCCATACACCGTTGAATTTCCACTGTAATTTAAAATATATATATACACACAATCACAAACTTTCCAAGTAAAAAAAGAAAAATTACTACCAATATTAGGATGTCAATCTCAATAATAACTTTCATTCTGATTGGGGAAAAAAAAAAGAAAAAGAAATATAATTTAACTTTTTGTCACTTTCACAAAAATTTCTTCTGAAGTACATGGTCCACTCCATGATTCAATAACCCCCTAGGTAGCTCCGCAGCTAGCAACATCAATGAATAAAGCGTGTATACTTGGTTCCGAATAAGTCTATTTTCGAAGTCGGATACCAGGGATATCTTTCAATCCCATTTTCTGTGCCGTCTTCCTGAAGAGAGGGGGAGGTCTCTGCAAACCAATGGATTGAGCAAATTTGTTCGCTAGCTCAACAAGCGTTGTCTTATCCCTCCCCATTTCCCTGATCGAGTTGTAATAACCAAGCCAAGCATGATAGGCTGCCTCTTTAACATTGTTATCGATTTTAGCCATGTGGTTGTCCATCTGCAGATTTTAATTTATTCAAAGCATTATGAATAAGATATCAGATGGCACTGGTGCAGAAAATTGAACTAAAGCATGTGACAATGAGTTAGACATGAACCTGAAGTTGAATTTCTGGATTTAGCTGTGGTAATGGAAGTTTGCCGAGGGCAAATCTTTTAAATCATCCAGGAAATATTCTTCCCATGGGGCAAGCAACAAGACACCTTCTCCTTCTTTGCCTTCTCGCCCTGTTCTTCCAAGACGATGGATGTATTGCTCCCGATCAGGAGGAATACCCACCTTTGAGTAGCTAGTTTTAGATTATTATAGCATGCTTACGGCTTATGCACAGGCCAAAGGCTAATAAATCAACATGCATGCTGAACAAAATTGACAGAATCATCTTGGGCTTTATGAATACCTGAACAACTGAAGTAACATCAGGGTAATCCATTCCTCGTGCTGAAACATCAGATGTGACAAGAATTAGCCGCTTTGATGCCCTGAATTCTTCAGAGATACGGTCTCGATATAATTGAGGCTTCCTAGAATGCATCTCCCTCACATTCATCTTCATTTCCCGCAGAAGCAAGTACAAGAGGGAGGTTACCATCCCAGTTGAACAGAAAACAATGACCTGAAGACAACTTCAAATTGGTAGGCCTTAAGCAAGTAAATAGAAAATGAACAAAATCCAGATGTTAATCAACTTACCTTGTAATCAGGAGTTCCCAAGATATGCTCCTTCAATAGATGGTGCAATATTTGAAAATGCAATTCATGAGGCGCAACAAGACAAGATTGCTTAATCTGCACTTAACAACACTCATTAAATTGTGTTGTTTTCCAAGTGTAATTCATCAATAATCACAGAATCCTTTGTAAAGAAACCTTTTCCAAATTCAAATTCCCTAAGAGGAGTTCATTAATCAATACTAGAACAAAAACATAAATATTGTATAAAAAGCCTGAATTTTAATTGACAGTACTAGAACAAAAACATAAATATTGTACTTGCTCACCTTAACAGGAGTTTCCACCGAGCCCAGTCCAACTGTATCAATATATGTGTGTTCCCTTTTCAATACAAGCTGAGATATTCGACGAACCTGTGAAATCATATGTAATGTCAATCAAAATTTATTTATACAGGCAAGGAAAAGTACAGATGTTGGGAAAAGGACAAATAACCTCCTTCGGCATTGTTGCAGAAAACAGCAAGGACTGCCTCCGACGGGGCAAACAGTCAACAATATTTTCCACATCCTTCCGGAATCCTAGGTCTAGTAAGTGGTCGGCTTCATCAAGTACAAGCATTTTCAATCCCATCAGGCGCACAGATAATCCAGATTTATTCTCAATATGATCCAGCAACCTGCCAGGAGTTGCAACTAGTATCTGCAAAGTTTTAATTAAGGAACAAGCAATCATCATCTTCATAGCATATTTTGTTTCTCTTTCACATTCTGCTGATGTATATTTGCACAGTACAGTCAAACATGCAGCCAAACCTGGCATGGATCTGATTCTAGGCGTCTTTGATCAACTTTAAAGCGTGTACCTCCCACTAGAGTTAGCACGGCTGTGCCATCATGATTCTTCAGCAGAGCAATAGCTTCTGCTGCTATCTGACTCGCTAGCTCTCTCGTGGGACAGAGAATAAGAACATATATAGGTGGCACCAGTTGAGTGGTACTGCTACTAGTGGCCTTCAAAACTGCTTCAATTGCAGGAAGCTGTTTGTGTTTAGCAGCAGCACAGGCAAAAAGAATATAAAGTAGTATTTAATTCACAAGAGCACAGAGGGATTTGTTTTATACCAAAAAAGCTATACTTTTTCCTGTGCCGGTTTTAGCTTTGACCACAGCATCTTTTCCTGCTCCATATAAGAATGAGAAAGAAATATTTAAGATGCATAGCTGCTTAAACCCAACACATTAGAACATCATGTTCAAAAGGGTTACAAGAGTGCTTGTCAAATCAAACTTCAGAAAGGAGAATAATTGCTATTCCAGTGCTTCCACGGATAAAAGCCTGCTGACTTGATTCTACTCAAATAACAAGTAAACTTTAACATTGACAATAACTAGCACTAGTTTTAACTGTGACTTGACAAATCGGAAAAATTCCAGTTTTCACATGCAACAGAGATCAAACATATAAACAATACCTCTAAAGCAGCAGTTAACATACCCTCAAGGCAAACAGAAAGAGTAGCCTCCTGTACCCTGGTCATTTGAACGTAGCCAGCAGCTGTTAGCGCCTTGATAGTCAAAGGAGATATACCACATTCATCAAATCTGTAGACACAAAGACCATTACCATCACCAATCAACACATCGAGATTCCACAACCATAATCAATACATAAACCAGCAACCCAAATTTTCTTCCTACTGCCAGACCAACTCCTTACCTTTTCTGACTAAGAATTGGTTCCTCTTCTCTCTTCCCCTTCTTTTCCCCATTTCCGTTCAACTTATTCTTACTAATTTCTTTTCTAATCAATTCCACCTGCTCCTCAAAATCATGCTCATCCTCAAGACTCTTTAAGGGCACTCTCTTTGTTATTTTCATATCATATTTGCCCAAAGATGCACTACTCCCCATCTTCCTCACATCCTTCCAACCTTCCACTTTCTCATCAACATCCTCAGAGTTAATATCAGAATCATCATCACTTGAAGAACTCTCATTTCTCTTAAACCTCCTTTTGCCCACAAAACCTTTCTTCTTCATAAACTCACTCATATTCTTTGAATGACCATTTTCACGAGTATTCCCAAATTATGAGCAAAAGGTTTCGCTTTATTTCCTGTGTCAAAACCAGCTTTATCTCTAGTGGAAGAACCTTCGTTTCTACAAAAATTCCTCTTATCTGTCCCTGAAAAATATGCTCTCCTCACAAAATCGATCACATTTCTTGACGGAATCACAGTTTCACCATTGTTACACACTAAATTACGCATAAAAATCAAACTTGCGCTATTACTTCTATCAGAAAACTTACTTTCACTTAGCACCGAATAGTTCCTAGTTTTCACATTACTACCACTGTTAAAATTTCCACTATTATTAACTGAATTACGCTTATCTGATATCAAGCTCCTCAAATCAATCGGTGCGCCAGCCAGTCTCTGCCGTTGATTCGCTTCTGCACCCGACCGAGGCCGTTGCTCCGATTTCACAGGCCCATCGTCCTCATTCCACAAATCCTCAGCTCCTTCTTTCATGAACCGATCAGCCAACGCCTTAACATGCTCATCGGGACTCATGGGTTTGTGCCGATTGGTTTCGGAATCTGGGTCGGCACACGGGTCGGCTTTATCAAATAATTTGGTCCGGATTTGGGAACGAACGCGGGCTTGGTAGAGCTGTTTCTCTTGCTCGAGGAGACGCTTTTCTTTCTCCTTGGCCTTTTTCTCGTGCATCCGCTTCCATTGCCACTTGTTTAGACCGCCGGGGAATGTCCGTGGGCCGCCGCCCATGGGTCGGGCGAAGACCCGGTTGAACCAAAGAATGTTTGTTAAGGGTTTTGAACGTCGGAGGAGAACAGAAGAGGACATGGTGGCTTGTTCAGTTTAGGGTTTTAAGAGAAAAGTGACGATGATGGTTCAGGGTTTAAGAAAGAGAGTAGAGGAGGGATTTTTAGTTCATTTTATATTTTAAATAAAGGGTTTATAGTTAATGACATAAACACACAAAAAAAAAAAAGTCCAAAAAAAAGGATCAAATTAGAGAACATCATTCCTTAATAATCTAATAAATTTTAAAAATTAAAAAAATTATTCCACACCCAAATTTGATGAAGGAAAAGAATGCTAGCATGTACATGGTTTTCCATGTTTTTAAAAATATTTTTAAATTTCCATTTTCCCCAACTGCTGATGCCTCTGGCCGTACGTAAGATTCATTGCTTATAATTCCAATATTCAGTTTGATTTTTAAATATTTTACATTTTGTCAGGTTGATAAATCACAAGCATAACATATTTCATTCCCGCCAACCTATTCCTTCTAAGAAAATTTCTCCGGAATCCATGAAATAAAGCAATTTAATTTCAAAGAATAAATAATTCAAAAGAAACAGACCCACAAATTAGGTGCCACCGACCACAAAATTCCAAGACCATTTTGTCGTAAAGAAATTTTTTTCATCGCATGGAAAATTGAGGCTCACGCGAATATTATCACCAGGAAAGAAAGAACCAATTTCAACTCGGAGCTCCGATGAGATGTTTAACAGGTATGGAGGAAACCAATTCCAGAAGCACAGTAAAAGGTATGTACATCTTATGGTTGAAGAAAGAAACTTGTTCCTTCTCACAAGCCAAGTTCACAGCTCCATCTTTGCAACATGCACTGTTGATTCAGGAATGCCGTTGTGACCGGAGCAAACAAAGGAATCGGACTGGAGATATGCCGCCAGTTAGCATCTAACGGAGTTGAGGTCATACTGACCGCGAGAGATGAGAAAAGCGAGATCGAAGCTGTCGAAAATTTAAGACAATCTGGTGTTTCCAATGTTGTATTTCACCAGCTTGATGTGAAGGATTCTGCCAGCGCTGCTATGTTGGCAAAATTTATTGAAACTCACTCTGGAAAGCTTGATATCCTGGTAACAGATCTGATATTTTGGTATGGCATCAGTGCAGGTATAATCTTCTCTGTAAATTGAAAAATGCTCCTCATACTTCTACGCAGGTGAATAATGCAGGGATGGTGGACTAATTATGAACAGTGAAGCTTTCAGAGCATTCAGGCTCAGTGGACAGAAGGTCTGTAAAATATTTATTGATCTGAATTCAGGCTTCTGCCTTGCAGTACCTATTGTTTTTCCTCCCTATATGGTTACATAAGCACAAAATGCGATGACATATAACACATTGCAATATGATCAAATTTCATGTTTGATTCATGCAGGTTACTGAAAATAATGCTCACTTGTTGAAGGGAATAATGGACCAGACATATGAGAAGACAAAAGAATGCCTCGAGACAAATTTCTATGGAACCAAAAGGGTAACTGAAGCACTTCTTCCCTTACTGCAGCTCTCCAAGTCAGCCAGAATAGTGAATATGTCTTCCTTCTATGGACAGCAAAAGGTAATTAAAGAAATGGGACAAGCCAATTATGTTTATTTGAAACTTGAAATAACTAATTCTGTTATGACTATTGCTTCTTGTTCCCGTATATCGGCAATGAAAAGGCTAAAGCCGAACTTGAGAATATAGAGAGCCTAACAGTTGAGCGGCTAGATGAGATTGTGCAATGGCTTTCGAGGGATTTCAAAGAGAATAAGCTGCAGGCTATCGCCCGGCCTATAACTGTATCTGCATATAAAGTATCAAAAGTTGCAGTGGACGCTTATACAAGAATCATAGCAGGTAAATATCGCAGTTTCAAAGTAAACTGTGTTCATCCCGGAGTGGTCAAAACATATATGACTTGTAACACCAGAAGCATGACTGTTGAAGAAGGTGCTAGAGCTCCTGTTATGTTGGCTCTGTCACCTGATGATGGTCCTTCAGGCCTGTTTTATGATGAGATGAGTGTATCTAGCTTCTAATCTAGTAAGTAAAAGGGCTAGGAGACATTTAATCATTGTTTAACAAAATTGAAAGAAATGTAAGCTTTGAAGTTTCCTGTTTCTCAATATTTCGATCTAAACATGTTAGACAAAGATGCAAAAGTAATACCTTGATACTCAAAAGATGAAATAATTACAGATATAGCATTGCCACATTGTTTCAAGGTCATCAGAAAGAAAAACATTCACTTAGTATTCAATGCTTCAGAAAGAAAGCCTCTAGCCACAAACTTTTGAATCATGGCGGGGGAGAATAATGCTCACTTATCTCTCGGTTTTGCTTACGAATATTAAGGTGAATTCTCTCAGTTCAAAGCATGAGAATCTTCGAACAATACTTGATGCCTTCTGCAGAAAATATTTGAATTGCAGGTGCGGCATTTTTTAAATTTTTGAGCGGCTTCTAGCAGCATTTCTCCTTGCACAGCATCCCACAAAGTATATAATTGACTGACAGTGAAAAATTGACATGAGATAAATCAAGAACAATCATTATTGACAATTATAGATATACCTGAATAAATGAAGCAGCAATGCATGGTGTCAAATTTCTTAAACAGCCTTGCCAGAAGGAAGAATATAAAGCAATACACTGCTTTTATTATATGAAGATAATTGACGTTCAATAAACTTGTAGCAGCAATTCAAGTCAGTTTATCTCTCACAATAAAATTTCAAATCACATTTTCACACAAGTAATAATAGAGGTGTATTCAATTTTTTTGATTTTTAATAAGTTGGCTTGATTAATGATAGAAAATAGTATGATGTCTGTCACAAAATAGTGAATGGTAGTTTCTTACCAAAACAACAAATAGAATCAAATTAAAAATTGCCACAACTCTCCACTCAATTTTCATGTACTGTGCAACTCCAGCCCTGCAAAATGATTAAAGAAACATTGAGGATATCTGATGAAAAGGAAGGGAAGATGGGTAAAATGAGAAATGGATGATATTTACTTGCAGGAATCACAATTGTAGCACTTGACAGCCCGTGAATTTTTGTAAAGTTTGCAGTCCTTGTTGGAACTAGTGGGATGAAAGCTCAAATCGTAGTATGAAGCATTGACAACTGGATAACCGCATCTAGGAATACAGATAAATCCCAACAAAAATTATATCAGTCCAACAGAAGTTTTCATCACATCAACAAACTAGGGTATTTAGACGCTGAAGACAATCACTTAACTTACACTGTTACACAGTTATGCATAAAATGAACTGGAATGAAACATAAAGCAACCAAGGAACCTACTCAAATGGTGGTCGACAGCAACCGGCTTCAATGGGGGTCAGTTTTGCAGATTTAAATTGTTTAAGAGTCTGTGATCAACAGGTAAAAACATTGAAATTTATAAAACAGAGATAGATAAGAAAGACAAAGCTTGAAGTCGAACATGGACCTTATATTTTTTGATAGATTATTGCAATCCTCGGATTTTACAAGACAGCTCTTCAAGCGCTTCCAGTTCCCAGGATTATTCAGCTGCAACAAGACAAATCTAAGAATAATGGATAACAAACTTCTCTCTCGCTCTCTCATGGGATTGGGGGAAGGGGGATTGTACAAACAAACTGTAGATATCAAATTCCACTGTGTCTTAGAACCATACATCATAGAGAAAGAAACATTACATGATTCAGAAACCATGAACTGTAATCTTTAAGTTGATACTCCTTGTACCTAAAACAATATGAAGTTAACAGTTGTTAGCATACCAATCCCAGCTGACTAATAAAAAAAAAATAACCTGAACATGTGCTGGCTTATTCATTTATATATCAGTATATCACTAGGTGATACAGCCCAATCTGCTGACAAGTACAAATATGTAGCTGTTACCTTGTCAATGTGAGTCAAAGCTACATATGAAGTGGAATTTCCTAACCAAAAGCAAAAATCAGAGACAACAATTTTCTTTAAATGAATTAAATTGTCTTACCTCAAACCAGCAACACTATGGCCCGATCCATTATTTGTTATGACAAATCTACAACAAACGGAAATTATCACTTGTTACAAGGATGCAAGAGATTTGTTTTCAAATTAACAAAACATAAAAACACGGCCTAGTCAATTACTCAATTAAGATGGGGAGGGTCATCAACAGGAGCTTACATCTCTAGCGAAGTGCTAAAGCCTAGGAGGCTAAAGCATGCTAGTTCATTGGTCGTTATTTACCATACAACGGCAGGGGATTGAAGACACATACAGAAGAAACCTAAGGCCACATAGCACTTTCAAGATATACATTTGTGAACCATCATATTTCTCTTCAGGTCATTGAAACCATGGAGAAATAACTACATGTACATGATCATTGGTTTCTTCTTCTTCAATTTGAAACAAGTTTAGCTACACAATCCTTATTATAAATACTTAATAAATTTAAAGAAATACTGCTCTAACAATCTGTGAGATAATAATAATATTTTCAGCTTTCCCCCTGTTCATATATATAAAAGGATATTTCCAACTGTACCATGATGCTACTCATTTACATTTTCACCCATAAAGGCTTTGTGAACTATAAGATATACAACTTAAACAGCCCTCTGCATCTGCAGCAAAAGGCACCCCATTTTTCACGCATCATAAATCTCCAACTCACCAGAAAAGCAGACATACACAGTTTCACGAAGAAAATGGAGCAACAATATATGAACTTGAGTTCAAAAGCACTTATGGCCTCGACAGATACACATAGTTCAAGACAAATGTTATCATGTATCTAGAATAAAATTAGGGTGAGAATAAACTTCAACACTGCAGCAAAAATACTTACGCCAATACTGTGAATACCAAAATTGCCACCAGAACAAGACACAACATGATGAGATACTGCGAGTAAGAAGTCAAGGAAGTGTTTTGCACCTAACGATAGGATTTGGATAACTCAAAAGCAAAATGATCATTTGAACAATAAGGATACAATCCACAAAAGGATAGTGTTGTTCTTCAATGCTCCCAAGAATCCAATTATAGATCTATAATCAAAAGAACAGGAGCGTGCATCAGTAATACGATACACAATAATATCATAAAAGGATTCTTAATTTCAAAATTGAAATCTTACATTATGAAGATCAATGCACCAAGGCCTAGGACAGGAAGAGTGAGGGACCTTCGACAGTTGTCATGATGAGTGCTCATCCACACCCCAAAAATTATAATAGTTATAGCTAAAAGCTGCACATTAGAGATATAAATAAGCATGAAATCGCAAGAATGAGCAAGACACAATCCAATCCCTCATTTCCATTTCTTTTAAGATACAGCTATTAATCAATATAACCCACTAGATCGAGTAACTCAAGCGCCCAGGGGGTGTGGTGGGGGTGGGTGTGGGTGTGGGTGTGAATCAAATGTTGCCTTAGAATAAACCAAGATAGAGGTTTAAAACTTGTATTTTGCTATAATATATTACCAAAAAAAAATCTGATACAGAACTAGAAAAAGAAAAACAGCATTAACAAATCATCAATGCATAAGAATATTGTACGGAAATGCACCAAGTAGACAACAAACAAACTCGAATGCCAGAAATACAACGACAAATAAAACGGTAGCAAAATAAATAACCAAAGGAACAGAAAACAAACCCATTACAACCCAGCTGACAAGATAATGACAGTAAATCAAGATATGGAGCATGTATAAAAAAGGGTCTCTAGATAATGCAACAAGGAACGAAATTTGCGAGACAAAAAACCAAATGTAAAATGAACAGAAATATAATAAAATTTTTAAAAGAAGAAACGCATACCATAGTGAGAAAGTTGATCCATCTGACGATAAAAGTGCTTGTTCCCATACCCATTTTTGCTTGCTTCATCTGCCGGACCACCACCACTCTCTATCTAATTGAATAAATTAAAAATAAACTTTAAAGCAAAGCAAGAAAAGGAGATAGAGATTTTCTGACAAATATAGACAATGAGTAGAAGCTTCAGTTGCTTGTGAGCTTCTTGTCTGAACTGGCACTTGAAGTATAAGAAAAGAGAAGTGGGCAAGCATTGGCAAAGATAGAAACAAGGAGGACTGTGTAGGTGGAATAACGTGGAAAGAGTGAGGGTATCTTTGTCAATGTAAAAAGACATGCACATAATTCGTGTTCGGGCTCGTCATACATACTCAATATTGTAACACGGCACGACATGAAAATGTTATTCACTGAACGCGGCAGTGAAGTTAGAGATAAATATTCTTTGGTTGATTAGAATTTCGGATTTAATGATTCATGCTCATCGAACATCTGATCTATCTTCTATTCTCTATCCCTTGTGCTGTGGTCAAACTAATGTTGACGCACGTCATTCAGACAAGACACGTCACCTTTTTTGTCTTTTAGCTTCTTCTTTTTTTCCACTCAATAGATACGAAAAATTGACACACCGATTTGTTTCTTGTACTGTCTGTGTAGATATTTTCATTTCAAAAGCTATTTTAGGGAGAGTTTTATGTAGGGGTGGGTAAATTCGGATTCGGATCGGATTTGGGTCTCTAAATTTGATCGGATTTTGTATTATTCGGTTTGGTTAAAAAGTTATTCGAATGTAATCTAAACTCAAAATCGATCCAAATTGGTTTGATTGGATGAATAATTGATTTAGTTGATAATATCATATTGAAATTGGATTCGGATTTGCTCAAATAAATCAGATGAATTCAGTCACTTTCAGGTTGAAATACAAAATTAAAATCATAGAAATAAGAAAAAGTACAGCAAGCCAGTAAATGAGGAAAAGAAATACAAAAATGAAAGGTAAAAGACTCAAACCTCTGCAAGTTTTGAAAGTCTAAGTACCTATTCTTAAAAACTCAGCACCTCACAAGCTTTGATGGATCCAACTCCATTAGAAACCCATGCAATAAATAATATAAATGCAGTGGCTGGGTTTGGACTTCAACTTTTGTTTAAGGCTTCAGCTGGTGCCACAGTGAAATTGAAACCTCATCTTGGGCCTGAACCAAATCCTCATCTTAAATCTAACCAAACGAAGCCAATGCCACTCTTTCTTTCACCTTCTTTTATGCTCTTTCCTTCAGATTCTACAAGCGTCATCATCAAGTTCTCCCAAACAACTCTCTCAACAACAAACAAGAATAAAAGATAGAGTCATTGTTATATTGAAACCTCATCTTGAGCTCGAACCCAACAACAGTGAAATTGAAACCCCTGCGGCTCATTAACGGCTTGAGACTTGATAGCTCGTCGGCTTTTTCTCAAAGAGATTGGTTGGGTTTGTCTTGGTATAAGTGCTTCTCCTATTCTTTGGTTGGGTTCGTGTGGCTCTGACCTACAATTGCTTCTTGACTCTTTGGTTGGGTTCAATGCAGGTGCAGACTTGCAGTGCTTCTTCGATTCTTTCTTCTACGATTTGGGATTTTGAGGATGTAAAAATTTTTTTTCAATTTTTATTTATTATTAAGTAATTGATTATATATATTTATTAATTGCAAATGCAATCCGACCGGATTGATCCAATTCAAATCAAATCAATCGAATTGCAAAGTTCTCACTCGATCGGTTTGGCGGTCAATCGAATCCGTCCGAACTTGGATTGATCCAAATCCGATCTGGTGCTCACCTCTAGTTTTATGGATATTCACAATAACAAATTGTGTTGATTGAATTTGAAATACAAATTGAAATTTCAACTACGATCAATGGTGATCCATGGACTTTTGGTCCAATTGGAGAAACCTTATATTTGTAATATTAACTTGTAAATATTCGAGTTTCTATAAGAGTTTTATAGAGGTTTGTTTCAATATTTTTTCAATTATCAAACAGTTTCTCCTAACGAAATATGAGTGAAGTAGGTACCTCCGAATATTAAAAAAGCAAGTCTTGATGTGTCAATGCATGACGGTGTTAAAATTTGTATAGTATGATTGTAAATATTAATTGTAATGTGTCAATGTATGGCAATGATTCCCGTGGATAGTATGATTGTAAATATTAATTGTAATGTCTATTATAATATCGGTAATAATCATGTACAATAGAATTCAAAAAAACTACGA
Source organism: Atalantia buxifolia (assembly GCA_030444775.1). Lineage (NCBI taxonomy): Eukaryota > Viridiplantae > Streptophyta > Magnoliopsida > Sapindales > Rutaceae > Atalantia > Atalantia buxifolia. Next base: position 46,083,419 of record CM059835.1, on the reverse strand, counting down.
CTAGTGGTATGCGCAGCTCTCCACTTATTATTGAAATTAAAAGTTCCACGAGGCAGAGACATTTCTTGGCGTACTTTTTTAATTACATGAGGTTAATACTTTCATTATAATTCATATTTAATGAGATTAGTATACCCATATTTACAATCGGACACAATCTGAGACTAATTTATAAATATTATTTAGCGCAGACATTTCGATTTTAACCCTTTCAATATTCGAGGGCAGTGACATCCACTCCACTCACATTTCGAAAGGAAAATAACTATATTCACTCAAATTTAGAAAGGAAAGAACTATCTTCACTCAAATTAAGGAAGAAAATTAACCCCTTTTTCAATGCGTTGTGGGGGCTCAAACAAAGAACTCACAATTGTGAGGCTTGGTTCTAACCACTGGCTAAAGCCTAACGACTTGACGTATTTTTTTAATATTGATTACATTAGATTCTTGAATTATACTGAGATATTTACAATTTCTTTATTATAAAGCAAACATTACACCGATATTTACAATCAAATATACATAATTGAGATTTATATTATTACATTAAATTATAAAGTACGCCTGAGATAAATTATCCTCATAAAGTAGAGGGTGTCACTGCTTTTTTGCATTTCGCAAGAAAATGGTTTATAAATATTTAACCCCACAACACTTTTGTGGGAGCTTGAACTACCGCCCCCACGCTTGTGAGGGCAGCGACCTACCACTTCGGCCAAGGCCGAAGTTCTTTTAATACACCTGCAGAGAGCATATTGCAATTTGACATGTAATGTAATATTAGGTCTATACATGCAGAAACTAAGATGTCAATAATAGTAAATAACAAACAAAATCTTACACATTCAGGAATTCATATAAATTTATTGACTAATAATTTTTTTCCTTAATTAAAAATTTTTCATATTATTTGTCAATTTTAATCCCTTAGACTAGAGATGACAAATTGGTGCTATTCAAATGGATATCCATATATCCAATCCAATTGGATTGGATAATATCCATCCAAAATCTTCTTGGATATGGATATAGATATGGATATTTTTAAAAATATCCAATTAGATATTAGATGGATATGGATATTTAATGGATATCCAAAATCCAATTAATTTATCCATTTAAAGTTAAAAAAATTATATTGTTAAACTAAAATTTAAAAAAAAATCTAATTTCCTCTTATATTAACTAGTGAAGAATTTAAATTTCTCTTATATTAAAAACTAAAGTTTCTAAAATTACTCTTTCATTTTTTTAACTTATTTAATATTATTAATAATTATTATTTTATTTTATTGATTTAATATTATAAATGGACTTCCACCGGAAAGTCGCCGGACCACCGACCACCGTCGGACCTCCGCCACCGGCCACCGGACCGCCATTTTATATATATATATATATATATATATATATATATATATTATTAATATAAATAGTTTAATAGTCAAATTTGATATTGTTATTTTAATTATTTTATATTATTATTTTTATATAATAAAAATAAAATATTCATAAATTTCCATGGATCTCCATATCTATATGAATAAAATCTATATCCATGTCGATATTAAATATTAAATATAAATATATCCATTATAGATAATTATGAATTTATATTTGGATGAATATTATCCATCCATAATTGGATATTTCCATCCCTACCTTGATCGGCACCCGCCCGTTCTTTATTTGTTTGTAGATTAACAAAATCAGGTAAAAAGGCAATATCAAGAGAATCTCAGTACTAACTACTAAATGATCTAATAGCTTATGCATTTCACTCACATAACAAATATAGCATTTCTACTTACCTTTAACAACATGAAAAAATTAAAAAGGAAAATGTAGCTATTGTATGAGCAGTCGATCGCCACCCCGGTAAAAACTCTCCTATGAATGAAGTAAAAAGGAATTTGTAGCACAAGATTTTCATTCATTTCTTTCTTTTTCCTCTTATCATATGTCTGGACGCCTGCCAGGATCACCTGCATTCTCAAGGTAATGTCATGGAGATGTCTTCCGTAGAGGCTTACTGCAAAAATGAAGCAATTTGACAACTACCATCGAACAAGAATATACTATTCGACTCTGTTTGTGCAAGATAAAATTGTTGATTTCATTGCTTCTTTATCCAATGATGCTTGTACCATTACCTGCCCAAAATAGAAAATGGATTGATTATATTCTTTATAGCATTCACTTCTTTACTTCCTCAACATTACTCGTATTAAGTAAAAAGGTTGCACAATACAACTCTTATTGAAGGGGAACCTAATTTTAGCATTATAGATATGACCACCAGATCTTCTAAACTAACAACAACAATAATATCATCAGATTAAGTTATGAAGATCTTCACCTCTTGCACTTTGTTCCCTGATCGAGCAAGTAATTTGTACTGATTCTCGAACATTGATGACATATAAACCTGCACCATAAGGAAAGTTGAAAGCAGAAAATTTATTCAACTGATTCTGGCTAGAGAAAATAAATAGGAGACTACAGAGTGAATGACTCCACCCCCAACCCCATATATCATCAATAAAGAATTGCACAGTCAGGGAGCTAACACCACAATGGATGTACTAAATATAATAGTTAAAAGTGGAGCCAAGCACTGGACAGTGCATTGCTCTTGTACAATTCCACGCTGGTTCTTAGGAAAAAAATGAAAAAATAATAAAGAGTAAGGTTTACGGAAAGGTAAAACTGTTTAGGTGAAAAGAAAACAATTCATTCTTCTAAATAAAATCAGGCGGTGTTTCCAAACTAAGAACAAACAGAAAGGCAGTCCACATGATTATTGGTAGAAGACATGCACACAATAACAGGATTTGGTGCAACAATTCAATTTGCAAAAATATATAATTCAATGGTTCGACAAGTTTTTGCAGAACATTGGCAACATTTAAGTTGAAAGTTTTCAAAGAACAATTCTATTTAATCTTTAATGAAGTATTAAATCCATCACTGCTAGATTCTAGCTGTTAGGGTCTTCACCTGAAATGTCGGAGCTAAACCAGGGCTTACAAAGAAACGGCCTTTTGATACAGACTCAATCCCATCCACCTTTTGCAGTTCTCTTATAAGAGATTCCACATCAGCCCACTGAAAATTTGGTAAACAAACTGTCAGTATCAATTACAGAACAGAAATAGAACAGAAATTTTATATATATACCCTCTAAAGAGCACCCTTTATTTTGCAAAGATGCACATATTGCAAGATTGGAAATTGAAATCTGATATGTTAGTTTCTGTCATAAAATCTCATCATATTCATGGGCAGAAACAAAAACCTCAGTATCTGCTTGAGCAGCTTCCAATCTCCCATCCAAGGGATCACGACCACCAACCACAGACTCCAAGGCATCAGTCAGTGGATCCGGCTGCCACAGGATACATCAATTTAATATCTAATCACGTTATTTCCTGAAAATAAATAGAAACTTGCACAGTGAAAAAGTTAGGTTAAATACCGTAATCTCCTTCAATGACAGAAAAATGCGCTCAAGTGCAAAATCTAGTTGATGAACTTTTGCCTCCACGACCTGAAACCAGAAAAATTACCTTAAAACTGAAACAAGATCTGAAAAGAGGTAGCTAGTAATGAGGCCAGTGTGCACATCGTCTTAACCAAGTTCAAATAAAAAACAATGCATCAAAACAACATGGCAAAATGTAGAGTACGATTATTGGGCAAGAAGATCAACAGAATTTAGGCATACCACTTTTAGTAAACAAGTTGGTATGGCAGGGTACATAATAAGCAAATATTTAATTAAGTAAAATTTAACCACAAATTAAACTGATATACCTGCCCAATTTTGAAGTATGATGCCGGGTCCAAAGTGGCATCCCATGACACTTCGGTCTGGTGAATTAAAGCAGGCACACCTTCAACCTGTATCAAAGTAGCTGAGTCAAATGTAAATTAAAAGGGAATGGTTCTAAGACATTAGAGTCTTTGGCTCCATGGAATTGAACTTATTAGAAAATCAACAGGAGGATGGAGCTTAAAATCGACAAGGTCCCTTATGACAGACCACTAATGAATCACTTCTGCAGATATATGCCACTCAAATAGCAAGTCTATGATAACAACACAGATGAGAAACTTAAATTTGAAAAAAAAAAAAGCAAATATGTAATTCACCTCAACAAAAACACCAAAATAAGTTATCTTCTTAATGCAGCACTTCACTATATCTCCAATGCGAAGTTTGGCCTGCAATATTGAATGGCATAGAAGTTCTCAGACTTCAAATATCAAACAGAAACTAGCCATGAGTCAATAAAAATGGTAGCACTTTGAGTATTCAGAGAAGGATTTTTATTTCATGGTCTAAATGTTTTCTTTCAAAATATATTTCCAGAAATTTTTAGTTCATTCAAAGCCAATTTCCATTATATATCCTACAAACTTCATATTATAAAGGGAACAAAATAAGTCAAGAAAACTGTTTTTGCATACATCTTACATGCAACTTAACCAAAGTACTCAAGAATAAGATTTTGGATGGGTGTGTCGGCAAGTGGGGAGTGGGAAGGGAGGGAGATATGAACAGAAAAGTTCCCCTCTTAAGCTATATTTGAGGTACTCATATCAAGGGATCTCACTTCCAGAGGATAAGTTTAATAGCCTCTTAGTTAATTAAATATATGTACAAGTACAACTATTAAACTTTAACAGCCTAAATGTATAAGAAGAGATAGAGTGTACGCTGTGAAGATATTACAGATTATTTTCAAAAACATTAGAGTTAGTATTAGAAAAATGAGGAAGAGAAAGCATTCGAGAAAAGCATTCGAGAAATATTACAACTAAGGTAACTTCTCACCATGAGACTTCTCTTTTTCAAGACCAATTCTTCCCTTTCTTTTGGTCTCACAGAAACAATAAGTTTTCTGAATTTCCGGTCAGCCATTACAACATTCACATTGATTTTCTGCAAACAGAACTTTCATCAATATTGCTTTCAACATTTTTTTTCCCCAAATATGAAAATTAAGCAATGCGCAATGTAGAAACAGGTAAGATTCAAACATCAAACTTTATCTTTCAGACCTGGCCAACAAATGATAACAAGAATTTCAGTTTCTCTTGATCGTATATTCTAAGAAGATCATCCAATTTCATTTCTGGTGAAATTTCTCCCTCAATTTCTTGATTGCTTTCCAAATCTACACTTGAGACAGGAGTAGAAGTCTTATTTTGCATATCACGATTCCCAATGATTGCTAAACTTTGCCTGTACATTGATGGGTCTAAGCCCTTCCCTCTCAACCATGTTTCAAATGCTAAGAACTTCCACTTGGTAGCAAGATTTCGGTAAGGCAAAAATCCAACCAAAGAGCCAAAAGATACCTTGACAACATCAAATCATATTCAGAACGCCAGATGGATATTTAGTTTTGCAACGAAAATGGTAAAGAAGAGAAGAAGAAAAACCTTGCTAAGTGCTTTTGGTAGCATACTTACAGCAAAACCTCTGGTGCTAGCACTTATTAACTCTACTTGTGTTCTTTCTCCCGTCTTAACTAGACTTTCAGCCCTCGCCCAATCTGCACCTTCATGTTCCTACAATTCAATAATGCGGCCAGCATTATCACAAAATGTTTGTCAGCAAAAGAATACAAATGGTCAGGATTGGATTATATTTTGACCTGCAAAGGTGATGTAGAATGGAGTTTATTAAGCTTGATATCATTCAGAGTACTCTCAGAACTCACGACAATTGCCTCCTCTCTTTCTTTAATGGATTGGTCTAATCTATAACAAAGCAACCTGTTAATTAAATCCAATCTACCAATGTAATAACTGAATAATGGAAAAATTAGACAAGCAATTCGGATACATTCTTGGTTTTTGTTGCAGTGAGGATTCCATAGCAATCTCCACACTGGAGTCCACCAAAATTCTTTCAGATAACACATTAGCAGAAGTCTCAACCTCAGTGGACATCATTTTAATCTGCTCAGGCTGCTGCATTCCTTGAAAGATCAAGCACAATATCAGTTTCAACCTTTTTAATCAAAACGCTCTTCTGCTTTTGCTTAGACAGGAAAAGGACGAATAAGATAAATGTAGGTGTTGAGTTGCAACATGAACACAGGAAAAAAGGAAACCCTACGGAACCAACAAATATCACAGACAATTCCAACCAAAGAAACTTTTTTCAAGCAACATGACTGTATTGTGCATTACCTATGACAGAGTTATCTTCTAGCGCGGGTTCCTCTAAGACATTGTCATGACCATTAACTCTGGTTTCTGCATCTCCTAATTGTTCTTGTTTCTCATCAAGATTTGCCTTCACAGTCATCGCTGAAGGCTTTTTCAATAGTGTGAAATCAACATAATTATTTTCCCCTTCTGCATTTCTTGTTTTCACCCCAGTACCATCATCAGCAAATTTGGCCTCTGCAGATCCAGAAATATCTGCTTTCTTATCAACATTTTCATTTACATTTATTGCTTCTGGCCTTCTCAAGAGCGTCATATCACTAAACTTCTCCTTTGCTTGCTCATTCTTCATTTTCAATGACAAATTAGGTTTCATCCTCAATCTTGACGGCATATCTTCAACATCATCCGCATTGACCATAGTCGGCTTTCTTAAGATAACATTAGGGATGCTACTCTTGCTTCTATCTATTGCTCTTTTAACTGATGGGCTTGGTTTCTTTATCTGGGGCTCAAGGGGCCTATCACTGTCTTGGGATTTGACTCCCTTCTTTGGAACTGGCCGCGCCAAATTCAATCCATCTGATGAACTTGGTGATGATTTTTTTTCATCAGACACGTCAAAGGGAACCTCATTTATTTCTGGCATTTTGCCCTTATTCTTATAAAATTGTTTCTCAATTTCAAGATAAGATGCTTCTGGATTCACTTTTCTACCCATAATCTGCTTACTTAAATGAAATTGTTGTCAACTTCAGTAAATGAAAATCAGTCACAAGTTCAAATCCAATAGTAGAATGCAGAAATTCATGACAAAAATTTTGTATGCTTAGTTTGGAGTATGTCATTCGTATTATTTGAAGGGGAAAGGGAAAAAATAAATTCAAACACAGCTCGTTAATGAGCTTGTTATGGGGTGAGACCAGTACAACTCTCCAACTCAAGATTTATTTGCCAAGTTCTTGATCTTCAGTAGTAAAACATCAAAACACAGCATCAATGCAAGCATAAATGTATACTCATACCTCTAACATGCATATAATTATACATTTTTGTTAACAAAACTGAAATTACAACTACAGACTCACACGGCTAGTTGAACATTAGAAATTCAGAGCAAAATGTTACTATATTACTATGCTTTCTTTGTTTTAAAACAATTTGCATTCCAAAAAACAAACAGACAACAAATGTTCAAAATTTTCCTAATGAAAACTTACCCTAAAATCAAGATCAATACTAACTCCGTTCAAGCTCAGAAATTTTTCCATTTGATAATTTACCAAATAAAGCATCTAAAAACAACACTGAATACATGCATACTTATTACATACGTATAAAGCCCTCCACAGGCATATGAACATAAATTCATGTAAACAGAATAATTAAAAGGAAAAGGAACAAGCAAAAGCGAAAGAGGGAACCTTGGCAAGGGTGAGTTTGGGGTCTTCACCGAGCATTTTGCCAAACTTAGCTCCATAAGGTCCCACTGATCAAACTTAGGCTCTTCTTTCGCTGCAAATATGCAAAATTTACTTCTTTGAGGGAAATAAACGTTTTTTCTTCTTACTCTTACTCTTGTTCTACTTCTTGAGCTCGACACCGAATGAAAAAGAAAATTTTTAGCAGAGAAAGAGCTGGCAGTCGCAGTGGTGGTGACAAAGAGGCCGTCCATTTCTGGGTAAATGAAAAAGTATTAAGCTTATCAGACGGTTAAGAATAGCATTTGCCTTGCTGGGTTTTATCTGTTGTTTGATTTTTATCAGTTCAGACTTCAGTGAGTGCTTCCAGGTTCTATTTGATTGAAAACTGATGTAGTATTGAGAGTTTTGGGGTATGTTTGTGTAGATAGGAGAAGGCCAATTGAGGGAAAAGATGAGTTTTATCTATCATCGAAGATGATAACGTGGCAGTTTATTGTTGTCTGTGATATTAGAGAGCCACTAGAAATATGCCATGTGGATACGAAATGGAAACTACAAGCTTACTTGGTTAAATTCCTTTTTTTATAATGAATATTAGATACATTAATTTTGACATAATAAAAAGAAAGTGATCATAGCGTTACAAAAATTATATTTTAATTTTTTTATTATACGTTATTTTTTATTTTTTATTGAATAATATATAAAATGCAAAATTTTCTATAAATTTATTTTTATAATTAAATTATTATTTAATTGTAATTATTAATTATTTTATTATTTTTAATCTTAAAAAAATAAAATAATAATAATTTAATTAAAAATAAAAGTAAAATTATGAAAATTCCACCACCTTTCCAAACTTCCCATGAGAAAATTCTCATTTTTCAACTAAAAAAATATATGAATTCAATATATTTTATTCTCATTCTCTTTTTATTTATTAAGTAAATACCACCAACTATAATTCATATTTTTCTTGGCAACAACCGAGACCAGCGAATTCAACCCCCTCAAGTGGTTCTGGTTCCAAGTCGAAACCAGATTCTTATTGAACCGTGTTGTCTTAATAATTTACACTCATTTGTATTGTTTTGTCTCCCAGTCAATGGCTTTCTCTGCAACATTGTCCATCTCTTCACCTTCATCTTTCACTCTTTCCCGCAAAATTTACAGACCTTTTTTGTCTCAAAATGTTCGCTCTCTAAAATCGACTTCACTCAAGGCATCTTCTTCAACTTCTGTCGATTACTCTACAGCCTCCGTCGTCGAAAAACAGTCAACCCCATCAAAGGTCAGATCATTTTGCTTACAGGTTCTTATTTTCTTGTCATTATTTTTTTGATGATTACGAAAAATGGCTTTGATGGATAGGAAAATCTCAGTAGTTGTTTAATTTACGTGGGTTGAATTTTTCAATCATATACAATGAAATCTTTTCTTTTTGTTTTGTTCAGATGAGCCCGTTTACTTTAGCAATGAAATTTGAAATGTCAAAAGAAGTTGGCCACCAACTGAAGTGATGTGAATAGGTTTTGAATCATTTCCATGGTAGTCTTTATGTGTTTATCAATGGCTGTTATTGTCCGTTTGTAGTTGCTAAGAACACTTCAAGTGCGAATTGGATGATTAATGATATGACAAATAAAAAATTAAAGGGGTCATTAATGGAACCTTTGTTTTCAATTTCTGTAAAAGAATTAGATGAACTTGTATAAAATTCTATGTGATACAGAACTGTTTTATTGTAGCTTTAACTTAATTTCTAAGTACAACTCTTTCTACAATAATAATAGCGAGAATACGGTGTTAAATTAGCAACTTATGATTTCATTGTTTTTCAATGGATGCCAAGTGGTTATGAATTTTTTTAGTAGTGTCTTGGTTATGGTGTTTTGGCTCATAGTGGTCTCATTTTATTTCAGACTGGTAATTGGCAATGGAAATTCAAGGAAAATTCTATCAATATCTATTATGAGAAACATGAGCAAGAGAGCCCTGACCCTTCTAAAAATATCCTTATGATACCAACCATTTCTGATGTTAGCACTGTTGAAGAATGGAGATTGGTGGCTCAAGACATTGTTCAACGAGTTGGCAAAGTCAATTGGCGTGCTACTATTGTTGATTGGCCTGGTTTGGGTTACTCTGATAGACCAAAGATGGATTACAATGCTGATGTGATGGAGAAATTCGTGGTTGACTTAATCAATGCACCTGATAGTCCTGTAAGCTCATCAGGTTGTTAAAGCTGAAGTCACTATTATTTGTTGATTACTTCACCGATCATCCTTATCATAATGCTCCCTTTGTGTTTTGATGGCTATTTATTTTGTCAAGGACATGCCTGAGTTCTTATACTACATTTACTTAATAACAATGTAATTGATTTTTTGAGATGTTTTGGTCTTTCGTTGATCTTGTTTCAGCTGAATTTTCACTCTTCTAGAAATGTCTTGCTCTGCTGTCCCTCCATTTCGTATTTATAACTATATTCGGTTCCAATTAAGTGAAAGAGATTGCCTCAATGAATGAAAAGTTCTCTGATTTTAGAAGTTTGTATCCACATAGGTAAGCAAGTAAGAAACTGTTGGATGCACAGCCCATCATTCTTCTTTATGTCCTGGGTAAAGGAAAATACAGTAGGTTAATTCTCTATAATATTTCACTTGTTCAGTAATAGAAAATTTCTTTACTTAGACTGTTATCCACCTCTCTCATATCTTGTCGGCTGCTGTTTTAGTAGAAATTTTTAGGGAATATCTATATGAATAGAGATTTTTAAATCTTCTAGTCCTTACAGAGATTCAAAAAAACTTGATGCAGTTTCTCCTTCATCACTTCACTTGGGACTTCTTTATTTCTAGTAGTGATTAGTTTTTCATAACAAAGCAGCATACACCAAGCACCTTGGGCTCAAAGAACAGAAATTTGGTCATTTGTCAACTGTTTGTGAGTTTGAGGATCTATGATTATGATGGCATGCACAACAATATGACTAAGATGTGGAAACTGATTTCAATTTGGGCCATTGATGTTATAGAATTTTGAATTCTTGGACTTTTTGTTTAAGTCGAAATGTTAACAATCTGGTGAATTTTTTTTAACAAATGTATCTGTGTGCTTTTTTAGCTCTGTTTCACTATGACTCATGTTCTGATATCGGTTTTCTTTTGGACATTGCATGAGGTCCCCAAGCATATATTTCTCATAACCATCCTCATGTCTATGGATGGTTGTATTTTGCAGTGAACTATGTACAATATTTTGCATGTTGTCTCCTTCAGGGTTTATGTTACTGTGAATTCCGTGTGTTAAATATTGTCAAGGAATTTTCAAGTACTGTGTTTGCTAATAATATTCCATGTTAAACCAGAAAGTGATTTGGTGATCTTTGGAGGAGGGCATGCTGCCACATTAACAGTTCGTGCTGCAAAAAAGAATTTGGTGAAGCCCACAGCCATAGCTGCTGTTGCACCCACCTGGGCTGGTCCACTTCCAATTGTTTTTGGTCGAGATTCTAGCATGGAAACAAGGTATAGTGAATGTCATTTTACCTTTGACATAGACTGCTTTTTTCTTGACTGAAAATGCTGTGCATGCTTTGATTGGTTATTGCATGCTGAATGGTAAGATTATGCATTGTCAGGAATACTTAAGAGCAAGTCGCCTTGCTGTCTATGGCCTCTTGAATGAGAGCTCAAATGGTCAAAAGTCCTTTTAATGGTAAAGTTGGTGCAACTTCATATATACTGAGATCTACTAAATTTAGATTTGTTACCGTTTTAGGATTTAGACTTTTGATTACAGACTACTCACCTGAGATGAAACAATATAGAGATCCAAGGTTTCATGGTTGTACTCCATCTTGAAAATAATATTAAAAAATGAAGCAATCACCAATTGACGTGTCTGTGGACTCAAAGTGATTGGAAGGACAATGCAAAATAGAGACCTTGGAACAGTAAATCTGAATGTTATATTGCAACTTGGCTAGGTCCCATGCCAATTTAAAATTTTCTTAGGGATCCTCTCACCTGGTGCCGTCGGTTTTTCTTCAGAAACTTTTTAAATTTTCTTTAAAGAAAACTTGACTGACAATAACACTTTTAGTTATTGAATCCTGTTATTGTTTAATGAAGAGATTTCTCTTGCTCATTTTTCATGACTTCACCAGATACGGGCTGCTTAGAGGAACCTTAAGGGCCCCCGGTGTAGGCTGGATGATGTATAACATGCTTGTTAGCAATGAGAAGGCAATTCAATCCCAGTACAAATCCCATGTTTATGCAAATCCTGACAATGTCACTCCAGTCATCGTCGAAAGCAGATACGCACTAACAAAACGGAAAGGAGCCCGTTATGTGCCAGCTGCTTTCTTGACTGGTCTTCTTGACCCAGTTAACTCCCGAGAGGAGTTCCTGCAACTCTTTGCAGATTTGGAGGGAAAGTTGCCACTCCTAGTTGTGTCAACTGAAGGATCTCCCAGGAGGTCAAAAGCTGAGATGGAAGCACTCAAGGGAGCCAAAGGAGTTACTAAGTTTGTCGAGGTTCCAGGTGCTCTTTTGCCGCAAGAAGAGTATCCCACTATGGTGGCGCAGGAGCTTTACCAGTTTTTGCAAGAGACACTTGAACCCAGTGATTGAAGTCAGTTTGAGTGCGGAATTTCTTTCCAGCTGGGTGTAGTTCTCTTAACTGTTCTTTGATTTTCTTCTTCATGACGCATCTCTGAGATATGGGGACTGCAGTTTATACCTTCAAAAAACTTTGTGAAAATATCACCCATATGGGTCATTCTATGATGTCGTATTAAATTTACGGCATTGATGCCGAATTAAATTTACGGCATTGATGCCGTAATTGACGTGAACCGTTAGATTTGAACAAAAATCTTTACCATTAATTCTAAATAAATAAGTAACTTTGTTACCTACGAGCAGGTAATTACTCTTTTTTGTTAAAGTTACAAGTTACATTTACTAATCTTTTATGTAATTTACACGTTTTATGTAACATTTACAAGTAAATGTTGATTTATAAGTTTTATGTAGCAATTACAAGTTTTTCTTTAATTTACAAGTTATTCATATAATTTACAACTCTAACATTAATTTACCTATTTTTCCATCAATTTACTAGTTTTACGTGTGATTTACACGTTTTATATAACATTTACAAGTAAATGTTGATTTACAAGTTTTATGTAGCAATTACAAGTTTTTCTTTAGTTTACAAGTTCTTCATGTAATTTACAACTCTAACATTAATTTACCTTTTTTTCCATCAATTTACTAGTTTTACGTGTGATTTTCACGTTTTATGTAACATTTACAAGTAAATGTTGATTTATAAGTTTTATGTAGCAATTACAAGTTTTTCTTTAGTTTACAAGTTATTCATGTAACTTACAACTCTAACATTAATTTACCTATTTTTCCATCAATTTATTAGTTTTACGTGTGATTTACACGTTTTATGTAACATTTACAAGTAAATGTTGATTTATAAGTTTTATGTAGCAATTACAAGTTTTTCTTTAGTTTACAAGTTCTTCATGTAATTTACAACTCTAACATTAATTTACCTTTTTTTCCATCAATTTACTAGTTTTACGTGTGATTTTCACGTTTTATGTAACATTTACAAGTAAATGTTGATTTTTAAGTTTTATGTAGCAATTACAAGTTTTTCTTTAGTTTACAAGTTCTTCATGTAATTTACAACTCTAACATTAATTTACCTATTTTTTCATCAATTTACTAGTTTTACGTGTGATTTACACGTTTTATGTAACATTTACAAGTAAATGTTGATTTATAAGTTTTATGTAGCAATTACAAGTTTTTCTTTAATTTACAAGTTCTTCATGTAATTTACAACTCTAACATTAATTTACCTATTTTTCCATCAATTTACTAGTTTTACGTGTGATTTACACGTTTTATGTAACATTTACAAGTAAATGTTGATTTACAAGTTTTATGTAGCAATTACAAGTTTTTCTTTAGTTTACAAGTTCTTCATGTAGTTTACAACTCTAACATTAATTTACCTATTTTTTCATCAATTTACTAGTTTTACGTGTGATTTACACGTTTTATGTAACATTTACAAGTAAATGTTGATTTATAAGTTTTATGTAGCAATTACAAGTTTTTCTTTAATTTACAAGTTCTTCATGTAATTTACAACTCTAACATTAATTTACCTATTTTTCCATCAATTTACTAGTTTTACGTGTGATTTACACGTTTTATATAACATTTACAAGTAAATGTTGATTTATAAGTTTTATGTAGCAATTACAAGTTTTTCTTTAATTTACAAGTTCTTCATGTAATTTACAACTCTAATATTAATTTACCTATTTTTCCATCAATTTACTAGTTTTACGTGTGATTTACAAATTTTTTGTTTCATTTCACACTTAATGTCAATTTACAAGTTCTATGTCCTTGTTCTAAGTTTTTGTCATGCTTACAAGTTTTTCTTACAATTTACAACTCTAATATTAATTTACCTATTTTTCCATCAATTTACTAGTTTTACCATTTCACACTTAATGTCAATTTACAAGTTCTATGTCCTTGTTCTAAGTTTTTGTCATGCTTACAAGTTTTTCTTACAATTTACAACTCCATCATTAATTTACCTTTTTTCCATTAATTTACTAGCTTTATGTGTGGTTTACACATTTTTTGTCTGATTTCACACTTAATGTCAATTTACAAGTTGTATGTCCTTTTTCTGAGTTTGTGTCTTGCTTACAAGTTTTTCTTACAATTTACAACTCCATCATTACTTTATCTCTTTTTCCATTAATTTACTAGTTTTATGTGTGGTTTACACATTTTTTGTCTGATTTCACACTTAACGTCAATTTACAAGTTCTATGTCATTTTTCTAAGTTTTTTGTCTTGCTTACAAGTTTTTCTTACAATTTACAACTCCATCATTAATTTACTCCTTTTTCCATTAATTTCCTAATTTTATGTGTGGTTTACACATTTTTTATCTGATTTCACACTTGATGTCAATTTACAAGTTCTATGTCATTTTTCTAAGTTTTTGTCTTGCTTACAAGTTTTTCTTGCAATTTACAACTCCATCATTAATTTACCCATTTTCCCATTAATTTACTAGTTTTATGTGCGATTTACACATTTTTTGTCTGATTTCACACTTAATGTCAATTTACAAGTTGTATGTCCTTTTTCTGAGTTTTTGTCTTGCTTACAAGTTTTTCTTGCAATTTACAACTCCATCATTAATTTACCCATTTTCCCATTAATTTACTAGTTTTATGTGCGATTTACACATTTTTTTGTCGATTTCACACTTAATGTCAATTTACAAGTTGTATGTCCTTTTTCTGAGTTTTTGTCTTGCTTACAAGTTTTTCTTGCAATTTACAACTCCATCATTAATTTACCCATTTTCCCATTAATTTACTAGTTTTATGTGCGATTTACACATTTTTTGTCTGATTTCACACTTAATGTCAATTTACAAGTTTTATGTCATTTTTCTGAGTTTTTGTCTTGCTTACAAGTTTTTCTTACAATTTACAACTCCATCATTAATTTACCCATTTTCCCATTAATTTACTAGTTTTATGTGCGATTTCCACATTTTTTTGTCTTATTTCACACTTAATGTCAATTTACAAGTTGTATGTCCTTTTTCTGAGTTTTTGTCTTGCTTACAAGTTTTTCTTGCAATTTACAACTCCATCATTAATTTACCCATTTTCCCATTAATTTACTAGTTTTATGTGCGATTTACACATTTTTTGTCTGATTTCACACTTAATGTCAATTTACAAGTTGTATGTCCTTTTTCTGAGTTTTTGTCTTGCTTACAAGTTTTTCTTGCAATTTACAACTCCATCATTAATTTACCCATTTTCCCATTAATTTACTAGTTTTATGTGCGATTTACACATTTTTTGTCTGATTTCACACTTAATGTCAATTTACAAGTTGTATGTCCTTTTTCTGAGTTTTTGTCTTGCTTATAAGTTTTTCTTGCAATTTACAACTCCATCATTAATTTACCCATTTTCCCATTAATTTACTAGTTTTATGTGCGATTTACACTTTTTTTGTCTGATTTCACACTTAATGTCAATTTACAAGTTGTATGTCATTTTTCTGAGTTTTTGTCTTGCTTACAAGTTTTTCTTGCAATTTACAACTCTATCATTAATTTACCTCTTTTTTCATTAATTTACAAATTTTATGTGTGGTTTACACAGTTTTTGTCTGATTTCACACTTAATGTCAATTTACAAGTTCTATGTCATTTTTTTTCAGTTTTTGTGTTGCTTACAAGTTTTTCTTGCAATTTACAACTCCATCATTAATTTACCCATTTTCCCATTAATTTACTAGTTTTATGTGCAATTTACACATTTTTTGTCTGATTTCACACTTAATGTCAATTTACAAGTTTTATGTCCTTTTTCTGAGTTTTTGTCTTGCTTATAATTTACTACTCCAACTTCAATTTACCACTCAAACTTTAATTTTTTAATTTTCCATCTTTTACTATTTCCAAGTGTGAATTACAAATATTTTATTTCATTTCATAATTAATGTCAATTTGTAAGTTTTATTTACCACTCTAACGCTAATTTCATTTCATTTCATAACTTCAATATACCACTCTAAAGTTAATTTACCTGTTTTACCTTCAATCTACAAGTCATATGTGTGGTATAGAAATTTTTATCTTATTTCACATTTAATTAGAATTTAGGTTATTTAGTTGAGGTTAATTGCCTCAAGTTAAATCCAATGTGAAAATGATTAAAGAGTTGGATTATTGGCATTTTATGATTTAGATAGAATGATATAAGGGTGGGCATGAGTTGGGTTTGATATAGTTAGTGAAATTCTAAACTAGTCTATTTTTTAATAAGTTGAGATCAAATCCATCCAGTTTAACAAAATAAACTTGTTTAACCCAATTCTATCCAAATCTTATATCGTCTAGTTGAGTTGATTAGGTTGAATGTCAAATCAAAATTTTACACTGAACAGTGAAAATGATATGAAACTTGAAATGAAACTTATTAAAATAAAATATAAATCTTTTATAACATTAAATTTTTATTCACTATATCTAGTGTACGATAAAGAAAGTTAATAAATTAACTATCTTTAAATTAAAAAAATTTCCACAAAAAGCATATAGACTTTATTTCTCTTGCATCTCCTTTTCCAATTCCAAATTTAGACTTTTTTTTTATAATTAGCTAACATCATATACAAAATAAAATGAAAGTGATATATAATTATGTGCCGTTAAGTATTCACTAAAAAAATAAAAATAAATTAAAACTAACTTACTTTTAAATTAATCTTATAAAATAATAAATTTACTTAAAAGAGGGTGTGATTTTGATTTTGGAATTGTAGTCTAGAGCAGCAGATGCAAGAATGAAATAGCCTCTTCTATTAAAAGAGTAAAAAGAATAAAAAGTTAGATAAGCCATTTATGTCTTTATAATTTTGTAATTGAGAATTAACACATTATTATTATTATTATTATTATTATTATTATTATTACTACTACTACTACTATTATTATTATTATTATAGATTTGGTTGGGTTAGATTGGTTAATTATAATTTATCTAACCCAAACTAATTATTAATTAGGTTTGAAAAAAAAAACCCAATTAAACTACAATAATCTGCTCATGGTGCATTTACTAATCAGTAATCGAAATGGGTTACAATCAGAATCAAGAATGTGAATAAGAATAAGTTATTTATTTGAGATGTAGAAATTGAAGTCGGAATGAGATTCATTTCCATCGACGTGTTTAATTTATCTTGGAATCGGAATGAATTATCATAATTTACTTAAATGCCCTTTGTTGATTGTTGTCAATTGGTGGTAATAATAATAATAATAATAATAATAATTATTATTATTATTATTATTAAAATATTATTATAATTATGATTACTAATTCATTATTGTTATTATTTATTAATTTCATGATTTTGTTATATGATTATTATTTATTTAATATTATTGTAATCAAAATTTATAATAATTATTATAATAATAAGTTATTATTATAATATTTTATTATATTATTATTTAGTAAAAAATATTATTATATTTATAATTTTATTGTTATTATTATCATTATGAAATTATTTCATTTTTATTTATTATGATATTATTATAATTATACTTCATTATAATTTATTAATCTTTTATTATTATTATTTATTTAATATTACCTAATTAAAATTTATAATAATTTATTAAAATATTTTTATAGTTATTATTTATTACAAAATTTAATATTATAACAATTATGGCACCATCAACAGCAAAAAAGTATAAAAAAAAAACTTTTTTTATACTATCTATTTTTTTCCCTTTTTTGAAAATAAAAGGCGGAAAAAAAACATTTTCGTCAAGTCTCATTTCTCAACGTCAATGTAGAAGGAAAAAAAATCAAAACAAAAAGCACTGCCCTGTCCGCCCCTTATCATGCTTCTCCAAATGTGAATTTCTTTCTCAATTCTCCTAAATTTTAAGCCAAGATTCGTGAAATCCGAACCCGATTCTGCTGGCACGTGAACCGTGAAACCGTCGATCACAGTCCAAATAGTTGAGAATGCAGATTGTCAAAGAGATGACATGGAGATTTCGTTCAGATTCTGGTGATGGTAAGGCTGTGGAAGAAACCAAGAAGAGCACCAAAAGCATCCGCTAGTTTTAACCCTGAAACTGCATTCCAACTCCAAAACTTTGCAGATCGGTTTGGAGCGCATCGCGCGAGGTAAGCAATCTGGAAAATCATTTTAGAATTTTTCTTTTTTTCACAAATTATTCACGAGAATGAAGACAAGAAGCTGACATTTGATGGTATTGATCGTCACGACAAATATGGTAATCGGAACATTGTGTTCTTTGATGTAAGTCCTGCTAATCTGATGAACCTTTTTTGTTTCAAGTAGATTAACATTAAATTTTTTAACGGAGTTGTAATTTTTGTGGCTTCTAATCTGTTGCTAATCTGTTAATCTGTTGAAGGTGAGTAATAGTAGTAGTAAAGATGATGTGCAGGTGGGTGAACGGCTGTATCTGGGAATGGACTTTGGTACTTCTGGAGCAAGGTTTGATATTATTGATAAAGACGGGACAATTCTTTCCGAAGGAAAGAAAGAGTATCCAAAATTTACGGTAAGATTTTATTGGCTTGGAATTAAGCTTGAATTTTTATCCAATTGAATGTAATAGCTCTGCATTCAGTTTTTTTTCATAGTGTTACCTATAAAAATGTTAGTAGTTGATGAATTTCGACTTGCTGGTAAAGAGATATATTATGGATATATTATAGTCAGGCTTATTAGTATAATATTGAAGCAAATTGGTGTGTTGATGGGTATGATAGTTGATCTTCTAATTTCAATATGATAGATATACTGTTGCCATATTCTGATGAGTTTAGATGCTTTAAAGACAGATAAATGGACTGGAATTAAAATGCCCGAGAAAACTGAAACCGTTGTTTCATTGTGTAGTAAGATCAAGAAAGTATAGATTGGTTGCGCTCTTGGAAGGTCACACTTTTCTCGTTGCTCAAGCTGTTCTCTATTCTCCTACCCACTTATAGCTTCCATTTCTATTGATGGCACTTCTCGCAACTACTATAATAATAGATAGGTGGGTACCTTCTGATTTGTTGCTTCATCCTTGTATCATTTCCTTTTGTCAAGTGAGGACCACTTGTATATCGTGCATGCATTTGAATTTGTTGCATGCAAAGAATCGGAGAACCGTTATGGAGACCTTTCCTTTACAATGAGAGTTGTCCGATGCTTTACCAGTGGTAAAGTCTATTGCTCCCGCAAACCACACTTTGCTCTGTACCTCTACCCTTTGCAAGCTTGTCTCATGGTGGAACATTGAGGATGAAAACTGAGAATCGGCGCTTATTGTTACATCGCATGATTGGTTGTTGTGGTCAGCTTCATGAAAAGCTTGGCTTGTCTGATTACAATAATGCACTCAAGGCACTTTCTGTTCTTATTTGCATTTGTTTATGATCTTTTACCTATAACACTCATCTAAGTTAAGGTTTTTGTGCTAATGAGTCTTTTATGTCTCATAAGGTTGGTTATGATCCTGAACTCAAATCATATCCACCTTGGCTACTCTCTCAGCCTTATTCACAACCCTTACCTTCGTCCAAGCTCCTGAACTTCAATTGGCTTTTTAAAAGAGGGCATCGTAACTGAATTTGGTATGCTTTTGTTCCATTTGACTTGTTGTCAGAAAGCCAACAGAGCATCAAACTATTGTTTTCTTATGCATCTGCATTGTCATCAATAATAAGTTTTCGCACATTTCTTGTAGTTATGATTGCAGAACTGGCAATTAAGGTGATATATTCCGCTAGGATTCATATTCTATCTGCTTTTACTAGTCATTTCAGTCACTTAAGAGCCCTACTTTGTGATATTAACCCCAGGCGTTCTGTACCTTATGCAATTAAACAAGTTCGAACTGGGGGTTTTTGTGCTTTTGAGCAGCCAGTTCAGGTATCAAGGAAACTCTTCTTTCTTTTTTTCTTATGCGCAAATTCTCACTTTCTGAATCTGCTATTCTTCAATTTCTTGTAGTGAGGTTAGTATTTCCAGTCAGTTTGAAGACGTAACATCATTTTATTCACTTCGATATTGTTAGTATTTACCATCCATGATATTTCCTGTTTTGTTAAGAGTTAGTAGTTTGGGTCTTTGTTTCTCTCTATGGTATGTTGAAAGCCATTTCTACATCCAAATGTTATATTTTCTATTAATTTCGTGTCATAAATTGTGTATTTTTTAAACTTCCTCTATAATAACTGGCCTTGTATCCTGCAGAATTTCTGTACACATTGAATATGTGGGTTAGAGCTCTGATTCTAGCTTCTCTTTGGGCCTCAGTTTCAAAGGAATTTGAAGATAAATAAACATCTGCACTGATTTCTCTTACTTGTATTTTGGATTCAGGAACTACGAGAATTTCACTCAGCTATGGGGAAGCAAAAGTTGATGTAGTTGGCATTTGGTCAGCCAAAGTTTCTAATCAGCAAGGTAAGAAAGAATATTACATTGCAACTATTATGCTTGTACTAGTTTATTAGTGATGTATAAATGTCCTAGGATACCTAATTGATGCACGTTGCAATTTCTTAGGAAACAAGATCAATTGATGTGTTAAGATTTAGGATATCATTATTAGGCCCTTTTCTGTAAGCTTAAAATTTCATGAATATTACATTGTTCAAGGTTCCTTTCATAGTTCATCGTCATCAAAGTAGGAGAAAGTAATAGGCTCATGAGAGGTGTAATATTAAGAATTATTATTATAATAATGCATCAAAATATAAGACTACATCACATGGCCATAACTATAGTCTACAAAATACTTAGTCAAAATTGTGTCTGATAACATGCAAATAGCTTGTCCAAATCCACACCCTAAGGCATATGCAGATTATTTTAGGATAATTTTGTTGTATTGACGCAAGAGAGGTAGCCTCCTTAGTATATAATCTGCAGAAATTTCAACAAAATTATTAATACAACACAATGATTTGCACTAAAAAAAAATATCTATTGAAATAATGACCTATTTTCCCATACCAAATAAATTCTTTGAAGCTGCTTAATGGACCAGCAAAGTTGTCCACACTTGTAATATGGTCATTCTTACTTTGGCATTTCCGTGCAGTATGTCCATCTTGTTTACAGTATCCACACTTTCTTGTGTTAACACCTTTGTTAAATTTCGTACTGGGTGCACCCTTTGTCTTCACAACCAGAGGATCTTTTACAATTCTTGCTTTCTTTTCTGCACTGCATGGTCTATCTCTATCTCCGTTGTCACATGTTCTCAACTCTTTTATCTCACTCTTCAGTTGAGCAAGATGACTTTTTAATTTCCAATATGCAGCATCAGATTTTGAGGCATAAAAACTAATTTCATTGAATTCAGCATTTAATGACCCATACCGAAAATTGTTCAGATCATCCTTTGATTGACTTTCCAATGGCATTAGTGATTGTTTGTAAACTTTCACATCCATAGTCCATCTTTTGTTAATCAGTGAAGCAGGTATCTCACTAACATGCATATGTTTCATCACACAAAATAAGTGAGGGCATGGTATTCCAGTAGATTCAAACTTCTTACAGGAGCACTCAAAACGTTCTTCTTTTAGATAATAAACCACAGTCCACTTCTTTTTTGATTCTAGATGCCTAGTTAATGTGTACACTTGAATATCTAGAAGAGTGACATTGCTCAACAATATAAACTTGCCTTCCTTGGAAATCTGTTTACGAACCTTGTAAAATAACTTTTGAGTGTAAACCCTCGCAAAGATGCTTCTCCAAGCTTGGAAGATGAGTACTAATCATTGGAATAGAATGCTTAGTTTTAAAATTATGTCCTAAGTTGTTATTCCGTGTACGTCTCAAGGCTCGATCGATTTGACGCACAAATTCATGCAACTTCAACTTTCTTTGAAGAAATCTATTCATATATGCATTCATACCCTCACACGCCGTGTTGTGCGCATGCCACCAAAGAAATGACCCCGTAAGAATGCTTCTGCCCATCTCTCCCTTTTTGAGTATATCTTCTTAACCCAATCATTATTTTGAAGACCAAGCTCTTCCACCATGTTCTGCCACAATTGCTCAAATTCTTCAGGTTTGTAATTTCCCAACAGAAAATCCTTAAACCTTGTAACAAATTCAGGCGTTTTATGTACATTAGACTGTGCATTTCTTTGTAGATGCCAAATACATAGTCGATGCCGAGCTTCAGGAACTACCTTTTTAATTGCTTTACGCATCGCTTTATCTCCATCGGTCACAATAGATATAGGCTTTTTATTATTCATAGCACATAAAAAATGTTTCAAGCACCCATGTGTAGGTCTCGACTGTCTCATCCGTGAGAATTGCACATCCAAAAAAACTTGTTGCATAATGATTATTAACACCCAGTAGAATAACTAAAGGCTTCCCATACTCATTTGTCTTGTAAGTGCTATCGAAAGCCAAAACATCGCCGAAGTAACTATAATCCAAACGAGCAATAGAATCTGCCCATAATAAGTTTGCAAGTCTATTCTCCTCATCTACAGAGTACTTACAAAAGAAATCGGATCCATGTCACTTTTGCATTTAAATATGCAAGTGCGACTTAAAGTCTTTTGAGTATCATGGATCGACGTTCTTATCTAAATTGTTATATAAATCCTTTAATCCAAGCCCAAATTGTCATAACCCCACTGATTAACAAAGAAGTCCATAATCTGACTTGTCTTTATACCAACTGTTTTCATTGAATTAGCTAGAGCGTTGTCATAATCTTTAACCATTCGATGAGATCGAAGAAATTGAGTTTCAAAATCTGCTGCCAACTCATGAGAGTGTTCCGGAACAAAGCTTCTACCAACCCAAGTTTTGGACTTCTTATCTAAATATACTCTGAATGCTGCTCGACAGTTGACTCTTGTAATAGCTCTAGGTTCACGGATTCTGTTTGTACGCTCAACATACTTCTTATCCCGTTCACCTTCTCTACTGCAAACCCAATGTTTCATTATGGGTGCACCATTTGCATCACGTCTCCCATCATGAATACGAACACTAAAACCCATTATTTTTGAGTATTTTTTATAAAAATCTGTAGCTTCTTCAAGTGATGCAAATGCCTTTCCAATAACGTCTTCAGCAGTGAGTTCATACATGCTTTTACCATCCCATAAATAGAGTTTGAATCATCCCTCCCAATCATAATAGAGTATGAATAATTAATTTGATTTTCAAACTATTACTAAAATAATGACATCTTTTATTTGATTTTCAAACTATTACAAAAATAATTTGATTCTATTATTTTGTTATGAACAACCTGAAAAACCGATTGTATTTACTCTTGAGTTGTTGAAGGAATATCATATGATGATGGAACGTCAAACCCTGCCACTTTGTAATTTTTGTTAATGACTGTCATAATACAATAAGAAAATATTACAATAAGTGAAATAGCACTGCTAAACAATAGCCTGCAAATTATGATAGACACAATTAATATTAATTTTAAAAGGTTAAACAACACTACACTTTTTCAGGAAGAGAAAATAACATAAAAAATAATAGCAAGAGTAACAAATCATTAAAAGATAATGAAGAATTAACCTTGTTCATCATCATCCATTGTGTTCTATATGGTCGTTAGAATTATTGTTTTGGGCAAGGATATTGGATGGAACTATTGAATTAGAAGAAGACGTTTGAAACGTTTTCTGGAGGAGTTGCAAAAGCTTTTAATATGGCTAATTTGAAAGCAGTCCCCATTAAGTATTTAAATTCTGTCGTTTCAAGATAAGTTGCAAAAGTTTTAAATAAGGTTAATTTCAAACTAGTCCCCATTAATTCAAAATATTACAAATGGCGCCGTTTATTTGAAAATACTCATCCAACCCCAAAAGTATAAAGTCAGCCTTAATTATGTTTTGCCTGTTGAGTATTATTGTAAGTGTCAAAATATTAACAATGATTTTTCCCTAAATCAATTTATAATTTGTTTTTAGTTTTTTGCCTCTAGTTTCTCTTATAATGTTCTCAAAATAATTTGTTGCAAAATAATGTGTCGTGTTCATGTGCGTAGGAGTTAGATTTGAGATTATTATGATGTTCTACAAACTTTGTGGCCTAGGGTCAATAACAACTTGGTTAATGTTTGAAATCTTGTTTATATTAGGTCTTATTTTTGTATCTAGGTTACTATTATGCTTGTAATTTTATTTTTCTAAATAATCGATTATTATCATGCTATCACAAAGCAAGTTTGGATAGTCATGATGGTTGCTTAAAATATCAACTATTTTTTATTATTGACTGGGCCTTGCTTGCTTCTTGTTTTTCAATTTTGGCAGTGATGGTAGTAAAAGCTTTTGGAGTTTTGGACGATGATGATGGCAGCATACAACCTCAATGTTTATGATTATGATTATTTCGTTCTGAAAAATGTGATGGTTAAATCTTTTGTAACTAGTTTTTTTCCATACACTTATTACTAGATGAATTAATGTTTGTTTGATAGGATATTGTTTTGGGCGAAATCTATTCATATAAGTTTGTATTGTACTTCATGCTTAATGATATTTAGTAGAGCTGTATTTTTTAAATAAGGAAAATTTTATCCTAAATCCCAAAATGGCAATGAAAAAATTGTAATATCATTCAATTAACAACGTTATGTTCAAGTAACAAGTGGCAGAATTTTTAGAAAGAAAAGGATATGAGTTTTTGGTTTATATTTGCCCCAAAAGTGTGAAATTTCAAAATATAAAACCTCTAGTATAAATTAAGTATGATTATAAGCGACACAAAAATAAGGTGAATTGGTCAAAGATTGGGTAATTTTTTTATAAAGGTCAATTAATTTACAATTACAGGTCAATTAATTTTTGTTTTTTTGGCTAGACCTCTTTACTAGTTTGAAATTGAATAATTGACATGTTTAATTTAAACCTTACGGTCCTTTTTAATTATAGTTTTTCTCGAAAAGAAATTGCAATGTCCTACTGGTTATTGCCGATATTGCATTAGAATTTATTGAGAGATCATGTTCAAAAGGGTGATATTGTATTAGAATTTATTTCTACGGAAAAACAACTTACCGATATTTGTACCAAACCCCTTTGCAAAGAACAATTTTCAAAAATTCGGCATGAACTTGGGATGATGAAATTTTCGCATTAACATCTCTATTTACGTTATTGAATCTATTAAAATTGTTTGCTTGGTGATTGTTGATGTTTATGAAGTGTTTGATTATGATAGATATGTGAGGTGTTTGATTTATTAATCTTAGAATGCTTATGTGCTTCATGATATATGCTTGATGGATGAATTATTTGTTTGAATTAATCAAGTTTTAAATGTTTAAAATAATGATTCATGCATTAAATTAGCTCTTGAGATGTTTCGGGATCACGAAATGCTCACGAGATTGATCAAAATTAGCCGAAAAGCAAATGAAGTGGTGATGGACAGCAACCAATCGGCTAGCCGCCTGTTCCAAGCGGCTAGCCGCTTCCCCTCCAAGCGGCTAGCCGCTTGGAAACTTGCTCAAACCCGAGAGCAAGCGGCTAGCCGCTTGACCTCAACCGGCTAGCCGCTTGCTCTCGGGTTGAGGACATCCACCAGGCAGCTAGCCGCTTCCCCTCCAAGCGGCTAGCCGCTTGGAAACTTGCTCAAACCCGAGAGCAAGCGGCTAGCCGCTTTCCCTCAAGCGGCTAGCCGCTTGCTCTCGGGTTTGATTTTTATTTCCCCTGTTTTCCTTTCTTCTTCACAATGTGTTCTTCGTTCCTCTCTCTCTCTCCAAAACCGAACACTCTCCTCCATTTCCATTCAATGTCTTTTCATTTCTCAACCATTTTTATGCCAAAATCAATGATTCAAATCAATACCCATGCATAAACCTTTCATTAAACACTTTCCAATCATCATTTCTTCACTTGTTCTTCACTTGTTCTTCTTTCTCTCTCACGCGTGAATAGTGCTTATCTATTTTCTTTTTCAAATCTCTTCAATCTTTACCCATTTTCTTGTTAAAATCAATCACTCAAACCATTATTCATCCACTACTCATCTAATTTTCACTCTCAAAACAACATTTCATAAGCTCTCTTTATAAAACCCAAAATCAAAAATCCACCCTACCCGTTACTCTCTCTTCATTTCCAAGGTTCTTTTAGCCAATTTTTTACTCAATCTACATCATATAATAGCTTCATTCATCTCTAGAATTGATTTTCTTGCCTCAAACACATCAATTTCACTCAAAATTTTCAAACCCGAAATTACATATTTAAGCTTTTTTTTCTTACAACAATGGTGGGTGGTGACAAATCTAAGGGAAAACAAGTGGCCAAGAAGCGCAAGGAAAATTATGGAAACTATTCGGAGTTTATATTGACTCATTGTCCGCGACCCCTGCTTCAAAAACGATTTCTCGACAATTTCATGTCAAGGTCGGTCATTCTCCTTTTTTTGTCAATCTTAGTAAGTTGGCTAATTTACAAATTTGTAATACATCTCTTACAGATTTCCTTATTAGTATGGGATGGAAAAATGTTTTGATTGTTAAGGAGCAATATTATGAAAATTTAGTCAAGGTTTTTTATGCGAATATAGATACGGAAATCTCGGATAAAATTATTACTAGTGTTGGGGGAGTCCATATTGAATTTGATGTTGCTCTGTTAAATCGTATTCTTGGAACTCCAAATGAGGGATTGGAAATATATAGTGCTAGAGCCCAAATAAATTATCCTTGGTTTTCAATTGAGAATGTCGTTTGAAAAATTTGTAGACGACGTGATTTGTCCTTTGCGTTTTGTCGATCACCTTTGAAATCTCAAGCCTTACCTCTTCAAATTAGAATTCTTCATTATGTTCTTCATCATATTATAACTCATAGATTTGGACATGTGGATGAAGTTAACTGCCTAGATGTAGCCATTTTGGACTGCATTCTTGAGGAAATGGTACTCAATGTTGGTTATATTATCTTTCATCATATGCTTAGCACTCCAAATATAGCCAAGAGATCCCTTCCCTATGCTAGTATTATTACTCGCATTCTCCAGTATTTCCGAGTTCCTATAACCGAGCCAACCTTCTTGAATTCGAGGGAACTAGGAGATGAAGCAATAGCAAATTTGGGGTTTTATTGGAGGGACAATGGATGGCATAAAGATCGGAGAAACAAAAAGGTTACTGAAATTGCTCCTACAGATAATCGTTTCTTTAACGATGTCCTTCCACCACATCGGCTCCCTGATTTAAGTGCTCCACATCGCTCACATCCTCCACCTTCTGAGGGCCCTTCCCACTCTACTTCAGCTGATTCTGAGGATCCGATCAAAGAACTGTTGACTAAAGTGGATTCTCTTTCCGAGCAGCAAGGCAAACTTCAATCTCAGCTGGCAGCTTTTCAACT
Source organism: Atalantia buxifolia (assembly GCA_030444775.1). NCBI lineage: Eukaryota > Viridiplantae > Streptophyta > Magnoliopsida > Sapindales > Rutaceae > Atalantia > Atalantia buxifolia. Next base: position 46,055,757 of record CM059835.1, on the reverse strand, counting down.
TCAGTCTATTTCCGAGCGAGAGCGTCTCTTTGAGCAGCAGCAGCGCTTATTTGATCAACAACATCGCCTCTTTGCTCAACAACAGCAGCTTCTTGATGGCCAAGAAGAACTCTTTCTGACTCTTGGATTTCCACCACCATCCTCCTCATCACATCCACCATCTCCTTAGAACTCTATTTTATGCAGTGACATCTATGTGTTATGATGATTTCTTATTTATTTTTTATTATACTAGATATGAGATCGCAAGGTATATTGATTGTGTTGTTTGTAATTTTAAATGCAAAAAGATGTTCTTGCATTGCTAATGCCGAGTACCGATGCATTCAAAAGTGAACTTTTCCTTATAATTTGATTGAAGTAGCTGTAAGTAGACTAGTTAATTTTCTAGCATTCAGATCTGATGTAGTTTTTATCACTTGATGGACTGCAATCAGTTCTTCGTTTACCATGTTTTTTTAACTTTTTTTGATCATGGTGATTCTTCAATACATGCTCGATCATTATTCAGAATCATATAAAACAACAAAAAGAAAAAAATTGATCATTTGATAAATGAAAATGAATATATTTGCAATTTTATTCCTAAAGCTAACTGAACACAAAAATCAGTAACAAGAACAATAAATCAATCAATCAATCATAGAGATCGCCGTATCCATCTCCATTGGCAAAGGATGACACTGGAATCAAATTATTGGCAATTCTTGATGATCCGAAGCCCCTGGATTGTTGCAATGTATTATCAAAAGCAATGTTGCAATAAAACTTCCACCAAAACGCAAGTAAACCAATCCAAAAGAATAAAACAATAAGACAAACACGACTTTTACACAACTAAGACAAACACGGCACGGCTCTTACACTTGGATTTCGGTAGGCAATTGCAAATTGGAAATTGAAAAAAAATTAATTTTATGTAAAACAACAATTATAATTGCAATAATTAATAAATAACTAATACAAACCATGAAATGTAATAGAAGCAGAAAAAGCAAGAAAGAGATAGTTAAAGAGAACATACTTTTAACATCTGCAGGCTTTTCGACTCTACTTTTTCTTCTTCAAATTCTTTTGACCAATAACTTTGTTCGTCACTTTGTTCGGTGGAAGATTATTCTTGTGCGAATCATGAAATTCTTCAGCCTTATATCTGATACTATCTCTCACTTTATTTGTTTCTCCGTTGACAAGGTGGAGTGCAATGCGATATCTTTCTATTGTTGAATTATACTAAATATAGTACGAGAAAAAAGAAAAAAGAGAGAAACAGAGTTATCATTCATTGTAAAAGTTTAAATCACTATGATATAAAATTAATTTCACATACATGTTTTATAGATAACAAATCACATTGCGTCTCCATGAACTTGATCACAAACAAACCGCAGTCAGTTCCATTTGGTTGTACTGGGACATTATCTGGATATGAAATTTTAAAACTAAAAAAATCCCAACATTGATTAAATTTTCCCAAAAAATCATCGAGGAAAACTTCATCGAGTCCCTGTAACTGTGATAATCATGATAATAGTCAGCATACATTTGCATTTATTGGTAATAATACAGGTGAAATGCAAACTTCACTTACAATTGCTCTAACAATTTCCTCTCGAAGTGAATTCGAACTATGACTAGGTAAAGAGTCCCAAATTTCAACGGTTTGCGTTTTAACAATCAAAACCGCTAGATACCAATGTGCAAAGCCATCATTTATAGGAACATAGATCTACATGACAAATGCATAATTTTGAATAATTACCATTAAATGTCTTAAACAATGCCATGATTTATTATAATTTCGCATTAAATTTCTGACCTTTTCACATACTGCAAGTTCTGACATGTATTTATCTCGAATATTATGATTTTTGACAAAGTCTTCGATGCTTGATTTCTTCTTGCAGCTCATGTTTGCCACTATTTTTTGCAGCAAAACTCATAAAATAAATACAAAAGTAGTATATTATCAACATATTGTGTCAACTGTAAGTAAAAATATTCACAGTATAACATTTACAACTTACCAAAAATATGGTGGGCAAATACCAATTACGCATCTCTAGGCTCATTTTTGCACGTTCTTTGTTTGTCAAGTAGTTGACGAAACAATCTATGACCTACGAATAGAGCCATTAAACAAGAAGACTGAAATACTTAGAAAGAAAATAAATAAATTGAATGATTAAACTAAATATAAGGTATGTTTACTGTGTCAATGATCCAAGTATTAGGAGCCAAAGAAAACATCTCTTGGCGAGAGACGAAAAAACTAATTCCATCAACAATATGCTCACTGTAATAAGATTCAAAAAATAGAATTAAAACTATAACAGTGTTCATGCAAAAATAATAACATATGGAAAATGGGTCATGAGAAAATCCAATTACTCCATAGGCAATTCTCCTTGAAATATATATTGCAGAACTTCATATCTTCCTTCCTCTCAAAATGAATTTAGTAGAGTGATTGAATCATGAAAATTTTTTTGTTTGCTACGTCTTTTTGGGAAATTGATTATAAGGGGATTTTGGTATGGACCAGCCTTCGCTGGGAGCGCATATCTTTAACCTCAAATACACTAAGTCGGGTTTGATGATTCCTCTTCAATAGAACAATCATTGTTTCTACCATTATCCTACAAAAATTATGCTTTATAACTTAATACTCATCTATGCACTATTATGTTTTACTTGTGAAAAAAGATCATAGTTTATTGCTAAATACCAGATAGTCTGCATTGTCGAAAATTTGCTTGCGCTTTCCCTCATTCAGTCTAGTCCACCCACAAAATTCTCTCATCATGTTCCTCTTCAACATTCTCCTCATCCAGTAATTTTTTCTCAATAATATCATCTCCATGTGGCCTTTCTTTGGCTCTCTTCATTAGTTCGGCAAAAGTTGAAATTTCAAGGCTTGATTCGTCGTTCTTTTGTTGCTTTCGGGAATGAGAAGAAATTCCAACAGCAGTGCCATTATTCTCCTTTTGCTGCTCAACTTGCTTTTGGGTTAAGTTCTCTTTAAGGGCTTCCATTACTTGTTGCATTTGCTGCATCCAGTTACCCATTGAATGCTTTAAACCATCAAGCTCCAATGCCATACGGCTAATATCTTTTCGAACAAGTGATAATTCCTTCTGATGTTGACAACTATGCATGCATTCTTCATTCTTCCGACTCATTCCATCAAATGTTTCTTGGGCCGTGTTTTGTTGAGGATGGATTTCTCGCAAATTAACCTAATAAACACCACATACTATTAAATATATGTCATTTCAATATGATACGTTAATATTTAATTAATAAAAAGTAGATGTCATACCTTTGAGCTCCCATAACCACCATTTTTCTTAACAAAACTCAAGAAGTTAGTTACATCTCGATTTGTCCATGTTGTTATTGGACTCAAAGATTTATCAATAAATTTTCGTGCAAATGATATAGAATCCATGTAAAAAAGCTGCAATATTAACAAAAGGATCAAAACAAAGCAAAAAGAAAATAACACAATAAAATTGATGAAATCATTTTTAAAAAAAATATTACCTCCAAAAATAGTACACAGCCATTAACAACTTTTTGTTGTCCCGCCTTAAACTTTTGTATGCCCTCAACTAGCCCTTTAAAAGCCCATGTTGCCCAATTTTTTTTATTTATGGCACTGGTGTCTTTCAAAAAAATCAAGTAATAAGGGGCTAAATTCAACCCCGATTTAGGAAAAATAATTGTAGCTATAGCAAACAAAACAAAGCTTCTTTTAAAGTCATCATTCACCTCCCTTTGATTCACCAATTTTGACTCTAAAGTTTTCAGCTTAATGTATCCACTGTCATCACAATATTCATCTTTCAATTTATCTATGTCATCAATATCAAGACCCACATCAATGTCGACTCCACCATCTTTTATTCCCATAATGTACTCAAAATCTCGAGGCGACAGATTGATACTCTTACCATGCAAAAAAATACATGAAGTAAATGGATCAAAATTTTGAACCAACCATGAACATAAATCTCGTTTCAGTCGACCACATTTTATGTGCAGAAGACTTTCAAATCCCAACTCCACAACAGCTTTTTTTTTATTTTCTGACAATTTTGCTACCAGTTTTGCAAAACGATCTGGAGCGCATCTAGTTTCCATGGCTTTCTGAGTTCCCTTCACAAAATCATCTTCTTCGTCTTTATTCCGTGCTATATCATTACTAACCATTCTAAATTTAGCCTTCTCTTCTTCACTCAAATTTTTGAAACATTTCCCTAATTTAATTCTATCCTAAAAAATTAAAAAAAAAATATGACAATAAGTTATTGCTTGTAACACGTCCCAAATTTAATGGAAATTAATTATCGTACCTACACTCACCACTTTTTTTCCTTGTTCCCGTAATATTTTTGCTTCTTGCTTGCTGCAGTCAATTAAATATTTTGAAATAATATATATATCATCAGTGCACGTTAACATTATTGTGCTTGGCTTTACTAAATATTCATAAATTTACCAACAGTCAAACACATAATATTTAATGTAAGAAGACTTACAAATACTCAATGAAAGGCCGATTTTTTCTTAAAAATTCATTTTCCTGGCTCAATTTATCATTCTCTTTGAAATCATTCTCGTTACCCTCATCTACATTTTCAGCCATTTTCGAGTTTACAAGAACCTGTACATGAAGATATTAGGCACAAAAAGAAATGTCAAATATCACAAGTTTTGGATCCTGTAAAACAACAAAATTTTACCAAGAAACAAAGAATAAATTTATCCAAAAACAAAAAAATTTAACCCAAATACAAGAGAATATTTAACCCAAATACAAAGAGCAAATGAAGCCCAAAACACCAGAAAAAATGTATATAGAAACAAAGAAAACAAGAAAAACAATAGCAAAATTTATCCAAAAACAAAGAGAATATTTAACCCAAATATAGTAGCAAATGAATCCCAAAACACCAAAAATGTACATAGAAACAAAGAGAAACTTTAGCCCAAAAAATCGTAAATTTATCCAAACAAAGAACAAATTTATCCAAAACAAAGAGAAAATTTAATACAAAAATAGTAGTAAATTTATCCGAAACAAAGAAAAAAAGTTAATCAGAAAACAAGAGTAAATTTACCTGCAAGCAGAGAAAAAAATTAGCCTAAAAATAGCAGCAAATGAAGCCCAAACACTAGAAAAATTTACTCCGAACACAAAGAGAAAATTTAACCCAAAAACAAGAGAGTAAATTTATCCAAAAACAGCAGTAAATTCAATTAAAAACAGCAGCCAGTTTATCCGAAACAACAGAAACTTTACCATAAAAACAAAGAGCAAATGAAGCCTAAGATACTAGAAAAATTAACCAAAAACTAAGACCAATCATCCCAAATACAGCAAAAATTTATCCAAAAACAAAGAAGATATTTACCTCGAAATAGCAAAATATTTAACCTTAAAACAGCACCAAATGAAGCCCAAAACACCAAAAAAACTTACCTAGAAACATCAAAAATATAATCCAAAAATAGTAGCAAATGCAAATTAAAACACCAGAAAATTTAACAAAAATGGCAGAAATCATCCCAAATATAGCAGAAAATTTAACTAAAAACAACAAAATATTTAACCCAAAACAAAGAAAGAAATGAAGCCCAAAACACCAGAAAAAATTACCTGAAAATAGCAAAAATATAAGCCAAAAATAGCAAAAATTTATCTAAAAATAAAGAGAAAAATAAACTCAAAAAAAAGAGCCAATTTACCCAGAAATCAAAGAAAATTTATCCTAAAAACAGCAATAAATGATGCCCAAAACACAAGAAAAATTTAACCAAAAACAGAAGCAACTCATCCCAAATACAGTTGAAAATTTACCTAGAAACAAAAGCATATCAAACCCAAATACAACTGAAATCCTTCTCCTCGAAGTGAAATATAAAACAAACAGAAACCACAAAAAAAAAATCGCCAACAACTATGAAAATTTGTTTTCGCTTCAAGCAACTTCCAAAGCAATGATTGGCAGGAAAAGAGTATTGAGAAAAGAAAATCGCGTAGCCAAACTAACCCAAACACTTTTTACAGAACTTCTTAATTCCGTGAACAAATGCAGAAATTATGACCATGAAACTAAACTATGATAACCCAAACACTTCGCAATGACTTCTTAATTCTTAGATTCAATTCCGTGAACAAAGTATGACCATGAAAGAAAACTAAATTGCTTAGCAATTCGAGCGAGACAGAGGATTAAACTTACCTTGAACAGTGACGACAACCAAACCAAGATAAAGGCAACATGGCAGAGACTCAACAATTCGAACAAGACAGAAAATCAACTCAAGAACGGCCGCAATGGCAGACGTATCACCGTAAAATAAATTGTTTAAAAAACACATACCGAAATTAACAACAAAACCCATTATTGCGGTAGAGGAGAATCGAGAAAGAATAACGAACCTATCCTGGTTCTCCTCTCGACTCCCGACGCCGAAGTCGTTATCGTCGGATCGAAACCACTTCACGAACACAAACCCACCCCTTCACCAACATCAACCGTTGTACACTTCTTATTCGCTTCTTTTTGGCTTCAAGCGCTTTTCAAAGCGAAGATTGCAAAGAAAAGAGGAACGATTGAGGAAAACAAAATTTAGGTTAGCCAAAGAACCCGATCGCTTCAAAAATACAATATCCTTCGTGGCTGCGATTTCTTAGACTTTGATTTTATTTGGACTTTCGAGATTTCAGCTTTTAAAAGTATACGATTTTAAAATTTTAACTTGCTTAATTTTTTAAAATAAATGTTTAACCGGTTGTAAACCGGTTAATGAATTTTTTTAAAAAATATTTTTATTATACTATAATTATTATGTGCCGTTGATCTAATCCAACGGTATAAAATAGCTACGGTATTGATACCGTAAATTTTACTACGGTATTATAGAATTTTCCCACCCATATTTACATAGAAAGCTGCACTTGCATTTCAAAAGAGGAGTCGCATCACAATAAAAAATTTGTCAACAAAGATGTAAATCTACAGTTTCTTTAGCTTTTTTAATGGATTCTTTTCTGCACCGAATGGAATGGATGAACTTTATAGCCTGGTTTATGCGCATGGAATCTGATCATGATGGTGAAAATAGACAGAAGCAGAAGTCTCCTCCTTATTTTCTTTTCTTTTCATTCTGATTATTTGAACTATTATTGATTCAGCATTCCTGAAGCATAGACTTAACATTTGTAACCAATGGGTTAAAGAATTAAGAAACAGAAGATAAACAAGCTCTTTAGATTGATGATTACTCGATAGAACATAAGAGATTATAAGTATTTCATTTCGCGCTGACACTTTTGTGTCCTTGATTCTCACATGGTTGTTGTTTCAATAGCTAATTTTATGCCAGGCGTAAATCGTAAAGAAAAACTCTCGGACTAGTGGTGACCTCGAAAGCTCAGGATTTGTTTTCCCTCGTTAGCCGTTAGAATGTTGAAACCCAAGTTGCTGCATGAATGAATTCTTGTGAGTCGAGTCCTTGTCACGATACAGGAATTTGTCTCATGTGAACGACAACGTGTTTAATGTTTATGATTAGGACTATACATAACGTACGATTTATAAATATCACCATAAGTATAAACGGACAAAGCTGTGGTATCACCATTGTACCATACCCTCTTTTCGTCATTTACGATGGGACCCTAAACTTTCTCTCTTATTATGATTAGAACATTTTCTTTCTTGTTTCCAATTTATTTATAAGCATTATGATAATTCCGTTTTTCCCATTCTTCTTCCCCTCTCCTCCACATTCTACCCAATTTTCTCTATTTAATGATTAATCAACCGCTAGTCAAGAAAAAACAAAATCAATAACTTTTTTCAATTCTGCAACTTTAATTTTTTTTTATTTTTTCAATTGTGATGTGCTATTTCTTTCAATGCCAATGTTGATTATTTCTACTTCAGCTACCTACTTACCTTCTTTTTTTTTTTTTTCGGCAAAGGAGCTTCACTTCTTTTTTACAAATACATTGTTGATCTTAAAAAAAAAAAATTTCCACTGCCTTTTATTGTAGGTTATATTATAGATATTTTTGTGATTAAAAATTGTGTTAAAATATAGCTATTTTATTATTTAGTAATTTACAAATTTAAAAAACCCAGAGTTATTTGTAAACATTTTAAAACCTTTAATTTTTAAGAATTTTCATGTATATCATAGATTGCAGTGTTAATAACCTACTTGACATTAGGGGTGTTAGAATCCAATATGATCCGCTCAATCCGTCTAATCCGCGAAAATCTGATCCGTATAAATCTAATTCGTGGATTCGTGGATTGGATATGGATTGAAAATTTAAAAATCCACAGTTGATAGATTGGATATGAATTTACTTTTCTAAATCCGTAAAAATCTGTGAATCTACAAAAAAAAATATATTTATTTATTTAGTTAAAAAATTATTATAGATTTAATTTAAAAACATTATAAATGTGACATTACATAGTTACATAAGCACTATAACATATCTTAACCATTACCTAATAATAATATAAAATAAAAAATAATTAAATAATTAAATATACAAATATAACTTGTAAAAATTATAAAACAAAATAAAAGTAAGGTCACACGCACTAGCAAAAGCAACCTAACATAATGTCAAGTTACCAACAATTTGCAAAGTCACCGAAAAGCAAAGTAGTATAACGCCAAGTCACCAACAATTCACAAACAAAAAACCCTAAGCTTCTCCGCCGTCACACATACTAGCAACACCCAATACTGGTTCGATACACTCTCAACACCAATTTGAAGGACGTCGACTGCACGATTCTGGCCAGAGCAAGCCATATTCTTTCGCGAGTCCATCAAGCCACTTCACAATCACTGGTTCCAGCCGAACAATTGCACTATCACAACCTTCAAAATCGCCACCCGTACGGCTTCTCATGGTTCCCATCGTTGACAGGTCCGTAATCACCACTTTTCGACAGTGCAATGTACCACAGTGAAGGATCGATCGTGTTTGGTTTTAGAAACTTCACTATTTCAATTAATTGTGGCTTTATTTGAACAATTAATTTCGATGTTATATTAATGTATTATTGTAATTTTATTTGAACAATTCATCTTAGTGTGTTATATTTTGAAACTTTGAACGTATTATTGTAGTTTTATTTGAACAATTAATCTCGATATGTTATATTTTAAAACTATGAATGTATTATTTTATCTTTATTTAAAAATTAATTTATTTAAATTTTATTCAATTTTAAATTTAATCGGTAGTAAAATTATTTTTATATTAGATTTTTTTTATTTCATTAGTTTATGGATCGGAGAGAACTAAAAAATTTTAATTCGGAAACTAATGCGCAAAATGGTGGATTGAATAAGGATTAACCTAAATTCGCATCCGATCCGCAGACGTATGAATTGGATATAGATTGAGTCAAATTCGCATCTAATCTTCAGATGTATGGATTGGGTTTGGATTGAATTTAATCAATCTATGGATTAGATTGAATTGAAAAATTATAATCCGTAAAATTATAGATCAGATATGGATTGATGTCTAATCCGTAAAATCGATCCGCGAACACCCACACTTGACACATCCTACAATTTGAAACTACTCTTTCATTAATTTTTTTTAATAAAAAAAGTTACTTTCATTGAATCAACTAAGTCAATACAGATATAATTTGAGGAAATAACCCCCTCTAAACACAAATTAGAGCGTAAGCAATTGCATCACAATCTCTTGGAATATGGTGAATTTTGAACGTGTTATCTCCCTTTACATCTTGTTTTGGATATCGACAATGGTCGAAAGATTTCGTTCTGCTGCTTTTCTTCTGTAAAGCAAAATCAACCACATCTTTAGAGTCAGTTTCCATGACCAGAGCAAACGACTCCTCTATTAGATCTAACATAGTGACAGCACAAAAAGCAAAATCTAAAAGGTGCCATGCAGCGTCTATAAATCTGGCGGGTAATTTTTACTTTCCTCCCCTGAGTTTTGGACTTTTTGCACTTAGATGGCCAAGATCCATTTATTAGTAAAGACCCCCCTACGGAATGCAAACGGTAAAACTCATATGGTTAGTTATGGATAATTTAGTAATTTAATTTGACAAACAACTGACCAGGCCATAGAACAAGGTTATCTCCATCTTGTGTGAACTCAAATCCACCTGAATTGGTGTCATATCTCACACAAGCATCAGCTTCCTCATCGATTTAATCAAATTCATCACCAGTTTCATCACCCGACTGATAATCATCAAGACCATAATCACTTTTTTCACCATCTGATCTTGCATTCTCTTCATCACTTGAAGTTGATTTAGAAGTATAAATTGTTTCAATTGAACCTTTGCCATTTTTTCCAGAATTCCCAGAGCTAAAGTGTACTGCCATATCATCTTCGAGTAAATAACCACTCCGAAGGTTGAATTGTGTCATATTATTCTCGTTGTTAATTTCTTCAACATCATCTAGTTCATTCCAATTAATTTCAGGATCAGCATTGAGGTTGACAGAAAAATGATTTTCCGGAGCTATCTCAGTCACCTTGCCATCAACTATTACTTCAACATTATAATGCACAACACTGTAATGTTAAAGAAAAAGCTAAAATTTAGTAAATAGAAGTAGTAGGCTGGTAGTAACACAAAAATGCAGCATATCATCTATTATCTGCCAACACTGTAATTACAGAGCATAAATCAAATACATAATCCACTATAACATAAGCTGAAACTATATGCTTGCAAAATACCCAAAATGGCGTTGGAAAATTTATTCTCGATTTCATATTTCACAGTTCCATAAACATTATCAAAAATGTCAATGAACAAAAAATGAAGCACAAACTTCACATTTACAAACAACTCACAGTAACATCAATGCGCTCTAAATGAAACAAAAAAAAAAAAAGCTTTGATAGTTTTAGTTTCAACATATAATATCGTATTAAAAAAAATATATAATATCAAAGATGTGTCAATGAGCAAAGATTGAAGCACAAACTTGACATTTACAAGATAATATTAATACGCTCTAAATGGAGCCCAAAAAAAAAAACTTTGCTCAAAACTAACCTATTATTAGTTTCAACAGAGCGGGACATGATGCAGGTTTGACGTTTCTTCTTCGCTTCACACAATTAATATAAGCTTTGAATGAGAAAAATTTCCTCTTCACTGATTTGCTAGAAAAAAAAATTTTGGCCTTCTAAACAGAGTTTTACGAGAGCTTCATGAAAGAGAAATGCTTAGTTTGAGAGAAAAGAGAGAAAAATCTAAGCTTTCAATTTTTTTACAATTTTTTATTTGGGTAAATGTTCACAGGAAACGATTTCTTCGAAATGATTTGATAAGTCACTGTGTTCATGTCAATCAAAAAGTAAAAAGTTAGGCTTGTCAAATTAAATTATTAAATTACCCATAACTAACCATATTAGTTTTACCGTTTGCATTCCGTAGGGGAGTCTTTACTAATAAATGGATCTTGGCCATCTAAGTACAAAAGGCCCAAAGCTCAGGGAAGGAAAGTAAAAATTACCCTAAATCTGGCATACGAAATGGTTGTTTAGATTGATTGACGTTGATAGTGTGTGTTTAAGATATTATAACAAATTATAACATAATTACTTGTCTGTTTTAGTACAAAAATTTTGACTTTTCTCTCTACAGTGTATCCAAAGTCATGCAACCATAATGAACAGAGGAGTGACGGCAACTGTCGCTGTAAAGGAAAATAATGAAATCTCCGACTTGGATAACCTATTCAGCGGCTCTATAAAAACAGTTGAGATAACTTATTGAACTGATTAAATTATTAAATTATTAGGGTTTTAATCTTGCTCTCTAAAAATAAGAGATGTGATTTTTATTCATATAATGTTTAAATAAAATAGCATAAAATATATATTCTAACAAAAATAATAAGTTATTCAATTTATAATCATTTTTAAAATCAAATTATGTGTGCATTCTAAGCTAATAACGTACTACACTAAACATAATTCGATTTATTACAATCATGTCCTATCAATTCTAATCTCCACCGTGATACCAAACTCGCCCCTTAACGTGCCACAATAAAATTTTAATAATGATACGTATCTTGCTATTTCATGTTTATATGTTTGTAAAGTATAGTTCCACGTGTTATACAAAATTTAATTAGGAACCTTGTAGAAATTGAAACAGGTACCAATGCACTATCAAAGTAGATAGCTGTTGCACTGTCAAAAACATTGTTAAATTTCGTGACATGAAAAAACGATGATTGATTCTTTAAGATTTTCCTTTCCATTCTTTGGCCCTTTTTTTAATTTTTCGGGTTGAATAAGACCTAGATCTAGAACTATATTGTTTTTAGAAACTAGACGCAAGGAATTTCAACGTGTTGGAACTCTATTTGGTAAGTTAAAGTGATGTAACATCTCATAACGAATATATCAAAGTTGGTATTGTTTCATTTCTAATTCTTTGAAAGATTGATCGAGAACCAATACCAAACACAAAATTACACAGTAGAGACGAAGTGTTGCGATATGGGCCACGTGTGCTTTTTCTTTCTCACATATATAGTTGTTAACAAGAATTTAAGCAATTTTTTTAATAAAAGCATTTTGCAATGGGATGCGAAGGAATTTCATTGGACATCGTTCTTAAAATGTTTTCATTCATTTAATTGATAAAAGGGGTGACAACTATTGGTGACATTTCTCCAATAAAAGGAGATGGCAACCAACTATAACTGGCCAAAATTTTAAGGGATTGTTAGAACATAAATGACATTACCAAGATCTAACACTATCTTATGGAATTAACCTGTGGGTTCTATTATGTCGTTTGTTTTATGTGCAATTATCAAAGTAAATTTAGCTATTGGACCAGCTAAAGTACTTACATTTCTAGTGTTTAGCTCATTTTGCTCAATGAGTAAGACCATTGTCACTCAATCAAGGACAATCAGTTTAATCATGGACCAGACGAATTTAAGGACAAAGAATACAATATGGGTAATTTTCCTTTAGTCTTTTGCATCAAATCGTCAACTTATAGTTGATCGTCGTAATTTTTAAAATGTTTCAAAAGCTTATGATCATTGCTTCAGTTAGTGCTAACTGTTAAAATGTCTCAAATAGCCGCATGAATGTTTATCACTTTTCATCAAAAACTTATATCTAACTTACGAATCAAAGAAAATCATTATAATATAATCTATGCCTATTACCTAATCATATTCCTTTTCATTCTTCACCTCTAATGAGAATTTTTTTTCATATAATTTAAATTAATAGTAGTCTTTCTCCACTAAATTATAAATCTCTTTCTACATCTAAAATCTCTAGGTTTAATCAGGTCTAAAATATAACAAGTTGTGTATCAATTTCTTCAGAAGACCCTATTATTATTATATCTGCAAATAAACCATCTCTCCTCGTGAAGTGAAATATAGTTTCATTGGTTGCATATATTACAATTTACAAGGATGGAGTGAAATCTATTCTTCCTTTTTCTTTAAAAAAAAAAAAAATCATGGCCCATTCACATATTTATTAAAAATGATGAGGAAATCATTGGATAACACTATCATAACACTTCTCGAGGAGGAGAAGATGAAGAAGCAAGCAAATCCACTCATGAACTCAAATACTTCCTGGTAGTCATTTACTCATTTAGTGGCTGTGCCCTAACTTACGTAACAAGGTGATCAATGAAAACAGCAATAACGCCAGCCAAGTGGTTGGTTGCGATTGAGCCACCTGGCAAGTAGCTATACTCAGGTTGTGCGATGGGCACAAACCCACATAATGCGAATAAAATACCCCTTTTCGGATGGGTGGGCTCCGACTTTCACACCTAACATGACAAGTGCCTTTGGGAAGGTAAAGCGTCCCTGTTTGCTTCTGCCGTGCCTTACATTTTAAGGGATGGTGACCTTTCCCTTAGAGATGCATCGTATCTTTTCTTTCCCCCCAGTTTAATTATTTAATTTCGTGCTGCTGCGCTTTATCCTCCTAACAAGCTTCCCCCTTCTCCCTCTCGACGCGCGGATGCGTATTTAAATCAAGCACCGGCCCGCCCTTGCCGTGTGGGTTGCCCTTTTCTTGACACATGGAATGCTTGCTTGTTCGATTTGTAGATCTTCATTCTTCCAAGAATTTGACAGTGAATATTCATTGTTTGATTATTAAACATGTTTTTATTTTCATTTTTTCTTAGTTCATGTTACTGTTCCATAACATTGAAACATTTCAGTAAATACAAGCAATTAATAATATTTAATGCACGCCGCAGTAATCCTTGAAACGATTTAAAACCATGAAGAATCATTACAATCAATTAAAAATTTTATTGTGATTGAACGAGACGTGTTAGGCCATTTTTTCATCATAATCAATTATATCAGATTTATAAAAATGGTCGCATGTCATCTTTTTGACAATTATATTTATCAAAACGGTGACATATTATCTTTGGAAATAAGTTTAAATACTGTGAAAAGAAAAATGGTTGAGCATTTGAGTTGTTACTTTCAAAGAAATTAAATGTGTGTTGCCTTTTTCTAAATTTAAGTAGCTTAGCAACAAGCTTTTGCGTCACCATTTTGTTTTTATTTGATAAGATCGCATTATTGTTTACAAATTATCCATACCTATAAGCACTACCCAACAAAGTTCCTTACATCCCTACAATTCACTTTATGTTTCACGCCTTTGTTTTGCTACTCCTAGCGGCCACTTTATATTTAAGTTGATGATAGGGAATCTAATTTAGATTTAGACTTGTCGTTGTAAAATTTAAATGGAATTAACCATATAAAAAATATTTAATAAAATTCTTCCCAAAGCATTCTGTCAATAAAGTGTTTCCTCATGCGGTGGATATGAAGCTATTCTCAATGAATAAATCTCTGCATGTTTTAAAATATAAATTCTATGGTAAATATTTTATTATAATATGATATTAAATTATAATTCGAGAACAACGTCTCTTCTCAAATTTATATCTTAAAATATAAAAACATAATATTTATTATTCATAAGTATCCCATCTTTGAGTGGTGGCAGAACTTCATACATACTATGAATTAAACTGAGTTTATGATTTTTTTTAATAGTCATTTTCTTTATGCCCACTAATTTGTGAAAGCAAGAAGCTGGACCAAAGTATGAAACGCCATTTCATAAGACAAATAAAAAGGACAAGCAAAAAAAATCAAGAACTAACGAATTTTGTACTCACCTGCCAATTCGACAAAAAGGATTTGCATGCAATTCAAAAATGATCAAAGAGTGATCCGCACCCATATCACCATTTTTCTTGTGCAATAAACACAAAGAGACTTTGTTCATGACGCGTGGCACCATCCCTGTCTGGTTATGGAGGTGTCCTCATCGTCTTCCCTGCCAATAAATGGTCACACTTTTAAGTAGAGAAATAGTCAAAAGCGTTTATTAAATAATCCAGCAGCACAGAAAGTCTACCACTTCACATTTGCTACTCGGGAGTTTTTGATTTGTTTTTATTTGTTTTAAGTTTTAGAAGCTTTATACATTTTGCTTTGCTGTCCTTACTCATTAATTATATGTGTGACATTTTGCAAAATTTTGGTATAACAAAATTGTATTATATGCTATAATTAATGAGCGTCATGGTGCTGGCTGTCCATTGCATGTCATGGATAAGAAGAGCCAAGTCACCGGCCGGAAGACTTTCTTCTCTTACAATCTTTTAAAGCAGTATTCAATCCCCAGCGTACGCAGGTTTGCTAATTGTATTCATATGTACCCAATTTTGGTTTCAGATTTGAGAATACAGTCTTGCTCATATGCTTTCTATGTAAATCTCGGAAGTATGTATATTTATTTGTATCCAACCCCATATGATAAAGAATAATTAAACTACGAACACGACTCAAAGATTGTCCTCCCGATAGTCAAATCCACCATTAATTTCCCTCCAATAAGATTGCTTAGAGAACGAGCTGGAGAAAGTGGTAGAAATCAAAGGGCTCTTAACTCCATGGGATCCTTTTCGAGGCAAACGTTAAGCTCATAGTCTATCATTTTCGATATTCAATATTGATGGGTCCTGGCTCCGAAACACATGTATTGTTACTTTTACTCTCGCTCTCTTACTCAAACACAAACGTGCATCACTGACCGTCCACGTATTCCCCCCCGTCGCAAAAATCTAAATTAACACCTAGTCATCAGATCCCACGTATGCTAAGAACCGGAGATCATTTCGCCGACTTCTTCTTTCCTCTATGCTTACAGCATATATATGATCTCTGTCACCTTCAAAATTCAAGAAGATAACACGTGTATCTTATTTTAAAGAGTAGCATGATTCGAACAAAAATCTGCAGAGGGTGAAAATTAACATCTGGTTTGCCAGCTAGTCAAATAATTACCAGGGGAGTTCAGTTAGTAATTAACAGCATGGTGATTCTGATGGTGGAATTAGGATTTTAACTCACCAGGGCCATAATAACGAAATCATAAACTAAAATAGATTGTGATATCATAGTAGTAAAGTTGGGACAAATAGAGGGTACCAGCAAAAGATAAAATACAACGGGCTATCTAATAGATTTATATTAAATGAGGTTGCCAAACGTAACGTAAAATCCACACAGACATACTAGAATTTTCAATTCAAATCTTTATAATTTCCGAAAAGAAATACTGATCAACTTGTGCTTAGTTTAGCTGGTCAAATGATGTGAGCTTTTGAGTTGATAATTTGGTGTCTGATTAATTAATCATGGTTATCTCAATAAAGACTTTTCGGGTTTAATTGATAGAGAAGTATGATATGCTGTCATTGTAACTATATTATTCAGTTGTAACTATACCTATTATATCATTCATACAATAATTTAATAAAATTCTATTAGTAATTCAATAACATTCTATCGGTCATACCCAATAATACATAAAATAAAATATATTATTAGATGTCAACAAGTGATAAAATAAAATATATTATTAGATGTCAACAAGTGACTCAAAAATTTGGTGTACCATGCATAATTATTTAAGGTTTTTCTGTGGTTCAAAATTCACGAAGGATGTACTTTGCAATAACATTTTCTCCCATCAAAATATTCACAGTAGTGATTTAGAGAGTCAAATGGTTATATAGGGCAAAACTATAGTGTAATCGTGGATATCATCATCAAATTGATCCAACCATCAATTCAATTCATAATTATTCTGATTAAATTCAACGATACTGATTGTGATATGGAACCACAATTTCTTGCACCATAACTGATTTCAATTATATAATCCTATTGATTTGACTGCTGTCCAATTAATATTGACAATTTTTTATTAAAAGAAAAGGGCTAGCCATTGGTGGAAGTTATTAGGAATATGTAATCTTTCTCTAATTTAGGTTTTGTATTTTTAAAATATAAATTTAAAATTTTTCATAATATTAAAAATTTCAAATTTACATTTTAAAAAATAAATACGTCTGTACCTAATGATGTAGTATTCTACTAGATAAAAACAAAAAAAGGGCCACATAACCATAATTCTTATTCATTTACAACCAATCATCGCGTCTAACTCTACCGGAAATTCAATATTACGGTACAATATTTTTATTTCAATATTGCAATGTAACGGGCTCTCTTGGAACTTCAAAATTGTACTTTAAGGAGTCCTTTCTCTCAAAACAAATTGTGTAGGGCATGCAAATTGCACATGGATACTATTTTTTTAATGTTATTTATTTAAGATAGTTAACATATAACCTTATTGACTAATTCGTTGTGAACTGATAAGCATACATACAACCGTCAAAGCATTAATGAGCAGGCTCAAGGCTGCCAGCCATGGTTGACATTATAGAGCTTACCTTAAATCCTCATATCCATTCACCTTTCCATCTTGATTGCCCGTTGTTTGCACCGCATCGATCAGTGAATTCTATTTATGGGTAATTTTTTCACCTAAACGAACGAAAGTACTGGAGAAATGAGGAATGAAAAGTGACTATTGATGATGCCCGCATTTGGGATATGTACTATATGCAGGAAATAATTTGACAAGTGCATGTAAAAAAAAAAATTGAAGAGATTTTTTTTTTCAGTTTTAATTTAGTGGAAGACTAAAATTCTTATCTATCCAAGAGATTTTACTAATTGAACTAATGATAGTTAAAAAGAAGAAATTAAAGAAATTATTAACAATATTTGTAAGAAATTTTTATCTACAAACTAAAAAGATAGTTAATAAAACTATTATATAACGGTTTTATGTTACAATGGCCTTAAATTTCTTATCGCACTAATGGGATGTAGATCCTAAGTTTTTTGTTGCACATTTCTGCTATAACACATAAAATATAACACATAGGAGAAAAAATGTGACGACAAACTTTGAGGTTGCTAACCATTTTTCTTTTTTCTTTTTTTAACTTTTGGAGAAATTACAATATACATGATTATAAGGTAATTGGCTGATCTAAAGAAATAAATAAATAATAAGGTAGGGGTTATTTAAATTTTAACTTAAAACTTTACAAACAAATTCATATTCATCGATCTTAAACATAGTTGAGTAAGGTCAGTTTGGTAATTCTATAATTTTTAGAATAATTGTTATTAGTTGTGCTGTAAAAATGATCAGCTGTGATGATAATCAGGTAAATGTTATATAACATTTGTTTTTAAATGTGCTGGGAATTTTAAAAGTAATCTTATACAATTGATAAATCTAATTATTAGACTACTGTAAGAATGTAAATAACCAAATTAAATATAATGTTGAATAAAATTTATTTACACATATATAAAAATGTATATAAAATATTTTTTATTGTGTATATATAATAATAATTGATAATTAAAATAACTATTTTATGTTATTAATTTTATTTTTATTTTATTATCTTAATATAGTTGTTAATATTTATAATCTCTTTAAGTTAATGACTTTATTTCCTAATTAATAAGAATAAATTTAGTTTTTTATAATATATATGAGAATATATATGGAATTAATCATAAAACTGATTCTCATAATTAGATTTTGCAACACTATTCATATCAGTGGGCCTTTGCCTGTAGGAGAACCTCAAACTAATAATATACAAGAGCAAGGGTTCGAATATCTATAAAAGCATTAAGCAACGCTTTAGAAGATCAATGTATATAATACGAGAGGTTCCAAATGTTTGTAATCTCTAATATAATATCACTAATATCAATGTCCACGACATGAGAGGTCCTAATTATATAATCTAGTAAGAGTGTTGTATATAATATTCAAAGAAAAAAAAAGCTACTCTCTATTTTTTAAAATCTATTGTAGAAAAAAAAAAAGCTACTCTATTTTTTAAAACCTATTGTAGAATGGGTTGGTTTTACAAAAGATGGTTTCTACAAAAATTTACCAATCACCAAGATTTATTTTTAATTTTTCAAAATCTTTTTTCAGCTTCTCAAAAATAATTCTAAACTAGCCTTAAATGGTTTGACAATATTAAATGATATTTAAGAATTTGTTATTGAAATACATAGGATCAATAAATGAAAATTTGAATACTATCACATATTTGATAAAGTCTATCTCAAATATGTGGGTACTTGAACAACATTATTAATTACTTTGAAAGTAGTGAATTCTTTTTATAGATGCCCATTTGATGTCTACTCATTCAAGAGAGTGACTATAATATAGCCACGATATAAGGATAGCAAAAATCTCCAATGGGAACGGATATCTTCGGGATTTTTTCTATTTAGGAGGGTACGAAATAATTTTATATCTGATTTCTTATTCGGGAAGAAATGAGAAAAAAAATTTTATTCAGTTTTCTTATTCGGGGAAGGGACGATGAGGTGGAATCCTATCCTCTCCCCATTTCCCCATTTTAATTTTTATTTTTATTTTTATTTTTCAAAATTACTAGTAAATAAATAATAAAATTTGAATTATATTATAAAATTATAAATATTGATAAAAATAACAAATATCAAAGTATCTATATTATTAAACTTTTTAAGCCTAATTAACTAATTAAAGTCTTAAATTTTTATTTAAGATATTAAAAAGGCCGATTCTATTAGCCCAAAAATTTTGTTTTAATTTTAATTTTGTTTTATTAAAAATATTAATTAAGTATCTACATTTATTTTATTGTTGATATAAAGTAAATTCTTTTTCTTTTTATTGTAGGATTATGAAGATTGATAAAGATAATTATTTTGATAATTTATATTTTGTATGTGACTTTTGTAATGGATTAATGTTAATGTAAGATATATTTTGAATTTTGCTTTTATTTAAATTTTTTTATTTTAATATAATTAACTCAAAATCGAAAATAAAAAAATATTAATTATTTTGGGATCGTGACCCTTGGGGATCCCCTATTATTATTCGAGGAGGGGATGAAGATGCTCTCAAGCAATTTTGACGGAGAGAGAGAGGAGACATGGACATATACGCAAATATCGAAGATGGGTATGGGAAGACGGCCCTCCCCTTCCCATCCAACTGCCATCCCTACCATGGTACAATATAACAACCCTACATTTTACTTAATATATACTAAAAAATAATTTAGTGAGCATCAATATCCATCATATAAGGATAATTAGAATAAGTGATATATGTTATGACTCCATGTAAATAATATTAAAATTATAAATAAATCGTACTGCCAAAATTACCCCAAAAAAAGAGCACTGCTTTACCTCATATGTCATTGCCCTCATATACCGTACACCAAACAGCTTAAAAGAGATCCGACTATATTGTAATTATAGTATCGTCTCATAGTTGCAACAAATCATTAGATCTACTTGGATAAAAAGGTGCAACAATGGATCTAATAATTAGTTATAACTGTAATACGATATCAGAATTGTAAATAGCCAAATCCCTTAAAAGAGAGTTTTTATGATCATCGTTACACTTATAAGCCGTACACAAAATAATTAAAAAGTAGTTTTTATGAAAAAATCGGTTGGGTTTACTGGGAGATACATGTCCTACACTTTGTGGGATCGTTTCTTTGTTACAATCGTGTACACAACAAACACTGTTACCGTCAAAATCGTGCACACATCACGAGGACATGAGGTTTAGAATCGTTCACATTTCACAATAACTTTCACACCGTCAGAAGAAGCCCAAAAAATGTCTGCCGAAAATTATTTATCCAAAAACAAAAAAAGACAAAAAATGGGGAACGAGTAAATTATTTATTTATTCGTCCTTTTAGTGTTTTCTGTTTTCGGTGCAATGCCACCTCCACACAAATGCCCATATTGAATGTCACACGGTATTGTGAGGCGCACAGAGAGAGAAAGAGAGAAGGGTCCAAGCAAAGCTGACTTTTTGCAAGGAATGAATAAATGCTCTTTGCTGTCCGTTTTGACTCTTTTTTGTATGCAATCAATCCCCTTTTACCCTCTCTACGGTCAGCGTAAACAACTCCCTCAGTCTCTCTATTTATACACACCGCAACCCTTGCCCTGGACGCTTGTCTCAGGCTCAGCATCCATATCTGTTAAACAAATCAAGAATAAACCAAAGCAAGCCAAGTCAAAGAAAAGGAAATAGATCACAGAATTAGCAGCAGCAATCCTGAAAATCAATCTTAATTTCATATTCTTGAGAGAAGCCAGTGAAAGTTATGGGGAGACCGCCTTGCTGCGACAAGATTGGTGTCAAGAAAGGGCCATGGACACCTGAAGAAGACATCATCTTGGTCTCTTACATTCAGGACCATGGTCCTGGAAATTGGAGATCGGTTCCTACTAACACAGGTTTTTTTTCCCTCTTTTTTAATCTTTTTTAACTTTTCTTTTTAGGTTTTGGTTGGTTAGCTCATTAAATTGGTGTAGTTATTATTCTGCAGCAAGCACCTTCTTCACTGCTATTTTATTTTTTAATTGAATATTGACCCTTTTTATTTTATATTTTTCCCAAGGCTTGCTTCGATGCAGTAAGAGCTGCAGGCTCCGGTGGACAAATTATCTCCGGCCGGGAATCAAGCGCGGCAACTTCACTGATCATGAAGAAAAAATGATCATCCACCTCCAAGCTCTTTTAGGCAACAGGTAATCAAATATTAAACAAATCAAGATCATTTAGGTTTCCAAATCTAGGCGTGGTCTACGAATAGGGGAATTTATATTATTTTAATTTCTAATTTATTTTTTAAAAATATTGGATGAGCAGATGGGCAGCCATAGCTTCATATCTTCCACAGAGGACAGACAACGACATAAAAAATTATTGGAACACCCACTTGAAAAAGAAGCTGAAAAAGCTCCAAACAGGAAGCGATGGAGGACAAAATAATCCAGATGGATTTTCATCTACTTCACAACAAGCTTCCAATAAGGGTCAGTGGGAGAGAAGGCTCCAAACAGACATACATATGGCCAAACAAGCCCTTTGTGAAGCCTTGTCCCTTGACAAGACAAGCACTACCTCTCCTGCTAATTTGTTACTATCACCTGATCAATCAAACTTGAAGCCAATGAGTAGTACTACTTACAACAACACACCATATGCATCAAATGCTGAAAACATATCTCGGTTGCTCCAAAACTGGATGAAAACCCCACCAAAAAATTCTAATACCACTCAGGATTCATTCACCAACACGGCATATGCGTCGGCGGCGGGGTCCGGGTCCAATATTTCAAGCGAAGGGGCGCTCAGTGCAACCACACCAGAGGGTTTTGACTCGCTGTTTAGCTTCAACTCTTCCAACTCTGATGCCTCTCAGTCTGAGACGACGGCGAACTTGACCTCGGAGACTAGCCTGTTTCAGGGTGAAAGCAAGCCTAAATTGGAGAGTCGTCATCATCAAGTCCCTCTCACATTGCTAGAGAAATGGCTGTTTGATGATGTTGCTGCAGCTCATCAGGGTCATGATGATGAAGACCTGATTAACATGTCATTAGAGGATAGTACTGTTGGGTTTTTTTAGACAGGAGCTCAAGTATCAACTGCTTAAATTAATTAGGTTTCTTTCTTTTTGTTCCTGTTTTCTATTATGTTTACGCTTTTGTGGGGTTTTTTAAAATTAGGCTTTGATGAGCTAGCTAGCTACTACTACTGAACTTGCTTTTAGCTTAAGCAGAAGAAAGTTAACTCTCTTCTTAGAAGAAGAACATGAAGTGTAAATTAAAAGTACATCTATATATTTTATATTATATTATGTTATGTACATGTACTGGTTCGATCATCTATAAATAAATCTCCTTTTTTATTTTCCATCTTCTAACTAGAACTTAAAAACTTCTGTACTCTAGACATCTTAATTTGGTGAGGAGGAGTTTATAAGCTTCTGAGCGCTTCCTTCTCACTAGGAGATAGTCAACTCTCAGGCTTAGTAATTAAAGCCTTAAAAGAATATGATCTGTGTAATGTTTGATCAGTGTATAAACCCTTGTTTCTTAACAGGCGATCAATATATATTTGATACTTAAGAATCATCTATTGAGGATCCTTTCTCAATCATCAGGACTATTATATAATCTACAAACATAACAGAATTAAGATCATTATGCCATGAAGATATAGTCGAAGATGATTTACAAAATTAAACCATTCTAAAGACTTATTTTTGGTAGGTGTGATCCGTTGAACATAGATCTGTTTTTTCAATTTTTTAGTCTATTATTATTAATTTTTTCATTTATCTCTTGTATATGGGTGGGGATATTTCCACCCCATTATTTATGTAAATCCACCCCACTTCTAAAAATATTTACAATAAATAAACATTTTTCTAATAAATACAAATAAAAAAATTATGTAATTAATCAATTAAATTATTCTTTTTTTCTTACTTAGTTTTTTTTTTACTATTAAAGTAGCTTTAATATAAGTTCTATTTAATTATTTTGCTTTATGACATAAAATGACCCACTTGCCCAAAAAATATGTGTTCTTGTATTTAATACGTTAGGTACTTAATTTTGTGACTTATAATCTAACTTCATAAATGAAGTCTAACAATTTTCAGTATTTTACATGTAAATGACATAATTTTGACTGCCTAATAATTTAATGAGTATTTCACGTAAAGACATTATGTTAGTTTAATTAAAAATTAATAATCATACTAATAAAGTAGAATTAACTATTTAGAAACAATGAATTTTTTATAAAATTAAAAAAAATTGTTGAAGTTAAATTAAATTTTTTGTATTTTTAACCTTTAAGGTAAAATAGTTAATTTAAATTTAGGTTAAAACAACCTTATTAGCCAAATATAATAAAAAAATTTAAGTCACAAAAAATATTAAGATAGATTTAATTAATTAATTCTTCCCAATTCTTCTTTATTTGAAACTTTTACAAATAATGAGAATATTTTGTAATTATTTTCTAAAAGTGGGGTTGATTTACAGAATTTGTGAGGTGGAAATATCACCACTTCTTGTATATATTGCTATAGTGAATAAAATTAGTGAAAATATATCCGATCATGGCCATCGGCATTATGTTATTTGCAATAATGCGCATTTTTATTTTTATTTGTATGTTTTGCAAATTCGTTACTGATCTAGTGGTCGACACCTCCTCGCATTATTCTTAATGTCACAAAGGATTTGAATACTCAATGTGTATTGTGGAGGTTAATGTTCTTCTAAATATTTAGAAGTAGACTTGTCGTTAGAGTTATGTAAGTATTATATATATATATATATACACACACTAGCACTTCTTTCTTTGAGGATGGATAGTGGCTTTGAGCGGACGGCCTGATTAGCTTTAGATCCGTAAGGGCGCTCCAAGACTTGATATCTTAACACAAACCATGGACTCCCTATATATATATTCTACCCTATGAATTGGAAAAAAGTTACAAAAACAACTATTTAAAAAATTGCTCCTAGAATAAATTAAAGAAAGAAAAATAATTGAGTCGTAAAATTAATAGATTTATTAATTTGAATAAATTTAAACTAAAATAAAAAAATTGAACAGGTACAAGATAAATTAAACAAATAGAATAGTTTTATCAATTCGAATAAATTGAAATTAAAAGGGTAAATTGAATGGACACCAAATGTCTTCATGGAAGCCGTATTGTTAAAATAGTGTTGTTTTGACCTAAAGAAATTTAATTAATAAATTATCTTAAATACTTCTGTAACGTTAGCATTTCATTAATGATGTTAATGATTCGGTGGTAATTGATAAAAACATAAAAATTTTGATTGTTTTTAGCTACTGTCATAATTCCTTGGTGATGAATTGAACTTTCAGTAAAATTTAGATGGAAAATTGGTAATTTCTCTATTATTAAAATGATGTCATTTGGGCTAAAGAAACTAGATTATGGAATGCCTTAAACACTCCTATGCCATCGTCGTTTCATTATGATGCTAATGATTTAGTGGTCAATTGATTTTTTTTTTTAAAAAAAGGTTGGTATGGTTTGAGCTACTGCCAGAATTTTTGTGGTGAAGTGATAAATCAAAAAAAATTACATGGGTACTTGACAATTTTCCTATAATAAATATCTATTTTCATCATCTACTAATTTGTGGTATGATTAAATGAGTAATCATTTTATGCTGGTGCACATTTGGTACGAGTCTTTGATACTAAAATTATGATTTGATTTTTAATCCCACAAAATCTAGTAATCAAGGACGATGAATCCGATGATGGATTGCTTTATTATTATGATAGACAACTACGCTTGAATATTCTGAAAGTGGTTGCATTAAAGAATTATGGTTTCAATTATTTCCTTTATTTGCTGCATCTGTCGGCATGGGTACGTAATTGAATTTAGTAATTCTGATTTTGCTTCCAGAAGGAATTCGTGTCTGGCATAATGTACTGGTATAAAATCAAAAGAAGTCTGATAAGGCTGCACCAAAAATATAATACAATTTCCCCATCATGAATTCATTATTTATCTGATGAAGCAACCAGTGAAGAATTAACATGTCGATTCAATAACTTGTTTATTAAAACCAACACATATGTAAATTTGCGAGTATATAGCATATTAGAACTATTTTTTTTTTTTTTGGGGGGGTTTGGAAATCATTTTATGAAGCTTGAACCTTGAATGTTGGCGTGTAAGAAAAGAAAAAGGGGGAGAAAAAAGAGAGAGAGATTCGATTTTATGTAATTAATAAGTTAGCAATCATAAGTAGAATAGCCGATAATTAATCGTTTGTGCTTAATATGACAGCAGTTTAGGAAGAAATTTGTGTGCATTAAGTATCCTATCTAGCTATATATATATATATATGGGGTTGTTGCTTGATATATTAATAGCATAAATTCCCTCAAGCAGTTTCCTTATTGAATTAACATTGTTGGAAAAAAAGTAATAATTAAATTGGAATGTTATCACTAATATATCAAGCTTAATCTCCATGGCATCTTAAGAGATTATTAATAATTGTTTGGAATAACGTGTTTAATTTGTGCACACAACAGTCGAGTGGAGAAGGGAAATTGAATCGTCATTAAACTACATAACTAAATGATTCTGAAAAAAAGGATTATATTTCACCATGAGTTAAAGGCGGTTTATTATTTTATATGAATCTCCCTCCATGATTCGATTCGAATCGAGTACTCGTAGACTAAAAAGTCACATATTTATAGAGTAATAGAAGGTAAAGTGTATCGATCCCAGTCTTGTCTGCCTAATTGTGAATAAAATTTAATATCCAGTCCGGTCTCATTTTCTTCGTTTTTTAGTGTTAAAGCAATTCACCATTACATATGATGTTGAAAACGTCAATCGTTATTGGAAGATCACCACACAGTTGTTAAGGTTATTAATACTCGAGGAACTAATCAAGGGTCCTGTTTTGCTAGATATCTGTTATCGTAGTAGAGCCGTGTCTTAGCAGCAGCTCCCAGGTACAATTTAGTTGGCCATGAATGTAATCAATATATGTTCCTGTTATATATCACATACATATATGATAAAAATCTACAATTGTACTTATCAATTAAAAAATAAAATCATCAACTTTTAAAAAATATTATTATTATTATCATCATCAATAATTATATTGAGATAACAAAAATAAAAAAATAAAATTAATAATATAAAATTTTTTTTAGTTATCAACTACTACACGTACACAAAAAAAAAAAAAGTTATATACATGATTATGTATATTTAAATAAATTTTATTCTAACATTACATTAAATCCAGTTATTTACATTTTTACAATAGTTTAATAGTATGATTTACCAAGCACATTGACTACTTTTAAAACTCAAAACACTTTTAAAAATAAATTTTACCAAATATTTAATTGATTATCTTTACAGTTGATTATTTTTATAGCACAGCTAATAACAATTATTTTAAAAGTTAACACAGTTAACGACAATTATTTTAAAAGCTAAATCATTAACAAATTGGCTATTTTACCTTTATAAAAGCTCATTTTAATAGCTCTAAATAAGTCATTTTATCTTTACTAGTAAAAACTCAAATTTTGAGTTTTTGAAAGTAGAGGTTGTAAGGTTTTTTTAAAGTGTCAAAATATTCAAAATGTCCTTTATTTATTTGATAATTTTATTTCTTTTTTTTTTATGACACAACTTTAAAAAATTTACCTATTACAATAATTTTATAATATTTAATAAAGGCTCTTATTGACAATAAAACAACTACTACTTTTTTAGTAAAAGTTCTACTAACAAAAATAGTACTTAAATAAACTTTATTTAAAAAGTTATACCAAACAAAAAAAAATTATGTATTATCTAAAAGCCGAAGTGAACGTTTTCTTTTTTATTTCATTTGATATGTAAATGTATATTCTTATATCACTATAAGAATTTTATCAATATTTACAATAAAAAATTATGAACTATTAATTATTAGTAGTTTAAATTATTCATTTGATCACTTGAATTTAATTGATGCAAGATTGGTCAGTGGTGCTCGACCAAGTGATTATTTTGAGTATATATGCTTCTTCAATGGTCCATAGAATTAAGCATCAAATTCCCAAATAATCTATTAACATTTTTAAAAGATCTGAGCTTCCTCCGGTTGCTATTAATGTTAGATGTTAACTCAGTCACGATTGAAGGCGACAAATGAAGTGGTGGAGCGTCGGCTTTGTGGTGGAGCGTCGGCTTTGTGGTGGTAATAGGTAGCGTCAGTTTGCCGGTTTTGATTGCCAGCACCATGGAGTATTTTGACTGTTTCTACGACTGAGTTAAATTTTTCTTTTTTAATTTTTTTTTGAAAAGCTATCAAATCACATCTTTACCCCGGCCTGAAACACCGCCTTTGGGTTACTAACTCATCATGCTCTGGAAATCTTTTGAAGACTCTTAAACTCGTTTTAATATTATACACAAGTCAGTAGGTATGTCTATCTCATTCAGTCTCAATTAATGTGAAATCATCTATTAAACATGGTATGTTGAGGAAAATATGTCATATTAGTTTAAACAATTCCTCGACTTATGATATAAACTTGAGTCCATCCTTAAATAATGAACTAATTTTTTAGTACAAATTAGTCCCATAAATTTCCATTTAATTTTCTAATTATTCAATTCGTATTGGTATCTGTCAGTTGATCACAAGCAAGAATAAATTTCTTCAAGTCCTAATGCATTAATATTAAAAATATAAAGTAACAATGATCACAAGATGCTCCTGCCGCTGCTCAACGATCATTGACATTCATATTATTAATTCATTTTTTTCCTTCTCATATTTTACTTTAGACCATAACTATGAATTTGGAATTAAAACACGCATACACACACGCACACATATATATAGCCTATAGAAATTCCCTTGGGAATAAGCAAAATGAATAGTTGTAAATGAAGCACATGTGAAAGTTTTGACTTTTTATCTTTCAAACAACTTGGACTTTTGCATAATTGACTCACCCGTCATCCATGTACCCCAAACTGTAAAGTCACTCCCATAACCATAAGCAAGCTCCTCATGAATGCTCACAAAATTACAGGAAAAAAATGCTCGCTTTATCTCCCCCTTTTGCAATTGTCAATATTTGTTCTCCCCAAATTCAAATTCATTTTACAGATATGACTTTTTTGTTCTCTACTTCACATGTTCCTGCAAGGCCTAACGCCAAATACTCGGAATAATAATAATAGTATAAAAAGAACAGATTTTAACTATATATAAACAATAATGACGAGTTATTCTACTGTGTGAGTGTTTGTATATTTTAAAATGCATGCAGACTTTAGTGTACAAAATATTTTCTTAACTACTATATGTAAATTTTGGTTATACAATGCTCTATTTAATCTCAAACATATATGTATTTAAAAATGCGAAAAGTATGCACAGCAAAACTGTTGTAATAATGATGAAATAATTTTCGATTAAAACATATAAGTGAATTAACTTCAAAAAGTGAATAAATTGAACCACAAATAGCAAAATTAGATACAGAATATTCCGTGCCAAAACTTGCAACGAAATAAACAAACTCGAGCTTTGAAAAGATATATTATTAGTACAGACCGATCCCTTTGAAAGATAAAACATACATCATTAAAGAATTCAAAACCCAATCCGAAATCAATTTTCAATTAAAACAAGAAAAAAAAAAGGAAAGGCATTACTCGTAGTCGTCCCCTCCTTTGAAAGGACGCTTCCATTGAGTTAGCATGTGAGAGACGATGCATGATCAGTCAAGTGCATATGCATGGAAGAGTAATGAGATTTTAAGCTGCCTTGGTATACAAAAGAAAATGGGTGCCCATGCTCTTTCTACAGCTAGCAATTTTGCCTTCAATTTTTTTCCCTTTTAATTTTATAGTATTCTTATGATCATGACTACTGCTTACATATTCTCTTGCAGGCCGAGGCCATACCATCTTTCTGACTTTCCCAAGTGTTCACATACATTATTCATTAAGCTGTAAATTCGACAGAACCATGTGCATTTTCGACTGGCCCTGCCTATGTCCGCCTAATTAAAATTCAAATTTTTATGCAAAAATTTTCACTAACATATGTATAGATCTCATCTAACTGAAGAAATTAATCAAAGTTGGCTCAAAGGGTCCACATTTTTTGACATCAAAAAATATCCTCTTGGTTTTATTCTGTAGGGTCTCTCTTAACTTTGAAATTGAGCGCAGATTTAGACTGGTCGTCGGCAATGTAACCACCAATTAGATGCGTATTGATTAAGAATAAGCTTCATATATATTAACAAATCCATGTGGATATAAAACTTTCAAGAGCAAACAAAACTCCCACTCTCCTCCCCCATACACCCACATATCCAGGTCATACATACCATAACAGAAATATCTAAACAGAGTCCTGAAAAATTGTTTATTGCAGACATATTTTAATTGTAACATATATATATTTTTTGGTTAAAAATTCTCATTCAGAAAAAGATTATATAGATGAAATATTAGAAACCATCCATGAATGTTTATTCTTTTATGCATTCCAAGCGTTCGTCTAACATGTAAATCAAATTGAAGTAAGAGACAGAAAGAAACGCGAGAGGGTACCCCACTCGCTGTGCATATTACACTCAACTAGTTGGGCCTTGTTCGTTATGCAATTGAAATGATTATGTCCCTAACTAGTAAGGCCTCCGTTGTCCCTTTTCAGGCGAAGGACAATCCAATATTTTAGAAATGAGCCCAATGAAGAATCTGTCCTGCAACACCCCCAATTATTTTTGGGAAAGGGAAAAGAAATTGCTATCAAGCACCAAGCATGAAGAAATTTCACGAATGATTGTTTCTTGTGTTCCTTGATTAAAAATCAACATCAAACTCAAGGCTTTTGTGCTGAGACTGGTTCATAGGTCATGCATCCGAGGTTTTGTACTGCATT